>VWZF01001136.1:7640-121426 GCA_013396755.1 Sclerurus mexicanus
AACACAAGTATCCTCAGACATTCCCCATATGGCTTCCCCTCAAGGCCCTTCACCATCTTTGTTGCCCTCCTTTGGACAGCCTCTAAGAGCTTATATCTTTCTTATATTGCAGTGCCCAAAACTGCCCACAATATCCAAGGTGAGGCCACCCCAGTACAGAGCAGAGTGGGACCATCCTCCCCTCAACCAGCTGGTGATGCTTTGCCTGATGCCCCCCAGGACAGGGTTGGCCCTCCTGGCTGCCAGGGCACTGCTGAGTCATGTTCAACTTGCCATCCACCAGGACCCTCAGGGCCCTTTCCACAGGGCTGCTTTGCAATGTCTGTACAGACATCTGGGTTTGTCCCATCCCAGTTGGTAGTATCCCGATCATTTACAACTGAAATGCTGAAAGTACCATTTTTTTCTTGGGATTTTTTTTTTTTGTGGTGGGTTTTTTAGTTGGTTGATTGGTGTTTTTTGTTTGGTTGGTTTTTTTTAATATTATTTCCAAAGATTCTCTTTTCCCACAGCACTGTTTCTAAACATGTATGCATGTTATATTGTTGATTTGTAGACCTTTCACTTCCCTTAACGCTCTGTAAAGAGAAGCACCAAGCTAATAATCTCTTCTGATCTCTGTCATTGCAAAGACCATGTATGTTGAATGCTGCTGAATTAAGCAAACTAACTCCATTGGCTTAACAGAGCCGAGTGACTCATTAAAATCTTTAATAGATTTATACAGACTGGTGTTAACCACACTGGTTACAACGGGTTTTGTAAACCTTTTTACCTAAGACATAGTTCTGATTTCCCAGCAACATTTTCTTAAACACTGCAATTTGAGGAATCTTGATCCAATCTGACCTTCAATGTTCCCAGGAATGGAGCACTCACCACCTCACTGAGCAACCTGTGCCAGTTACCTTTCACATAAAAAGTGTCTTATTTATATCTAATCTGAATCTACACTATTTAGTTTAAAACTACTACCCCTTGTCCCATCACAACAGGTCCTGCTAAAGACTTTGTTCCTATCTTTCTTATAGGCCCCCCTTAAGTACTGAAAGGCTGCTCTAAGGTCTCCCCGGAGTCTTCACTTCTTCAAGATAAACACCTCCAACATGGAATCTTGCTAATGTTTTGTTTCCCTCTCCAGCTGTTGTGCAAAACTTCAGTCACTAATTCCTGTGGAATGAGTTATAATGGATTAGGATTTTTTCTGCTCGCTCTAGAAAAACTTATCAATGAACAAACAGAACAAAGGATACTTCTAGTTGGAGAGAAGCCCATCCCTGTGGAACTGCAGCAGCTTTTCTCCACAGCCCAGGCCTTTTATTCCTGTCAGCAATACCTTAGAGCTCTCATTAGAATTGCTGCAGCAGTAATAATGCAGCAATGAGATTACATACAGCACACAAGAGACACAAAACTATCACAGTTATTGGCTACAGTCCTGTGTGTGAGACTGGGACAATGTGGGGGCTCTGCCTTTGCCACATGCCGCTGCAGCAGTCTGCTGTGAGGCAGAGCTGAAGTGGCTGCAGACAAATGGAAGGGTCACTTACATTGTCAAAGACTCAAAATTACCATCTTTCAAGCATTCAGTGGCTGGATACAAAATTGGTACTTCATGACAATACTTGGTGGTACATAAAAAGACAGAGCAGAGGGATGCTCGCAAGGATGATGAGTTCCTCTGTTTGAAGCAATGAAAAAGAAGAGGGGCTAGCAAGCCTCTGTAACTATTTTAAAGGCAAACCAACTGAGATTAGTGTTTCCAGGTCTGTAGGTTATGGGTTTTGTTTGGTTTGGTTCTTTTTTTTTAATATGGTACTGTCTCTTTTTCCCTGCCCTCTGCAGTGAAGATAATATAATGTCTTCTCTTTCCTCTCCTGATACAGCAGAAATTTGGGTTACGACAACCAGCTTAGGCTTTCCAGCCCTATTGCATTTGCATCTCACGGCAGCTCCAGACAGAAATAAAAGGCAAAGATAAATTTTTTTTCTTGACACTTTTGACAGTGACAGGGGATAAGACTAAGCTCTGACATACAACATTTAAGCATTTAAAATTGGTATCAACACTTTGATGGGCCTGCTTTAAAAATAAGCACAATAAATGAGATTTCAGCTATGTAACATTCCAAGCATACCTATCTGCTGCTGAGGCACACAGCTGTTTCATTTATCTAAGTAAAGCTTTTTGTCGGTTATTTTGAAGAGAGGGCTTAGAATATATTTTACGCTTCAATTTATTCTGATCATAGCAAAGGTTTTGTCCCAAAGGCACCTGCATATTTAAAAGTCTGCACATATATTTACACTTTGCACTTCAGCAATAATCCAGAGGACAGGACAAGCAAGAGCGGTTCACCATTCCTGAAACAAAATGAAGGCCTAGGTACTCAAGGCTGTCATAACTTTTTCTACTGAGATTTACCAAGGCTTTTTCATAGATTAAGGAGGTAGTAAATAATATCAAGGTCAAGACATCTTAGCCCCACACCAGGAAGCTGAGACTGCAAAAACACTGGCAACAAAGCAGAAGAAAAACTTATCAGCTAAATTAAGAGATACGATGTATAAAATTCTTTAAATTTATTAGTTTACAGTGTGAAGATGAGAATGTTATCAGGGATCCTTTTTCAAAAACTAAACACTACCGGCCAATATGATCAAAATGTTTTGTGTTTAAATAAGGAATATAGGTATTTCACTGTCCCCTCTGCATGAATATTCTACCATAAAGGCTGCAGTTGTTTCAGATTTCCTATTTACACAAAGTGAAATTGATGCCAGACGGCAGGTTTGCTTGTACAGCTGAGCTAAGTTTACAGCCCCTCTTGCTTCTATGGACTCAAAGAGCTCTCTGACTTGCATGTTTCGTCCACTTGAAATACAAAGCACAGCATGGAGAGGAATACTGTTGCTGAAGTCAGAAATTACGAGATTCTCGCCAGTGCATTTTGGCAAAGCAAATAGTGTTCCCAGATTGTTTTCAATGTCAGCTCTTTAAAACCTTCCATTCAGTTCATCATGCTTATTATGCACCAGGTCATGAGTGTTGCTGAGTGTAATGTTGACAGCTGGGTAGCTAAAATTAACCCAATGTCTTTTTATAAGTTGCTGCATTTGTCCATCTCCTGTTAGTGCAGGAGTTATAGAAAGTACATAATGGAAAAATGATGTTATCTTTAATCATCTGATTACTTTTTAAGGAAGACATAGTATAGGAAAAAGCTCATCAAATGTCAATGAATGGTCAGGACTTTCTGCATTAATCTTGAGGAGTGTTTCAAGCATCATGAGGATAAGTTTGACCTCTTTGATTTTTCATCTAATTTTAAGAATTAAATGCCACTCATCATCAGTTTTTCAAAAAATAACTGCAGATGTCTGAATAAATTCAAGTAAGAATTGTACTCTTTTTCCATTGTCTGAGTATCAGCCACATTAGTGTACTTTGACTTCGGAGTTTTGAGTTATTTCATTCAGCATTTGAATGTGACAAAGTCTGGGATGCAGGATTTCAGCATCTGAACAGCGCATAGCACCAGAGAACAGCACAACATATCATTTCCCTTTAAGGTATGACAGGAAATTGTATAGGCAGAACACAGATTATCCAAGAGTGGTGTTTGACAGAAAGGTTCAAACACAGCCTTCAATTATGACAGATGTCCATGACTAGGATTCACTGCATATCTTAGTAACTGGAAAAAATATGTTTACACAGACTGTATATGGTGAGAAACTAAGAAGCAAATAAAGCAGCATTTGCTTTGGGTCTGTTGTTGAACTAAGATATTTGGTATAGTTCATTCTAAGGATTATTGCTGCATGATGATTATGCTTTACCCATGCAGAAGGGAATGCCAATTTATTACTGGGTTGCACCACTAAGGTATTAGATGTAAAGGTTTTGATTTGGAGGATGCATGAGTGCTAGGTGATCAGCAGAAGAAAAATAAGGGAAGACTTGCAAGGTCTTCTGCCAGGAAGAGAGGCTATCCAACAATAGTAAGGGTCAAAAATGTTGCAGAGAAGGGACAGTGCATGCTGGACTTATGTATGGACTTTTTGAGCATGCCTAGAAGTACCCATTCTGAATTGACATGTAGAAAAGCATACGTTTGCAGATGATTTTTGTAAGAAAATAAGTTCCAAGATAACTGAAGGTATGGTTTTTCATCTTGCCTGTTCATTTCCACATGTCTTGGGATGGTATCTGATGCGTTCTCTCAATGGCAGCTGCGCCATATACTACCAGTCCTATTAAACATGCATGGACAGAAATTCACACATTACAATCTGTTTTGCAGGTTACTGCTGTCTTGTAACTGTGCTAAAGAAACCACTGCATGTACACTTAAGAAAATAACATGGAGTGCACTCATTTACAGAAACACTTTCAGCCACCAGAGTCTGCACCTAAGCAGGGTGCAAATATCAATGATGTAACTTGAAAAGTCACTTTTAAAAGAGGTAAGATTTTGGAAAAGGACTTCTAAAAACTAAATTAAAAAGGATTTAAAAATAATCAAAGATCTTTCAGAAAATCACCATATAAACCTGTCTAAAACAGGCTGCATTTATATAAAGTAGGAAAGCATTCATAAGGTCCTATCATTTCACTCTGTCATATCTGTATTTTGTAAAGCACATTGCATATTATTGCTGTTTATTTTCACTTTCTAAAACAGAACAACAAAACCCAAGAAGTACAAAGATAGCTCAGTGCCTGCCAGGTAGATATGGTATTGTATTCTCTGTTAGATCCAATTCAGGATTAACTGGATAAAATTTTCATCTCTGCTCACCAGGGAATCAGACTTGGAGATTTAATAACTTCTTTTGGTTGTACAAATGGATTGACAAACCATACTAGCATCCAAGACCTCTAATTGGCCTGCTTAATTAATATTTCATTCTTGCCATAAGGTAGTGCCTCAGTGAATAATAACTGTTTTAAGTGACAAGGTAAATATTCTTCCAAGACTGTTTTTGAAGCATTTACAGTAACAGCCTACTGACTGCTAACCATGATTTATTGCATTCAATACCTAGAATGAAATCATAAACAATTCCAACTGTTTCCAAATTTCAATTAACATTTATGAATTTCTTTATTTGCAAATAGAAGTCTATATAGGAATGGATCTATCAGAAGGCAATTAGTTCATTAACCAAGCATTTAGGGAACAGCTTACAGCAGACAATCTTCACATTCTGATCTAGTGAAGATATTCCACAGGCCTAAGTCGATGTTTTTGTTCCTTTACGTCAGTGCTACCTGTCTACATGATATTCAGTGTGCTACTTTTACAGGCATGTTGGCTACATAAAGCTTAATTTTCAGATATGCTGAAAATTTACTGAATCAACAAAAGTCAAGTGTTTTCTAAATTAATGAATAGTATTGGAAGATCTTGCTCTAACACAGTATTACACCTTACACAGTTGCATGCTCCTATTTAAAACTGAGGTAATGAAACCTAATCCTTCAGATAAGCAGTACTTTGTACCCTACCTGAAAGTGAGGGAAAACCATGAAAATGCTTCAGTTTTACTGAATTATGGCCAAATGCTTTGAGTCCAGTAGTTACAGTAGCACTATTAAAACTGCTTGCAGGGCCTTTATTTATCATATAATTCCATACTGCTTTGGTGATTGTTTTCTGTTGTGCTTCTGGGTGGGTTTTTCACAGAGTTTTGAATTTTTGTTGTGGGCTGGGCGTGATGATTGCCAAGCAACCGTCTAACTATATTGCATGCTCTTCAGTGTGCAATGACTTCAAAAGGTGTAATAGGTTTAGATCTTAGCCATTAGCACTAGAAACATTTGCTTTTGACTCTGAAACAAGAGCTACTTCTGAATATGTGGTATTTAAAATTCAAAATACACAATTTACATATCTTTGTCTCAATGACTGTCTCACTATCAAAAAAAAAAAAACAAACCAAAAAAGGATGTTTTGAAAAGGGAAATCAGCTCTACATTCCTTTGTGAAAAAAGCAAACCCTGTGCAGGTGTCTCCAATCTTCTTCATTTTCTTAAAATATGAGGTGGCTGAAAAGGAGGAGAATTTAAAATCTGAGTACTGTTATTAACTGTGCAGATGTCTGTTTCATCCAATTTTTTGCATTATATCCATAGCAAAAGAGATTTCTTTGCCTTTAAAAACAAACACAAAACATAAACATGTAGGTAGATACTGAAGACAACTAACAACCCAGTGCAGGTGCTTCTAATGGGGAACATTGGCAGGAACTTGAGAACTCTGACATTAGGTTTTACAAGAGTGAGGGCCTGACCCATGCAAACTGATCAGCCTTCATCATTCATTTGCCTAAGCAAAAAAGGGGAGACTTTTTCACCTCACATTATTTTTAAGAGGTTGTAGTGAAAATTAGCATGTGACCAAGCAAAATATAGTGAATTTTTAAACACACACGCAGATAGATAGATAGATAGATACACACACACAAAAAAACCCAAACCTGTAGGCTATCTTGCTTTTCATACTGCTATGGGACAACATTCAAGCAGTTCTTCTTTTAGCATTTATACACCAGAGTCTCAGTGCAGGGATGAATCTAATTAGCATAAACACAGCTATGTGGAGATTAAAAACCACAAACATGTTTTGAAGATTGAAAAGGCTGGAAGAAAAGGTTTAATTGAATGCAACCACAATGTGCCATTAGTTTGAAGAGAGGTAAAAAAAAACTGCAGGCTTCTAGGTACGTAATTCCATTTTAGGAAACCTAAGACCATGAACTCTCACTTGTTCTAAAGTGAATAACACACGAACATAAGACACTTGCTGGTATAGAATTACTCACACTATTAAAACTACCTATAAATAAATTTATGTGTTTTGTGTCATTAACTTCAAATATGCTGATTCTCCATGTCTGTCTTACAGTGTTTATACAATACTCATAATAAGATTGCCCAGTAAAAGAAAAAAAAGTAATCAGGTGAGATAACTTTCTCTTCTGCTCTGCATATTTATGCATCATTTGCTTGAAATGAAATTTCACTCAATGAACTACCTGCCTAATTTTCTATTGTAATTATATTTTATTGCTCTTTGAAAGCACGGACTTTTAATTATTAGATACTAGTAAGTTTCTACATCCTCGCAAAAGTCAGTGGCAGACTAGGAGAGACTTTTCTTCCACTGTGAAGTTATTGCATCTCATCTAATTTAAAACCTAGTCTCTGTATCTTTCTTCATACTTTTACTCAGGCTTTAATTTTGTTTAGATGTATGAGTGTGGCATGGAGGAAACACAGAGCCTGCAGGGAGTGAGGGTGGGAGAATTGAGAAGCATGGGAGCACTCCTCAGATTACAGTGTCAGACACAGCAAAGCAGGCTGGTGGGCGTTTGAAACTGCAGGCCTGAGGACACCAGAGCACAGAACAGGAAGGTGACACTAGTTCTCCAAACAGCACTTTGGACACCTGCTGCCACACGTTGGTCATGCGTGGCTGGGGGCTCTGTGCCACAAGCTAAGCGCCTCTATGCAGAGGAGAAAGCAGGCTGGATGCCTCAGCTATTCAAAACCAGTCTCTTCAAAATCTGAACAGCCTTCAGCTCTGCCCTTGATATCGAGCACCTCAAAATTTGAGCCCCTCAAGATTTGAAGCAACTCGGCAATTTTTTTTAGTTGTTAATCAGTAGCTGTAGCTGGACAGTTAAGATTAAACAACTGCATTACAAACACTGTATGCCTGGATAACCTTTAGTTCTAAAGAAGAGTGAAGACAATACCAAGATGAATGGGCTGCCTGAGCAAGAGCCACCAGGAGTGAAGTCAGCAGAACTGAGCAGTAGNTATTGCTCTTTGAAAGCACGGACTTTTAATTATTAGATACTAGTAAGTTTCTACATCCTCGCAAAAGTCAGTGGCAGACTAGGAGAGACTTTTCTTCCACTGTGAAGTTATTGCATCTCATCTAATTTAAAACCTAGTCTCTGTATCTTTCTTCATACTTTTACTCAGGCTTTAATTTTGTTTAGATGTATGAGTGTGGCATGGAGGAAACACAGAGCCTGCAGGGAGTGAGGGTGGGAGAATTGAGAAGCATGGGAGCACTCCTCAGATTACAGTGTCAGACACAGCAAAGCAGGCTGGTGGGCGTTTGAAACTGCAGGCCTGAGGACACCAGAGCACAGAACAGGAAGGTGACACTAGTTCTCCAAACAGCACTTTGGACACCTGCTGCCACACGTTGGTCATGCGTGGCTGGGGGCTCTGTGCCACAAGCTAAGCGCCTCTATGCAGAGGAGAAAGCAGGCTGGATGCCTCAGCTATTCAAAACCAGTCTCTTCAAAATCTGAACAGCCTTCAGCTCTGCCCTTGATATCGAGCACCTCAAAATTTGAGCCCCTCAAGATTTGAAGCAACTCGGCAATTTTTTTTAGTTGTTAATCAGTAGCTGTAGCTGGACAGTTAAGATTAAACAACTGCATTACAAACACTGTATGCCTGGATAACCTTTAGTTCTAAAGAAGAGTGAAGACAATACCAAGATGAATGGGCTGCCTGAGCAAGAGCCACCAGGAGTGAAGTCAGCAGAACTGAGCAGTAGCTGGAGGAGCTGTAATGCTGGCAGTGGATGATTGTGACGATTGACTCATTGACCACCTACTCAAAATGGACCCCAGAATTGAATGGAGAGAAGAATTGCATAGGAGAAATAATTAGCATGAGAAGCAAGAGATATAACTAGCAAATAGGGGGTTGAGTACTAATTGATACAAACTTTATGTAATCCACAACCAATGAATGAATGATGCCTTTGTATAATAAAATGTATAAATAGTATAAAGTTTTGATGATTGGTGATACAGCCTTTTGTGTGTAACCACCTAGCTCCCTACTTCACATGAACTAGAATAGAAACTGAACCACCTTGCCTCAGTGTGAATTGGTGTTGTGCATCAAGTAATGAGCCCGCATTCAGGACAACACACTCGAGTATCACTAGTGGCATCAAGAGAGGGTGGTGGCATTTGTTTTGCAGTTTCTCACTATCTGGGACACCGAAACACAGTATATTCAGTCTCATGTAGGCATGTACTTTCCTTAAACAGCAATTTGAAAAGGCAGTAAGTTGAAAAGAAAGGTCTTACTGTTCATTTTATGTCTACAGCCCACTGATGCTGAAGGAGCATTGCGAAGGCCAAGCTGACCTAGAAAGCCATGCATTCTGTTCCACCTCAATATTACTCTACTGCTTGACAGCTTCCACTCTGGTCTTTGAATCAGAAGCAAGACATAGTAGTAAAGACAAGAATCAAAGAAAAAGGGAAGAGAAAAGAATCAAGACGGGAAGAGAAAAGAATCAAGACTGGAAAACAAAGAATGCTAGAAAAAAGAATTATCTTAACTTTTTTTAAAGCCAGTACATGTTTAATGTTTCAAAGAAATTTTAATGAAAGACGCAAGTCTTGAAACTATTTAATATTCCAAAACAGTAACAGACTCATATTTGCACAAGCATCTGTATAAACAGAATACACATCTACTCATGAACCCTTACAAAGACATTTAAATATAATGTAATTGTTCCTTTTTTCTTCTTTTTATTTCTTTTTAACTACTGAAACCATCTTCTTTAATTGCATGCCAAAGCCTGAGAGTGTTTAGTGGAACTGGAAAACATTGCCCAAATAAGTGAACCAATTAGATTAATTGGCACCAGGGGTACTGTCTGCTTTTGGATAGTACACAGATGTAAAAAACCATGAACTCTTACTAGGTTTAAATCTCTGTTTGCAAATCTTTGTTTTCTTTAAGGATTGTGTCTATGTATCATGCTGCTATGGATTTCCACAGAAGAGGAATGGGATGTGCACATCCTGTCACAACGTGGGTCCACAAAATATCTTCCAGACTGAAAAATACAGACTGTGAAAAATATTTGTTACTCCACAATTTTCAGTCACAAAACAATCCAGAAAACATACTCTGCATGACCCTGAAGAGGAGAGGGTAGAGGGTCACAAAACAATCCCTCAAATAATTAGCAGAATATTTATATTCATATTTTAGGAGTGCCATAACAAATAAATGCTTAAGCTTACACATAGGTTCAAACTTCCAAAAGTTCTCTACTTTTTAAATTGTTTTTTCCTTTAGTCCTCACCTTTCAGTATTATGGGAATTTCAGTAAGAATTTTTTTCTGGGGTTGGCAACATATAATCTTTAAAGTTACTCAACATTTTATGGCACCACATGTCTTCTACATTTCTATATTGCTACTTGGGACTTCAGACTCTGCATCTTATGCAGAGTCACAGTAGGCAGCTGTAAGTTCTCTAAAGACTTCTGCAATTGCAATAAGTGACTGGGCATCAATGGATGAAACAGTTAGCCAAAGAGCTATTGAAGAATTGGTGGCTTATTTGAGAAGTTATACAGCTTGTTTGAGCACACCTAATAGTCCTGAACTATACTGATTGGAGAAGCAATGAAAGAAAAGAGTGACTATAAATAATTGTATTAATTATGTTTCATTATTTAATTTTATTAATAATAAACCAGCTTCAGAAGTCCCCTGTGAAGTAAAGGAATATAGCTGTCTTACCATACTAAAACTAGAACTGGAAAACCAAGAGTCTGATGACAGTTAAGAGAGAAGCTGCTTGTGGAAATAGTGTTATGTTCCAACAATCCTTCCCACTCAGCACTGTTGTGCATAAATCTGTGTCTCTTCACGAAACTTGTAGTGAGCTGAAAACTTATTGTCAGCTCAGCAGGACCACTAATTTGGCAGAAAGCCATTAGCAAGGATAGAGTAGTTGCAGTCTGAAGGTTTCAAAATGCTTAAAAAAAATGTGACCTGAGTTGACTACCTAAATGATCCCATGCAGCTCCATAAGAGGAAGGGAAAAAAATCCCATAAACCTGACTATGATAGCTGTTCTTTGCTATAGCACAGGTTTGAAGCACCAAGTCTGTAGTAACTGGAAGGTGAAATTGATCATGGACCCTTGCACACTTCAAAACCCAGGCAGGTCTCCTACACTGATGAGGACTTGCTATGAGACATGAGAACAGTTTATGACCTGTGTCCAAAGACAGGGGATTTTTTAGATCACATGTGAGATATGCTTTCCCAGATGGGTGACAAGAGAAGATGTCAGGAAAGATAAACTGATTTTCTCCCTGATGTCTAACTATCAATCTCAGATGTGAAAATGTTTACCTTGCAGACCTTTTCAATGAATGTAATTTTGCATTCACACTTCCACCCCAAGGTCTGTGATGGTGTGGGACTGTGTGGAATCAGACCTGGGCTGTCTAGCCAACACTGAGCAAATGGAGGTCCATTGAAAGAGAATAGTATTTGATTCTGCTTCAATAATTTGATCTATTTGTTTTCAAAAGCATAGCACACAGACTGAATAGGTTGGCACTGCTAACTTTCCCTGGTACAATAGTGCTTTTGAACCTGGTGCACTGCTTACAACAAATTCAATGCAATTGCTCCTGGGCACCTGAATTATTTTTGGTTTGGGGTTTTTTTGTGTGTGTATAGATATATATGTGTATTATTTAGATGGTGAATTTCTCCACAAGGTTCAGGCACTTGAGGAGTTCTGTGGTGACTACTCACAGTGCTGTGTAAGTGATAATACAATCTCCAAAGTACTATAAAAATGATTCACATTGAGTCACAATATGTGACTTAATAATTGTTATAGTTGAGCCTGTAGGGTATGTAGTAAACATCTTGCCTGCAAAATGTTTCAGCTACTATAGCTTCTGCAAATCTAAGAAAATTCATGTGTTTAGTTACATAAATTTGGAGACAAAGCACATTCGCCTTGGAGTTTCAGATGCTGTAAAGAGACTACACTATTAATCATTAATTTTACCACTAATAACGACTAATTTTTCATTAGAAGACTTACTTACATGCAATCAACTTCTAATGCTTTCAGCAATGATAAGAAAATGCAACCCCAAACTCTCAAGTGTTCACTAACAAAGAATAGTGGTTGGGCTTGGTGTCATGAGAAAAGTTAGTAAAAATGCTGAACTCCCCAAACCTTTAGGCAAAAAACAGCAGACAAAACACTAAACATTTTCAGGTGCACTACCTTTCAGACTACTTTTACAGGCTGTACAGGAAGTGTAGCCAATTGAATTAGTTATCTCTATATTCCCCCTGTGATACGGAAACAATAAATATTTACATATTCTGGTTGGATTCTTTACTCTTTTTTCTAATGGTTTACCAAACCTCTCTGGGGACCTTTGTGAGGATTATATATCAAAAGTATAGAGACCAACTGCTGTATCTTCATTGTTTGAGGTCAGAGCTCATGGTCCAATATTGTTACAGACTCAGGCAACTTACATCCAACAGGAGGCACATGGGAGTTGTTCCACAGGCCCCATAGTATGGTACACAATTTAGGCAATTGATACCTACTACAGTGACACATAAAATACTTACACATGTGGAGAACAAAACAGGGAAAAGCCTCAGTGACTGGGGGACCCTTTTGAAAAGTAATGTTAATGTTGCTCATAGACTGTGGAAAATTTTACCATATTGTTCTGGCAAAAATATTGAAATGGTTGTCATTCCTGTGCACTTCCAGAGATGGAACAACAGTGAGGTGTAAAACCCGTAGTGCTTTTCTTTCATCTCAGAAAGTGCAAGCTCTGACTTTTAAAACTTTTTGATGCTTTTAAAGCCAATATTCAATACAGAGTATGTTAAAATGGTTAAAAAGAAACTGCTTCTCTACCATATTTCAGCAATTGGGGTTGAAGTACAAGGCAGAATGGCCTAAATGCTATTTTTTAGTTCCTGTTACTTTGATAAGGAAAAGACAAAAGAAAGGAAAAAAAAAAAAAGACCAAGGATAAACTGGAAGAATACCTATAGATGTTAAGTAGGACACAAAGAATCAGTAGTTCTGTTGAGAGTTTAATAAAGGTGTCATTGTTCTGCCTCACAACAGGGGTGAAAGGTTAATCAGAGGCAAGAGCATACTAAAATTTAGGAAGAGGAAAAGATATTAAACCTTCTAAGAAATATCAAAAGCTCACTTTTGAACTTTTTAACCCCACTCCTTTGGCATCTTCACCTCCCCTGTAACAAATCAAGATTTCCTGATCTCATTAAATAACTGTTTAACTTGCTTTTCTTGGAAATGTATTGCATACATCTGTCATTCACCAAGTAAAGAAAACCTGTCACTTTTCTATATTGACTCAATTTCCTCGGGTACAGGTTGCTGGTGTTTCAAGTTTCCAACACCAGAAAAATTGTGGCAGTTGCACATTTAGAGACACTGTACTGGGATTTTGAAAGTGTCCACAAAACTATGTCTGATATTCCTCAACTCAAAAAATCCTCTTTGAAGATTAGCCCCACAAACCCCCATTATATCGGTTTGCATTCCTCTTATTCCTTCCCACTAGTAAATTAACATACCATCATGCACACCAACCCTTTGATTCTTTTTTCTTCTAGCAAAAATAAATTCTAACACTAATGTTAATGCCTCATCCTCCCTCACCTCAAGCTGCATACATGTCAACACCCTGCATTCCTGCCTCTCTCCAGCCCAATCTTCACCCCTAATGATTTCATGTGGTATTCCCATTGAAAGCAATTAGCAGCACCAAAGTTCATTCCCTCCCTCCTGTTAGCAGACACACAGTAACTTTTGTCTCAGCCTGCAAGCAGGGCAGTTGTGAAGACAAGTGGCCTTTACACAGCTCTTTGGTGAGGGCTTTTCATGTGCCTCCTTTCTCTCCAGGAGAAAACGCCAGTGACTTCAAGAGGACATTATTAATCAGCTTTCAACTCTGGAAGTACAACTGTTCACACCTTCAAACAAAGTGTCTTCCACCTTTTTTATTTCTATATACCTGTACCCTTTACACTGTACCACATCTTACCCATTTATTCTATTCTCTCTGATCAGCCTCATATTTGAGCAGCATATGTGAAATGTTTCACTAATTTTCTAATGGTCCCTTTTCTTTTCTTGTCTTCTCCTTTCCATTTAGAAAAAATTAGACATCTATAAGTCCTTAATTTAGAACACATTTCAGTTGAGTTGTCAGTGCTTGAGGACAAGATGTTTTACCGTGGTCAGTTTTGAGATACAGTGACACCTGAATTCTTTCTCTGTGGTTTATAATCATTCTGGCTTCCACTGAAGTTTAGAGGTCAAATTTGGGTAAGCCTTTTCAGACATTCCGAACGATTCCGGACTATGTTGATCTCTTCTCTCTGAAACCAGGTACAGGACACATGGAAATAGAATTGAAGCTGCATCAGGGGAAGTTCAGACTGAACATTAGGAAATGGTTCTTCATCAACAGGGTAGTTGAGCACTGAAACAGGTTCATGACAGAAATGGTCACAGCACCAAGCCTGTCAGAGTTCAAGGAGCATCTGGACGATGCCCTTGATCATATGGTTTACTGTTTGGTGGTCCTGCAAGGAGCAGGGTTATGCACTTGATGATCCTTATGGGACTTTTCCAACTCAAGATATTCTGTGATTTCTGACAAAGTACTTTGGTATGAGGAACAAATGTCACAGTGTAAGAAAAAGAGAAGAGAGCATATCCATGCTAAATACTTTACACATCTAGATTAAACACAGGACAGATAAATTAGAAACTTAAGTTGCAGTTAAAGGAGAAAGAAAACCATGCCCTACAGGTACTGAAGGAAAAGTGGGGCCCGATTCAGTCTGGCACTAAAGTAACTAAAAGTCTATGTTTAAATAGCCCATTAACATAAGGTACCATAACACAAATGTCAAAAGCACTACTAGCTCAAGATTTCACAGTAACCACTGCGGCAGGATAGTCAGGTTTTGTATCTGCTCTCCTTTTAGAAGTCACAATTGAAAATTTACCACGCTGTTGGAGAGACTCACTGTCCAGTCAGCCCTGGGGACTCAACAGTATTGAAGTTTTTCACCTTAAGTTTCTCCTGTTCTACATATACTACAAATTTAGTGGGAATTCTGAGGGCTGCCTCGTAATTCCACCATTAAGACCCTGACTGCAAACACACACCCTCCCACTATTCATGTAAGTCTTATAAAAAAGACTGTAAACCCCATGTATGTGTTTTCACAAGTCTGGGAGAAAACATATCATGATCAACTCTTTTAATAGATATCTTGAAATCATCATACAGCAATGAGAGGCACACTATGGAGATGGAACTGCTCAGCCTAAAGAAGAGAACACTCAAGAGAGATCTCATGTGGAGAAGATATGTCAATACATGTGGAAGATCAGGAGGAGATTAGAGATAGTCAGTATGTTTTTATGAGGGGCAAATCATGACTAAACTAATGGCCTCCTACAATGGAGTAACAGCATCAGTAGAGAAGGGAAGAGTTAAGTATGTTATTTACCTTGACTTCTGTAAGACCTTTGATAAAAAGTCCACCACGGCATTCTTGCTACTAAATTGGAAAGATATGGGTTTGGTGAATGGACTGCTAAATGGCCAAAGGACCCAAAGACCACATATGAAGAGTTAAAGTCCTCATATAGTGGCTCAATGTGCCAGTAACAAATGGTTACTGCCACAGATCTCAAGTGTCTGGACAAGGACAAATAGTATTTAATATCTACATCAACAACACAGAAAGCGGGATCAAGTGCACCCTCAGCAGTTTCCAGGTGACACCAGTATGAATAGTGAAGTATTCCCTGGAGGGATGGGTTGCCATCCAGAGTGACCTTGACAGGTTTAAGAAGTGTGCCCATGTGAACCTCAGGAAGTTCAACAAGGACAAGTGCAAGGTCCTGCACCTGGGTCATGGCAATCCCAAGTACAAGTACAGGTTGGGAGGAGAACGGATTGAGAGCAACACTGCCAAGAAGGACTTGCGGATACTGGTAAACAAAGAGCCAGATGTGACCAAGCAGTGTGTGCTTGCAGTGCAGAAACCCAACTATGTCCTGGGCTACACCAAAAGCAGCGTGGCCAGCAGGTCAAGGAATGCAATTCTGCCCCTCTGCTCCATGGAGGAGTGCTGTATCCAGCTCTGGGGCCCTCACTGCAGGATACTGACACTGACTTCCCAGAGCAGGTCCAGAGGCAGCTGTGAAACTGGTCAAAGGTCTCAAGCACCTCTCCTAGGAAAACAGGCTAAGAGAGTTTGAAGTTGTTCAGCAGTGAGAAGACAAGGCTCTAGGGAGACCNGAAGGGAAGAGTTAAGTATGTTATTTACCTTGACTTCTGTAAGACCTTTGATAAAAAGTCCACCACGGCATTCTTGCTACTAAATTGGAAAGATATGGGTTTGGTGAATGGACTGCTAAATGGCCAAAGGACCCAAAGACCACATATGAAGAGTTAAAGTCCTCATATAGTGGCTCAATGTGCCAGTAACAAATGGTTACTGCCACAGATCTCAAGTGTCTGGACAAGGACAAATAGTATTTAATATCTACATCAACAACACAGAAAGCGGGATCAAGTGCACCCTCAGCAGTTTCCAGGTGACACCAGTATGAATAGTGAAGTATTCCCTGGAGGGATGGGTTGCCATCCAGAGTGACCTTGACAGGTTTAAGAAGTGTGCCCATGTGAACCTCAGGAAGTTCAACAAGGACAAGTGCAAGGTCCTGCACCTGGGTCATGGCAATCCCAAGTACAAGTACAGGTTGGGAGGAGAACGGATTGAGAGCAACACTGCCAAGAAGGACTTGCGGATACTGGTAAACAAAGAGCCAGATGTGACCAAGCAGTGTGTGCTTGCAGTGCAGAAACCCAACTATGTCCTGGGCTACACCAAAAGCAGCGTGGCCAGCAGGTCAAGGAATGCAATTCTGCCCCTCTGCTCCATGGAGGAGTGCTGTATCCAGCTCTGGGGCCCTCACTGCAGGATACTGACACTGACTTCCCAGAGCNNNACTGACTTCCCAGAGCAGGTCCAGAGGCAGCTGTGAAACTGGTCAAAGGTCTCAAGCACCTCTCCTAGGAAAACAGGCTAAGAGAGTTTGAAGTTGTTCAGCAGTGAGAAGACAAGGCTCTAGGGAGACCTCACTGCAGCCTTCCAGTACCTAAAGGGGGCTTGTATGAAAGACAGAGACGTTTTACCAGGGCCTTAGTGACATGACAAGAGGCAATGGTTTTGAACTGAAAAAGAGCAGGCTTAAACTAGATACTAGGCAGAATTTTTTTGCTGTGATGGGGTGAGGCACCGGAACAGGTTGCCCAGAGAAACCATGGAAGCCCCATGCCTGGAAGTGTTCAAGGCCACGCTGGACAGTGCTTTGAGCAACCTGGTCTAGTGGAAGGTGTTCCTACCTGTGGTAGGGGGTTTGGACAAGGCAATTTTTAGCAATCTCTTCCAACTTAAACCAATCTATGTGCATTAATAACTCCATAAAATCCACAGCCAACCAATTGCATTTGGACTGCAAGGAGGTATACCTAAATTGTTTTAAAGGCTCCTTTAAAATTACTTCTATTTACTGTGAATAGAAGATCTGTACCAGCTTTGATCCTTGCATATAAGCTCCTTATCCAGGAAGAAAAAAAGCCCACTCTAAAAGGAACAGAGACACAAGTTTTGTAAAAGTGTGCCTGGATACTCAAAGGAACAATTTACTTGAACACTCAGTTTATGAGAAAGGGTCAATAGAGAGAGCTTCCCAAAGAGTCTCACAAAAGCCCAATGGGATTTGCATGGAGAAAAAATGGAGCTAGACTAGATAAATTCTTGAACTCCCTTCCAACCTCAAAAATTTTGTAAAACAGAATCAACCTTGCTTTCTTTAACTAATTTTGAAAAAGAAACTGTAGATCTACTCTTGATTTAGGCCACCAAAAGTTCATCAGATTTTTAATGCACCACATTGTCAAAGGAAGAGCTTGAGTCCTGATATCTTTAGAATGTGAACCAAGAAGGAAGGAAGACACTGTATGGATAGAACAACTCTCTCTTCCTCCCCTTTGCCTCCCGTCCCCTCAAATATTAATCTGCAACCATAAAGGAATAAAGAAAATTCATTTCAGCAACCAGCATCATAGCTAATCCTGAACGTAATTCAACTTAAAGCAAAGCACTACAGAATTCTGTTCCACAGTTGCAAGACTGTAGCAAGCGACTATTGCAGTCACCTAATACCTGTGGCAATGCAAAAAGAAAGAGCTGTTCAACACAGAAAAATCCCAGCAGATATTCGTAATAATTAAGTTTTAACATAGGTCATGGGCAGATGTCCAAGGGAGCTTAGGCAAGAGACAGTCAAAAGCTGAGTACCTTAATCACTTACTTCACTTGATATATGGGCTGAGATTTACACATTTCTAAAATAACATTTCTTGGCTGCCCTGTTTGATGATCAAGCGCTTCATCAAGTCACATCTTTATCTTAGATATATACACTTTCACAGAAGATTATTCTTTATCTATCCTCATTATACACTGTGCTAACAAAAAGTGACACTAATGAAAGCAGCATTAACTTCTTACACGTATTAGAATTTTTAAGAGAAAACATTTCAGAGGCTTTTATGTGTTGGACAGAAGTAGAAAATAGAATAATAAAAACAGAGACACTACCACTTTCCACTTGCCTTCTTATGCCCTTACCAAAAAAAATTGTGTCACAATAACTCCCTCTCAAACTTAGCCAGGTGCCTAGCAAGCATGAAACTTACAGTAGGGGAATAGTAGTGTTGCAAAAAAGAACTGAAATATCTAGCCGAATAGGCAAAGTGAAAACTTTCAGCTCATGAAAGCTGAAAGAAAACTGCTTCATCTTGGACAGCCTGCATGGTGCTGGCTGAGCCTATTGTGAATGCTTCCTCTGTACCACTCAAAAAGTAAGCCCTTCTGTGGCATTCTGCACCATTTTATAGACCACCCACTTAGACAAGGATACACAAACCACATGTGCTAGGAATGTCTGACCTGCACTGAAAGCAGTATTAGCACTATGACCTTATTCCTTGCACAACCAGATTTTTAATGCAAGTTACTTATATTTTCAATATTTTTGATTCTCTAATGGCTTACATGTAATCACTTTACAGGCTATTAGATGCCTAAAGATCTGAAAGTGAAAACTAACCTGCATTATCAGAGTACAAATAATTTTAGCAAATATTTCCTTTCCTTCTTTTCCTCCCCTAAAGAGACAGGCTTTATTTCTAGGTCTTACTAAAAAGATGTAACTGACATCTTCACAAACACACTATTTCCTAAATAGGACTCAGACCTTGCATTCTATCTCCCTGTGAGTAGTAATTTATTCCTTACTGTGATGAGAAGGGTAAATTTTACTGATAGGAACTCCAGCTTTATAGCATCAGTTCTGAAGGAATATAGGAAAATGCATAGTTCATTTGATGGAAGATTTATGAAATGGTTACTTCCACTCAGAATTATACTGAGTGATGATAAAAATACATCTTCTGCTGCATTCACAAGCCTACATTTGATTTTGCTCAAATTTCCAGACTGGATAAATTAAAAATAAATGAAAAATGCAAGATTATCACTTTGCAGTACAATCTGGCTGAAGATAAAACATAGAATATAAGTCAGATACAACACTGAAACAAATGTGAAACAGACATTACCAAATCAAACAATAAAACAGCTTAGATTTTTGTATGATGCTGCAATCTCAATCTCCCTCTCTCCAGTCAGCAACAACTGCACCAGATTTTACAGCAGCAAACAAAAGCAGCTGTTATTATAGCATCTTTTCTTCACACTTTTTTCTGTCATTCCCCCCTCCATGGGCTTTGTTTGCATTGTGGTAATATACTTCTCTTTCCTGTCTAGTAACAGTTGCACTTCTTGCTGCTCAGTCAAATGCAAGGCTGCTACATGACTGTGTTTTGACGTTAGTTTATCTGTCCAGACACTGCCAGTCTTCTAAATGTCATTGGTTTAGCAGCGTTAATGTACTGATTAACTCCCAAGCATGCACAAAAGCACTGCGGATATATGTGCTTTAGTCCCTGTCATCTGTTGGCAAGCCTTTTACGGCCAGCAGTAAAACTTTTTCATAAAGTGTACAGGGTAGCTTCCTGGTGTACACTACATTCCACTGTAAACTGGTTAACAATTAAGAAAAGTATCAAGGCCCATAAAAACACAAGCCTTACACTTGTTAAACTTTGGAACATGTCTTGCACTGCTTAGTTTTGCAGTTTCTGCTAGCTGCTGCTGTGGATGAAAATCCGACAAAATTTTCATCTTAACAATTTCTGAAAATCATGGACCAATGAGCAAACATAAACCACTCTATAGACTGAAACAAGAGTTTGCTACAAGATAGCATGTCATTAAACTGCAAGTGGTGAAAGATGGGATATGATGTGTATGAACAAAGATGGTATGAGGTGAATCAAACATCCTACCATCAGAGCACTGTCAGAAGATGGCAGTTTTCACTTCAGACAGTTCTACAGCTTTCCCATCAATTTTGCAATTGGGTCCTGAAATCAAAAGGTCATTCAAGAGACCCCAAAACACTGGTAAAAAAAGTAAAGCTTCTAACAAGCAAAGAAGTTACCAAGTAAGAACCAAGGACTCAAAGCAGATTGTAAAAGTACTTTATTTCACTGTGAGAATGGGAAAGAAGAACAATGGGTCAGGCAAAACCCAAGAACTTGTGATTTCCTTCCCAGAGACTACAGAAATTTTAACAGAATTATACTGGGCTCTCCAAATGAACTGTACTGTGTGTACTTTGTTTCTGAATTGAAAGCATAGGCTTTTCCTAAAAAGACCAAACCAATGAAGGGAGAGAGAAATGACCAACCGTTTCATATGGTCTGAAGGCTAAAGACAGAGTATGGGTTTACTTTTCCCTCAGAAGAGACTCTCTTCACTGCAGTGTATATCTCTTCCTCTTTTCTGCTCTTTCTCTTTATCATGGACTAAGATAGCCTCTAAATCTAGATGATACTGCAATTTTTGTAAAGCCTCTCAGCAGATTCAGATTTCTAAAAAAAATTTTAAAAAAATTAAAACTTGTCTATCCAATTAGACATCAGACTTTCTGAGGTGGCAAGTTACCTGTGAGATGAAAACTGTCTTTGATACAGGTTACAACTACTGCTCTAGTAACACTGACTCACTTGTGCTGAAAATGACTTCAGGTATTGGAACTTACTGCTAACTTCTATCTGGTCACTTCAATGAATTAATCTAAATTCTCTCACATTGCTGTTTTAAATAGCTTGATGTTAAGTAAAAGTCCAAAATGTTTGTTGCCAAAATACTTTAACCCATCCCAAAGATCAATGCTTACAGACATTAAAATCTTGGAAGGGTATCTTCTATTTTTTTCTTTAAGAGAAATGTGAATGTCTGAAATTAAGGGAACATGTACTTATTTTGCTTCTGTATACAAAACTAGATGAAAATAGCTAACTTTTAAATTCAGATCAAAACTTCTATCAGAATTTTGTGAAGAAGTCAGCACACAGACAGACACCTGCAGTCTATTTTATTCTCTCTCCCACTAAAATAGAAAACTTAAGAGTTTAAGGACAATCCACAGTTTGTATGAAATTCAGCACTGATTTGATATTGTAATTGCTGTCTTCTTCCTTTCATGCCCATTTTCCTAGTTTCTCTTTTCTTCCTCCCCTGTTCGCAGTGTATAATAAAGCTTATCTGGTATTTAAAGGGTAAAATTATTCATTTCACCATTTCTACAAAAACAGTGCAATAGTCGTACTAGAAGTATCCCCTTCTGAAACTCGATGAGTCTTTACCACAAGACTTAGTTAGAAAAGTCAAAACGGACAAATTTCCACATACATCTGGTATAGCTAAAAGATAGGAAAGTTGAACACACATTGGTAGACCAAAGGTTTTTAGATTTCCAAACATTTTCATATAAAACAATCAATAGAAATTGAAGTTTATCCCCTTCACATGCAGCCCTATTCCCTTCCCCATTATCACCAGCCTTCTGCCAATAGTAATGTTAACATCATATTCCCATTCCTTCACCCCCTCCCCAATTGCACATTAAGACATGGACTTAAAAGAACAACATAATGTTTCAAGTATGCTTCATGCCAATCATCACTAAGAGTCATAACATTACTGAAAAAGTACACTTGTTCTTCAGAAGCCTAAGACGGACTTCCTGCGGAGTGTGATCAAACATTTTAAATAAAAAAAAAGCCACTCAACCCAATACATATCATGCCCTTTCAAAAAGAGTAAAGTGTAAAATTTTCTTTGGACTTAAAGAAACAGTATTAAGATTTACCATTAAAATAAGAAATAACCCCAATAGTTTTTCAGTGCTGCACAAACTGTGCACATGAAACAGTAAGTCATAAAGATACTACTGTTCAGCTCTAAACATAGAGACTACGTGTGGCATATAAGCATACATATGACATACTGGCCTATCCAGTAACAAGATACATTTTTTTAGGCTGGTTTTTATGAGTAAGATTTTTGCATCCAGAAGTGTTCTTTAAATTCTTTTTGCTTTTCTTTTAGGAATTTGAATTTCTAATAGAAGGGTGATGATTCCATCAAGAAACCATCAGCAATATGAGAGCGTGAAGCATTGATGTGAAACTGAGTACACATCCTCTCATTTGATCATGAATAAACAAAAGATACTGATTTTAAGAAGCAATAGATGGTATCAAAAGAATACTCATTTTTATAGACAATAAATTCTTCTGGAAACACAAGCAGGTTATTGAACATATATCAAAACATGGAAACTGTAAAAAGCACATATATGCTTGTGTGTGTCTATGTGTGTGTGTATACATATATATATACACAGGTGCAGTATACGTGTATATATAAACACACACATATGGACGATATCATACATGTATTTATTCCAACTATATAACAACATATTTTTTTCTTTTCAAAGAAAAGGTTTTAATTTAGCAGTTGTAAAAAAATCAAACAAAACCAGAAAAAAAAATCCCCAAAACAAACTAAGTAGACCATATACTATATGAGCAAACAAAAATGTTATACAAAGAGATTTACGGTAGAAGTCAGTCACACACTGGCAGCAAAAGTGTTGAAACTCATAGTAATAAATAGCTCCAAATTAATAATTTTCTACAACATTTTCTTTAATGATAGGGCCTGTATTTTTCCTTTTATGATGATCCTGCAGAACACCTTCACTCATATCTATTTAATCTTGTAACATTAAAACAGATACAAGAATGTAGACTGCAAAAGTTGCCAGATTCGCGATATTATAGATAACATTTTTTGTTAAAAGTCCTATTGGTTTATTCACTGAGGCTAGACAGCAAGTCATATGATACTATTTGGTGCATTTTTTTACCATGGTCAAGATTAATAAGTGGACAGAATCAAGGACTTGCAGTCCAAGTTGCTGCCGTCCAACCCACTGTGGCAGACAGGAAACGAAATATAAGACCACTATTTGGTCATCAAGTTTGTATCTTGTTTCCTGGAACTGCAGAGCTGGAATCAAGGCTGCAGTTTTTTAATCAACTAGTGAAAGACAGCCAAAAGTGGCATTTTAACATGAATAAGATTACTACGCTTGTGAAAGTACTGCATCAAAAGAGCACAAATAGGATCCCACTACTTGCAACATCTGGTATTGTCACTCAATGACTCATGGACTTTAGAATACATGAATGCAGTAATAAATAGATCAGTTATGTAATAAGGCAGTGTGTTGAACATGCATTCATCCTGTGGACTTGAACACCACAGAGAGAGATACATGGTATCATACACATTCATTAAGACCAAGTATTTTTGTTTGTTTTTCAAGGCTATCCAGGCAAACTCTTCAAGAGCATTTTCTTTTTGAGACAGATGGTCCTCTGAGTCTGGTCACTTTTCCTCTCCCTTATCAGGAGATGATGACTGGCTTTAAGGAAAAATAAAAGCTGAAGAGGATTGCTTTTCTTTCCCCTCCACTTTGGTTGCATCATTCTGCATACATCATTTAAAGAGCAGTTTTTGATGCAGCCATATGCTGAATCCTCAGGAGGTTCCAGACGTTTCCAGATAACTCTGTAGTTTACGGACTGTGGTTTTGTCCAGTGAACAGAGATCAAAGTCAAAGGTTGTATTTGTGATATGAAAGTGTCCAGTTTCTTCTATAAGATTTACTATCTAAAATGAAAGAAAAGATGCAGTTGAAAATTCCAGAAATATTATGTGCCTACTGAATATATTAACATGCCACCAAGTATCAGCTAAGGCCTTGAATGAGCCCAACTGCCCTAATACTCACACATTAAATCATCACTCAGTTCCTTTCTGACATGCACAATTGTCCAAACTACAGTGCCCCAGTTGATTGGGTTTTTTTGAAACATCATCAACCATAATGTCAAACATTTACTGTGTGCATAGCTGCTAAGCAGGTTAAATTTGGAAATAAGTGGCATGAGCTTTTCTGCAAGCAGGCAAAAGATGCAAATCCTTATATAGTCTAGTCCATATCAAACAAAATACATTTAAGAGCTCTCACATGAAGCATTAGTTCATGTACTAGCAATTTTTCTTGAGTAACAGACTTAAATCTCATTTTTTTAGCAAAATCAAAGAAGGAAGGATTCCTAGCAATGGCATAACATCACTTCTTCTGGTGACTAATCTATAATCACAGCTTTCATGAGAACAGGAAACAGGAGAGTGGTGTGGAGTTCTGAAGAATAATAGGAACTAAAACATCTCTCTTACAAGCAAAGGCTCACAGAGCTGGGACTCTTCAGTCTGGAGAAGAGAAGGCTCAGAGCAGATTTTGTCAATGTGTACAAATACCTAAAGGGAGGATGTAAAGAATAGAGCCAGGTTCTTTCCAGTGGTACACAGTGACAGCACCTGGGCCAGCGGGCACAAACTGAAACACAGGAGGTTCCTTATGAACACCAGGGAACACCTTTTTCCTGGGAGGGTGACCAAGCACTGGCACAGGTTGTCCAGGGCAGTTGCAGGGCCTCCATCCTTGGAGGTATCCCAAAGTCATATGACATAGTCCTGGGCAGCTGGCTCTACAAGTGCCTGCGACTTCCAGGGATCCCTTCCAATCTCAACCATTCTAGATTCTGTGAAATAAACAGTACATATCTCACCTCTGCAATTGTGACACTTCTAGTCTCTGAATTGTAGTCTACATGTTAAAGGAATTATCATACTTATCACTGAATTGCTGTAAAAAGTAACTCCAGATAGGTTAAATTTAACATATGCACCTATCTAGAAAAAAGCAGTAAGCATCTTGAAAAGCCAAAGTGTTATTTGTTAGAGAGGGCTAACACAGTGCCAACACAGTGTGGCTATGAATCTGTTACATGCTGTTTCATTCCAAGAGACAGACATCCCAAGAAAGCACACACAAAGGCACCCCATCCTGAAGTGGGCCTCCAGGTACTGTCATGGACTGACAGAAGATTGCTGCTGCTCCTCTCAGTCTTTCCAACCATCCCTTGTGCAGCGCTCAGGTTAGACTCAATGTTCTGTTTGAAACCTTCAACTTGAAACCCATTTAGGTCTTGGGCATACACGTATACCTCTACTGAAATACTACTGTAAAATATTTCTTGATTGTTTTGATCTTTATTACTCTGACAGTAATTCCTTTTCCACAGCTGGAGGAGATACAGATGTATGCACACATGTCTTACAGAGTGTACCTTAAAATGACAAATACGGTAGGGATACATCAACTTGACAAAGAACAATGAATTTAAACTAAATATTTTGTAATTTTCTGCTCTTTTTCATTATATAAACAAGTATTTTTTCTTCTCAGACCACAGAAGACTGTCGATGATAAATGAAGTAAATTCATGAGTACTGTCAGGCATGGAATGACACAGCCCAGGACAGATTAAAAAGAATGGAAACAAGATAAAATAATATAGGGGAAATGCCTGTTATAGTAAAAATCTCCCTTTTCAATCACCTTCTATTTTCCATGTTGGAAAAAATAAAATTAAAATTTGTTTAATTTGTTTTGCAGCTGTCCAAAATTCTGAAAGCACTTAGGAAAAATCCTGCTCTTATTAACACTCCATTTAAAACTGTGCCTCTTGGTTTAAGCGTTTTTCTGTATGGAAATTTTTTTATCTAAAATGACCAACTTCATTTGTCTACTTGTTGATTCACAGATTCTTGTAACACTTTTCCATCCCCTACTGTTCTGTTGACATGAGAGAAAAAAAAATCAAATGGGACAAAACTGATTCCTAGCAGGAGAAAACTTTGATACGTATTGCCCTTCTTGTTTCTGGCATTCTCTTGAGCCTCATCTAAGATGGAAGCTAAGGTAAGGAATCAATCCAGCCTCCTTTTGTAAAGTTTGGAATCTAATCTCAGGCTTGGCCTCTGAATATCCACTGTGTGACAAATAAATGGCTGCACAAGTTTACAGAAGCTGAGGGCAGGAAGATACAGCTACACTGAACAATTCTGCCTAACATTTCCTTGCGTTACTGTGGAAGAATATCACCCCTCATAACCCCCACTGCAATATACCTGATTTTAGAAACAAAGATTACACAAAAGTGTTAGCACATGCATTTTTAAGCAGCCCTGCATATTTTAGAAAATGGATAAGGACTTACTGATCAAGTTCTGCTTTGGGCTTTTAAGCTCTAGGTCAAGGGAAATATAAACACTTTAAATATATCTCTCATTCCAGCCCTCAAGAAATACAGTCACTATGTCTGGGCACCTGGCAAATCAGACTGAAATGAACCCCAAAGGTTTTAATGGATGTACAAAAACCTATCAAGATAAACCCAGTCAGCTCAATGAAAAACACCTGCCTGTGTGCCAGTCAATGAGGAATTCATGACTTAGAGCATTAGGCATATGCATTCTTGTGCATTCAGTAGTACTTGTGCCTTCAGAAATACTTCAAAAAGAATAAAATGTTGCAACTAGCTGCTAGGAAATCTGACAGTTTTAACATTAAAAACACATCATTAAAATGTTTTATTTGGAGAGCTCAGGCTGCAAAGAACAAAAATATCCCATTTGTTCCTGCTGTAGTAAGCTTTGCATTTCTGCTGTAAATTACATCTCTGTTTACATAATGCCTCTCCAGCTCAGTTTCATCATTATCCATCATAGTATAACTATTTATCAGCCTTTAAACAAGCAAATGAGTGTGTTTGTATAAGGAAGCCAAAGTGCAACTAATGCCACAGTCATTTTTCAATTTATGAGGGTTTTAGGCCATGTGATAGCTTCCAGACCTCCAAGCTGCCTCTGGCAGAAAATTCCCAGAAGATAGTTGCCATCTGAACTTAAGCACCTTGTGGACATAAGAAGTGCCATTTTCAGTCGTGCTGCATACTCTCAATTTCTTCCTTATGTCTGTGCTGCCTAGTGCACTGGGTTCCAAGAGATTTTTCACCAGCTGAACATATAACTTCTGATGCCTTAAAATAAGAGGCAACGTCTTACCAGAAATATTTTTGTGTTTCATGGGGTCAGACTAACATTATCTGCACTGAAAATGCAGTTAGGAACACAGCTTTAGCCAGCTAAATTTGAATATATTAGACATGCAGGAATAACATCTGATGGCAGACTCAATTATTGCATTAACTGAAAATCACAGAGTTAAAAAAAAGAAAGCCTAACCACTCTAAATTTCAACATCTCCTTTTACAGTGAAAGAGGTGGAAGAGATATTTATTTTTAAAATGTAATTTAAGACCAATTCCTCTCTCACCATGGTCCAATACTCATAGAAAAATTGCTCAGTGATTCTCACAGGACTGATTTCTTGGTCAAATGTTATTTTTCAGGTCTTCGCCCTCTCAGGCCATTCTTATATATCTGCAAGTAGTATTTTATATCAGTTTGCTATGACTCTAGGCACTTGCAGTGCAGTATGACATCTCTCTTTGCCTTCTCCCTCTCTCAGCTTTCTTTTCTCAAAGAGAAATCCCTTTCTTGGGAAAGTGTCACATTCTCAAATACACATTTCCAAGCTGGTTGCATTCTTTGTGTTATCACGCCTATGGACTTGGTAAGAATTGAGATTGAAAAAAAATAAAAAAAGTCATTTTCATGTCCCTCAGTGTAACTTTCAAAAGTCTGTGTTTTTTTACATGTTCAATGCCTTCATTGTTCTTTTGCTCAAGACCTTTCTCCAACAATTCTCTCAAAGTCTGTGGGTAGCAGACTTTGACATGCGCAAGAGACTATTACTCGCCTTAACATAAATTAAAGAGATGACAAACACCACTGAGTAACACACGACTCCACCACCATTCCACTGTGACAATATCACCACCTTTAAAACTCTTGCAGCTGTCTACAATCTTCTGTTGCTTATTTTTGCACTTGATCCCTCTTCTCATGCAGCAACCACCATTGCTTTCTGCAGTTTTACCCCTTCCTGATCTTTGTACTTCCTAGAGTCTCTCCTGGCCTTTTTACTTCCTATAGTCTCTATATACTTGTACTTCTTGGTACAGAAGTTTTACATTCATTCCTAAAAATTTTCTCAGATCTGTACCTTTTTAATTTTTGTGTACTCTAAGTATTTAACCTTGACTTCATAGCTGCAAAGCAGCAAGGACATTTAAGAGGGGATGACAGTTTATATGCAGAGAAGCCCTGATTCTCTGCAAGTTACCCATTCAGTATTGCAAAGATATTTCTGTAAACTGATAAAATCATAGGAATTAATGATTACAGTTAAGGGATTAAAGGTTTTAAAAATAAGCTGTATTTTGTTTTATAGCAGCATAGACTATTCACTAGTGCAGACTGGCTAACAGACAACTGGTAAATATCTTGGCTCTTCCACTGATTTCTGGCAGGCCTCTGTAGTCAGTATTATGCTGTTACCAGCTGTCAGTACAGAACTGAGTCACTCTCCTAGCCTGCAGAGACTGGCCATAAATCCAGCTCTACTGGAGCTGTACTGACAGCCTGCATACACTCTGAACCAAGGGAAACAATCTACAAGAACAACTCCCCCCAGAAAACAAGGCAACACCAATTCTTCATCCACCTTTAACACTATGAGTAAACATATAACGTAACATATGAGTAACATATACGTAAACATGGATTACAGTATTAGAATTACTCACTCTTAGTGCATTAAAATCCCTCACTCTTGATGCAAGTTGTGAGGGAAAGTTTTTAAAAGAATGCTTTCTCTGGGTTGATAAACACTCCAGAGGAAAAGAAAACGTCTAGTTTAAAATGCACAAGAATATACTGCTTTTTCTCATTTTCATCTTTTTCTTTATTCAGAATAGGATACACTAAATTTTTGGCTCACTTATGTTTCTTTTCAGATTTTGTTCTTGTATCAGTAACTTCTCACAAAGCATATTTTAATACTAACATTAGAAAGAAAATTTAGAGGACAAACTCAATTTTTCTAACAAAGGTAAATAATTCTTCCTCACCAAATAAATGTTACTAGATGAGAAAGAGCATTATGGGTTCAACTTGAACCATCTTATTTGCTGAGAAAATACTTCTTATCAAGTATTCTAGTTTAAATGGATTTTGCTCATCCCAGCCTCTGCCTAGAGCAGGCTCAGTTGTGGAGTCAGATCTGGATGCTCCATGCTTATCCCGTCAGGATTTTGAAAGTTCCAAGGATGGAACACAGTCTCTCCAGGACTCTCTATTCCAATTCTAGATCACCCTCATGTGGAAAATGAAAGTTTCTTGCTTGTTTTTATGTTTACTTTGCATAAAAGGTTTTGAAATTGATTTTCCAAGGTTCACAGGAAGCTACCTAAGCCCGGTGCTCTGCAGGCTGTCGATACAGACCCAGTGAAAGCTGGGTTTATGGTCAGACTGCACAGGCTGGCACAGTGGTTCAGTCCTGTACCAATAGTTGAAACAGAGTAATACTGGCTACAGAGGCCTACCAGAAGCAATGCCTTAGATAGCTGGGGAACTGAGTGCCCAGGAAGCAAAGCTAGGATGTGACTTTATAATGCAGTTTCTTTTTCAGATTCAATTTTAGTGTGAACTTCTTCAGAATTAAGAATAATGTGAAGTGGACAGGGTGTTGCAATTCCTACCTTTCAGCCTTCCGCACAGTAATTTCCCAATGTAGATAAACATTTGATTCCGCCATCATTCTGAAAGCATGCTTTGGTTCCCTTGGAAACTTGGGAATCATCAGCATATTAAATATGAAGGATAATAAATATGCATCACTGTGTTTTGTAATGCAAAATCTGACAAAGCTATCAGAATTCATCTTCAATTAACAATATCCTTAACCAAGTCTTCCTTTTCACTGACCTCTCAATAGTTTTCTCATCTTTACTCACACCATTGAGCCTGAACTAATAAACAGATTAATGGTGAGACTTGCAAAATATGGCTCACACACTCTGTTGAGAAATTTGACACATCATTGCAATCATTTAGAAGTGGTAAAACTTTCCCTTTACAGCATCTCCACAACTGGCACACGCTAAACATAATAAAAGCATCTGTGCTACAATTACATCTGCTTTGCTGACAGTGCTTATTATTCAATCTTCATAATTTGTAATCCAATAGTACCTGACAATGGCACCCAAAACCAAGAATCCTTTCTTTGTTCTTACTATTGCATAACCTTTCAATAAATTCGGAGTCTTCTTGGTTTTACCTTTTCATATTTTGCTCATTCCATGACTTCAGAAGATTCAGTGAATATATTATGTGCTTCCTCAAAGTGAATTTTGCTTTGAATTCTATGTTTTCTGCTGATATACCAAAAACTCTTAATACCAAAAAAACTTCAATTTTTTCTAAGAAAAGGCTGGTCATTTTCAGGAAAAAAGCAACAAGATTTTCAAGTCATGGTGCATATGCAGCTGTATCCATTCTCCCATCCTGTTTTAATAATTATTAATATAGTATGTTAAGAAACATAACAATGAATTGCTGAAAAATTCAGCTCAGATAGGCACTTTTTTAAATTTGTCATTTAGTGTGACAACACAATTTAAAATATGTGTAAGTTTTTATTGATTATACAGGCTTGAAGGTTATTAAGCTGATTACAGAGTTTTAGACAAAGGCAAAAAAATAAATGTGACTTCATAGTTTCAATGAGCACACTGTGATTATTGCATGAGTGCTCCTCACCTGTTGCAGTACATGTCTCTCTCTCAATGTCATTAATCTTCTGTGAAGCTCTACTAGTTCATCAAGATATGCCTGGAAACAAATCCCCCCCATAAACAACTTGTTAATTAAGTCACAGCTATGTATTTCATAAACCTATAATGTCTTCAGAAACAATACAAATGGAGGTTTTATATTTTAGAATCATAGAATATCCTGAATTGAAAGAGACCCACAAGGATTATGGAGTCCAATCCCTAGCCTGTGGAGGACCAGCCCCAAGGGTCACACCATGTGCCTGAGAGTATCATCCAAATGATTCTTGAACTCTGTCAGGCTTGGTGCTGTGACCACTTCCCTGGGGAGCCTGTGCCAGTGCCCAACCACCCCCTGGTGAAGAACCTTTCTCTAATATCCAACCTAAACCTCCCCTGACACAACTTCAGGCCATTCCCTTGGGTCCTATCAGTGGTAACCAGAGAGGAGATCAATGCCTGCCCCTCTGCTTCTCCTCATAAGGAAGTTGTAACTGCAATGAGATCTCCCCTCAGTGTCTTCTCCAGGCTGAACAGATCAAGTACCCTCAGCTGCTCCTCATACAGCTTCCCCTCAAGGCCCTTCATAATCTTGACTGCCCTCCTCTGGATGCTCTCTAAGAGCTTTAGATCCTTCTTATATTGTGCCACTCAAAATTGCATAAAGGACTTGAGGTAAGACAAAAGTCCTCCTTGAGCTGTATTTTCTTACTTAGTAGTCTAGCATTCTCTAGTTTAATACAACCCAAAACCAACCTTTTTGGGTTTTGGTATTTTATGCTGATGAAAATATTAATAGGTGGTCATTTGCTGTAGACTATAATCTCTGTATCTCAACTGTGTCAAAAAGCATCAAGTGACTAGGGATGCCAATACAGCATCTTTGAAATAACTCCCATCTTTCCATGTGAGAATATGTCCTAGTTACAATGGCCAGGACCATTTCATCCCTATGTGGGTATAACCAAAACTGTGCATTCTACACTCTCTACGTCATTGCTCATGAACTGTTAATAATGGATCATTTTCAGCAGCTGCTCAGGGCACACCTGACACATCAGGCTACAAGCTGGGTGTCAAAGAACCGTGTGAGTCAGGGGAGTGTTCTTGTCTTCACATCAATGACTCAGCTGTGATAACATTAGCACTTTCACACCCAGCCTGAGGGGTCATGTCTGATAATGGGCCATCAAAGATTCCAAAAATATCCCATGACTCCCAGAGTTAAATCACCCATTGTGAAACTCCCCATCCCAGGGGAGGTGCTGGGCATTCCCACCTGAACCTGAGCATATATAATCTTTGGGTTTGGGGATTTCTGACACCACTCGTTGGATCCAGAACCTCAACAGGACTGTGACTGCCACTCTTGACCAGACTGTGACCATCGTCCTCACCAACAGGTTTTCCTTTCCTTTTACTTTCTACTCAGGGGGAGCACGTGGTGCTCAGCACAGGGGCTAATGAACACCATTTGCTTTGTGCCCCAGGGTGCTGGGTTATACATCTGGTTTTTGCGGGTTAAAACCAGTTTTTCTCTGTATCATTGTATCTACTGTAACCTTTTCAGTAAATTGTAACTCTGATTTGTAATCTCTCCAGTTGGATTAATTTCTCCCACTGTTTACCTTTTAACTAGCACAGAACAATACCCACATCATAATCACATCCCTCTTTTTGTCTAAAGCTATGTAATGACTTTTTTTGTCTCAACAGGAAAATGTAAAAGGAGAAAGATTAAGTAAGATTAATCCAATGGTAAATTCCACTGCTTCCTTCCTGGGATGTCAAACACCTCTTCAACCAATTATCAACTTTTTCAGCCTGAACCATTAAAAAACTTTTTTTTTCTTTTAAGCAGAGACAGATAGAGCATCCAACTTAAGAAACCAAAAAGTATTTGGATCAGACCACTAAAAGTCTAGGTATAGATACTGCAACTTCCATCTGTTGCCTCATGTTATCACAAAGTCTACACTAATACCAGTAAATATGAACTTTCAGAGGAACTTGTCCACACTGGGCAATTGTGCTATGTTCACTCAAGAGGACTTAGAGCTCTTGCCCACAGCCATTTGACATGACTTTAAACAAAACTGTCTTTCTCAGTGTTAAATGGTAGCAGTTGCTTCATATCATTCTAGTTAACATGCTAAATCACACTGTCACTTCCTAATACACAGCCTTCAGAAAGGATTCTGGAAAATATATGGTTGTTTTGGGTTTTTTCTAGTTGACTGATATACTGGCTAGAAATATGTCCATGAATTCTAATCTACAGAAAGTATCACTTCCTCTGTGAATCACAATAATAAATTCATTGTGGAGAGTAGATAAAATAAATAATAGATGACAGCTTTCCAACCAGTGACATTTGCCAAATCACCACATGTACTGAAAAGAAGGGAAAAAATTCAAAATATGACAGAAGAAGAAAGAATTACACAAAAAAACAGAGAAAGACCTGCACCTAAAAAAACACAAAGTCAAAATGTACTTAGGTTTTCATTCTGTAATAAAGGCTGGTGTTTAGTAATTAAATTAGTATCATATTCTGAAGCAGTTTATTGTTACCTCATTCTTATTTACCTTATCACAATCCCCATTCTTTATTTGTTTATCAGATTTGTTCTGCTTTATTGGGCTTTTCACTTCTAAAATCTAGAAAACAAAGAAAATCCTGTGAAAATGAAATGCATCATTGGATACAATTACATATGAAAAATTCTGCTATTGGTTAATAATACAAACTCAAAACTGATCTTTTCATTATTTAATCCATATAACTACTCACATATTTCAGAATAAAATAGCAGAAAATGATGAGCTGCTGGAAAGAGGTGACAGTGATCTTGTTACCCCTTAAAAGAATTAATTTCATGTCATTTAAAGCCTTCCCAACAGTTTTTTTTCCTATCTTTTGCATGTTGGTAGGATAAGAGGTCTGATTTTGCAGATACAAAATGATGCTGAGGCTCTCCCCAGTGCCTTTGAAATATCACACAAGCACCGTGTTTTTTCTGTTTTTTCCCCTAATGCTCTTTTTGTTTACAATAGAGATTTTGAAACAATATTTGAAATGACTGCATGAGATGTAACTGAAAAAGAAAGCAATTGAGAGTTATTTCTTTAGCTCTTATATAGTCCCCTTCCTTCAATACCATTCAAGTCCACTTACTATCACATATGCAAACCTAGAATGCTTCATCTGCTACTGAACCACAGTCAAGAAAAGCATGTCAGTAAGCAGCAAGACACCACACATAATATGAAGCTTTTAGGACTAAAGGGAGGAGTATTCTGGGGAAAAAGAATTGTTGATCTTTCTTCCATTTTTTTTCACACAGAATACATATTTTTTGAAGTTAAAGAAAAATCACCATGTCATTCCTAACCTGGAATATAAACAGTTCTTCTGAAGAACATCAAAGAAAACTAAATAATCACAGATGACAGGAGATTATGTTTCACATTTTGCTGTGAGACTAACATCACTAGCATGATTAACTCTAAAACCACACTGAACAATCATAACACAAGACAAAATTCAGAAATCAAAACAAGCAAATAAGCCTGTAAAAACCAAGTCTTCTAGAAGCTTCACTGACAGTTTTCCCCAAGTTCCCTCTTATTTCTACTTCCCTCAGTATAAATGACTAAATTACATATATCATTCCCAGGGCGAACAGCACCATAAGATGACAGCAGGCAGGCACCTATTTCCCTACAGAGAGAGAGTGACTGCAGATCTGAGTTAACCTTATGTAACAAGTTATTTAGCCAAGATGCATGGCCAGAAATCAAAACATACATCTTTGAAGAAAAATCCCAGTTCTTCTGTTCAACACACCCTGGGGTTACTGCTGTATAGGCCAGTGGAAGAAAAGTCTTGTTTTTAAAAACAAAACAACCCAGACCTCTAGTCATGGATGCAGTACTTTTTAGATGCTTTTATTGCTTTTACAGGATGACAATTCTTGGTTTCAAGTAGAACCTTAGCAAGAATATTTGAAAAAGTTGCTTCCTCACAGTGTTCTTGATGTGTAGCTGAAATCTAAAATCTTAAGCACTCTTGTTTAGATAATTAAAGCAGTTAACCTAAGAGATACAGAAAAGATTCATCCATGAAACTCATCATCTAAACCACAAACTTTTGTTAATACATGTAGACACTATTCTAAGTATATCAAAACTGTAAGCAGCCATTTATTGCCAGTAAGTGTCATGACTGCTTTGTGTATGATAGAATTGACACTGGGAATTAACTGTGGCTCCTTAAAATAACTGATAAACTGTATTTTATTTTATAAAGAATATAAGCTTTTATGTTTGATTTTTATATTTAGAGAACCCACTTTATGGTGACTGAGGGTGAAGTAATTCCCAAAATGTAATTCTCATTTGTCCCTGAAGTAAGGTATTCTTTTCTTTGAAAAACAGAACTACTCTATGTTCCTACCTCAAAAGTAACTCTGTTCGCTCTTATGAACCTGGAACAAGTACTCTGATGTGAAGTAAAAACTACTGTGTCTTCTAGTGCAGTAAAAAATATTGTATCTTCTAGATAAACACTGGTAGGAGAGGGGGCATGAGATGAATGAATGAACTCCTGAGTTTTATGTGCTCAGTGTTTACTCCAAATACAGACCCCAACTGCATTTATGAATTCTGACTTTACCTGGCTGTTGCTGGTTTTCAGTAAAGGTGGTGCTGGTTCATGACGTAGCGGTGAGGAAGCTGAACTATCACTATCACTGCCATCACTCAGACTAACCCTACGGAAAAAAGAGTCAAAGCATTACACCTGTAGACAAAAGGTTGTCAATAGGGGTGAACCAAGCTTTTATTTTGAGGCAGGAACTCCTAATGACAAACTCTTGCTAAGCAAGCCATCATTAATCAAGGTCATGTGGAAGAGAGGCACCTGAGCAGGGCTGCACTCTGCAAAAAACTCTTTGTTGCACAGACAAGGAAGCTGCCTGCTTGTACTTGCTGCGATAAAGTGTCCAATTAACAGCAGGTAATGTTACAAAAATTGTTGGACAGCTACAGCATTAAACTGCTGCTCCCAACAGAGAGAGTCCCTATCTCAGTTCACAGCCGTGGGAAGGAAGGCAAGTGGGTTTTAGAGATACTCTTCTGCTCTTCTAAAAGTTTTCTAAACAGCTGTACTTCCCACCTGAACAAGTGTTTTACTGAAAAGTTCCTTGTTTATTCTCATAATAAACACACTTTTTCCTGGCTAATATTTAAAAACTTAGCATCTCAGGAGAGGCCACATGAAAAAGCCCAGCTTCTAGTCAGTTTCACCTTTCATTTACTTAGGAACAACTATTACGGGGGAAAAAAAATTATTTAGGATAGAAGAAAGAAGGTAGGGAAACATTAGCCTTAAGATTCCATTTAAAAACTGAAATAAAACCTCCACACTTGGTAACCCGTTGAGCCTGAAACAATCCTTTACACAATCACTGACACAGCAAGTTCTCAAACTGCTAGTCATCTTGGTCTTTTTCTCATTGATTCCATCCGCTAAAATACACCAGGGAAGCAGGCGACATTCATTAATGTTTTCCTATTACCTTCCCATTTAAACAGTAGCTGACAGGTGCTGTGCACTAACAGCAAATCCCTCTGAATCAAATAAAAAACCTAAAATGAGAAGTGTTTAAGAGAGACTGTTTCAGGCTTTCCATAGCCTTCAACGCCATTTGCATGGAACTTCAAGCTGCCTGAAGAACAGATGATTTTTGGCAAGCCCTCTGATGGTTGCAGCTATAATGTAAAACCTTTTTTAAAAAAATTAATATCTGTGACAGAGGTTTGCTTTACCTTCTGATGCACTTTTACATATTATCTATTGCATGCGGCATAGGAATTACTTGAAATTCAAATTTCATTGCTATGGATCCAATTTAACAACCTAATCTAAAACTAGTAAGTAGAGGGGTCTTGAAAATGAAACTTTGTATAGAATAGATCATCTGACAACTGAAGGACTTAATTTTCCGTAATTTATGCCAGAAAGTAATTATGACTTCTCCCCTCAAGTCACAATTGCATGAGATCAAGTAAAGTCAAACAAATAAGGATCATCATAACCATATCAATTAATACAGAAAGTGTTCCTATCAGGAATTTTGTTAGTTTTTAGAAGTGGCTTCTTTAAAGAAGTCTGAATTTTCTGCATATTTGCTATTCAGCAATCTTTGAGAATGTTAGACCTCACCTCCTTTCCAACAAGAGCTACACATCTTCGCCACCAGGCTACTTGCAATCACAAGACACTCACCTGCGACTCCTGCTTCCTCCTCGTGTATTTACAGGTTGTTCCAACTCAGAATCATTACCCTTCTCATCTGCTTCATCTGATTCATCTTCATTATCGTCTGAATGCAGATCTTTCATTATAGATCTCAAAGGACCTGAAACAACAGAGACAAAATGCACAATGAAGTTCACTTTACAGTGTTTGAGGGAATTCACTCAGCTTTGAAAAGGACCCTCCCCACACAGTATTGGGAGGGGAGAGTCTTAAACATTATGAATATGAAGCAATGCACGGAGGCTTATGCTGCAGGGCCTTATCCATGAATCATTTACTCACATGAGCAGCTCAGTCAGCTTCAACAGACTTACTCATGACAGTGAAGGGACTCATATATTCAAGTGTTTGAACTATTTGCCTCCTGGATTATAGCTGAAGTAATTAACGTACTGTCAAGACAGGAGAAATTGACTCTTACTGTATTGATAGAAGCATGCCCCTTTTCCATTGCTGGAGTTTAGTATTTTTTGCTTTCTTGACGGGTATTATATGCAAGTAAAGATCTACAGGGACATATTGATCAGTAATGGTACATTTGTTAGATTAATCCATGTACTGAGAAGTTGGGTTTAACAAATCATTTTGACTAACTTGCATTGGCTATCTTTGTTTCCTTGTTTTTTATATATTTAACTAACCATTCCTGTTATTTCAGGGCTAATTTCAAGGTGAGTAAGCACTTGGCCTATGTTGATAAGTACTAAATCCATCAATCCTACCCAACACCATGTTATCACTTTTCCTGGATTAATAAGAGATACAAAATTTGAGTTGCTCACAAAACTGCCTCAAACTCAGTTTGGGTTTTGTTTTGATTGTTACTCTACTTTGATGTAAGAGACAGAAAGACAGAAAGAATAGTATGTTTCATAGATCTGGGAAATGTAAAACTACAGCTGCTCAAAATAAGAATGGACAAAAGCATACTAAAAAAGGGAAGGAAGCAAGACTGATGCCACAGGACATTTAGCTCTGAAGTACTGCTCATCTGAGACACAAAGCAGCAAGCAAAAGCACCACTGATGGCTGTAGGAATAGCAATTACTATTACAGTTGTGTAATTCCTTCAGCCCAAAAACCACGAAGTACTAACATGCAGAATTGGGCCTTCAAGATAAAGCTTTCAACTCTATTTGCTCATGGGGAAACTGAGTCAAGAAGTGTCCTCCCTGGTCACTGTTAGCAGAGAAGACAGACTTCTGTCAATCAGTGGCATACTCATGACAGGGAGAGTGTTCTCTTCATGGGAAGAACAGCCTTATGGACTACTCTAGACATAGCAAGGCGCAGGTGATAGGCATTTTGACTAGTTTTGTACAAGTGACTTCAAAACCTATGTAGAGAATGTTTTATCACTAAGGCTGCACTAGAACTTTTGTAAACTGTCACAGTTTGGGCAGGTTCAGAGCTATTGTTTCTTTTACCTATTTTCACACCCTAGGGAAGTAAAGCAGATGGTGCTGATGAGCAAATTCCTGGTTGACCAGAGATTTGTACAGGTGACAATGGAAGGGGAGCTATGTGGAAGTGCTTCTTGTCCAAGCAGTTGCTGCTGATGTATAGAAGCAGCTGAGTTCCTCTTTGGATGTCATCATTTGCAAATGGCAAGTTGTAGTCTGACTGAACAACTAATCATCTGACTGCTGAAGGAGGGAAAATGCTTTTATAGGAGCAGTGATAAAAAAGAACTTTTACTTCTGAGATGCACCAATCACTGACAGCCCTATAGGCACTGAACTACCTGTCATTCAGACAAGTTCTCACTTAGTGTAGGATCATGGCTGGAACTCTGAGCAGGCGCATCACTAGCTAACTTTTCAGCACACTTTCCTAACAATCAGCAAAGCACTAAGGTTTAGATCTTTTATTTCTAACACAGATAGCAATGTCACCTGCTCCTTGTTAGCACTTAACTTTAAAATTCTGTAACAACATTTTTAAGGGTTTGAAACATTGTTACCTCCTAAAGGGTCTGAATAGTTAAGGAGAAACTGAAAATTAGGAGCTCCTCACGAGCAAGTTTTTTTGGTAGGGAAACAGAGAAATGTCAGAGTAACTTGGACAGAATAACTTGGAAGAACCTTAGTTTAGCCCACTGTTTATGCAAAACAAGGTGAAAAAAGTTCACACTGTGACTTTCTGACGCTTGAGTTAGCACTGGAGTCTGAATGAAATGGAAAAAGAGCAACGGTCCTGGCAAGTAATTTCTACTTATGGGAAGAAGTATGGCTTCTGACCAGAGCATAATACAGGGTGAACATGCCATGGTATGCCTGGTATGTTGTACCTTTGATACACAAATGCGTGGCCTGGGAAATGAACATGTTCAGTTAATTGGAGTTTCTGGAACTCCCAGAAAGAAGCAATAATCACTATTTAGTGATGACAAGATGTATATGCCACTTGCTCTTCAGAGCTGTTCACATCAGAGGACAAATCTCCCCTCTATTCCAAAGAAGGCACAAAGAACTGAAAGACAAACTGTGATACCTCTCATATATGATCCACAAGAGATGAATGGCACCAGTCTGCTTAGAAAAAAATACTAATTCGAAAGGTTTTTGCCCAGCATAATAGACACAGAAATGAGTATCCAAATCTTTTGCCTTGTAATGGACAGTTCACATCACTAAGGAGGTTTTCATGAGAAAAAAAACAGGGTTTCAGTGGGAAGTGTATCTGTTTATCCCTAGGTAAAAATCAACTGCCCAAAGCCAGTCATCCATTCACAGCTGACTTCAGCTCTTGCTTTTTTTCACATGGAGTAAAACTGCCAGAAAACATTAGAAAATCAGTACAAGTCACCCACAGAAAGGCAAGAGGACAGATAAGCATCGTGCATAGATCTATTTAAAAAGAGTCTGCCTTAGGCAGTAATATATTGTCATAACCTTAAATCAAGTCTACCATTGAGGAATATAAATGAATAAAACAAAACACAATTTTGATTAGTCAAAGGCTGCTTTTTAAATGCTTCTTATCCAAAGAACAAAACAAGATCTCGTTAGGAATGTATCAGTTGTACAATCTTATAAATACAAGGAAAGAACCAAGCAGGAACTAAGTAGTTTAATAGATCACATAGAATGAATCTCAGGTTATTTACAGAAAACGTGCCTTGGTAAGGTCTCCAGGAAGAAAGATGCATTCTTTACTGAGTTCTAAGTAAATGGAAAATATTAGCCAGAAAATCAAAATGCAAACCATCATCCTTCCCTGCCATGTATCTAAAGTGAATACTTTATGCTCTTACTTTCAACTGGTATGGGAAGATCACGGCCCTTTGAAAGGGTCCACATACACAAATCCATGAATTTCCATGGGCTTCCCATGGGAAGCCACACACTTCTAGGGCTTCAGATGAAGTCAGGTGCCATTCTAGCTAATCCTGCAAAAGGACAACTCAGAAAACAGAAGACCTTTTGAGTTTACCATCTGTTAAGTTACTGGCAGTATTTAGTCCTTAAAAACAAACAACTCTCACACACTTTCATCAAATACACAGTTTCTCCCCTTTTACTTTGCCCTTCTGAAAACACCTGAGCAGCCACATCTGAAAACAATCTGAGGAAAAGACTCTAAATCAAAACTGTGGCCAGTTCAGGCAGTGAAAGGCAGAAGAAAGCATTAATGATATGCCACCAGTTCTGTTTTTATTGGCCCCTTCATTTCACACATTCTTTTCAATTTTTTTCCCCTGTATTGGTACCTTGTTGTCTGCTGTTTTGAGATGGTGTAAAACTGGAACTGGAACTGGAGCTGGAACTGGCAGGACTGGGCTGTTCAGACTTTAAAGGAAAAAAAAAAGAAAATAAATAACATTTTAAGAAACATTTTTTTGCCTAAAACTCTGTTACTTACTGCCTAAAGTGTTCTGTCAAGAAAAAGAAATTGTGGAACACAGTAATACTCAAAATATCTTTATTTCAGGTATCAGTGAGGCCAAGATTGTGGAAATTGCTATTGCACTCACCATACATACACACACACTACTACACCATATCTAGTTCTTTGTTGAAGCCTAAAAAGAAGTTTCCAATGCGTTGTTTGAAAGGCTATAAAACATGAGAGCCTAAATGAGTTTATAATAGACCTAAGGCATCTCTGTCTTGTCATCTTGCAGATGTAACATTTTCCAAATTAGCAATAATCTAGTAGAAACGAAAAACAGAAGACCTAAGCAGATCACATGAAATGCCAGAACCTCAGTTTTCTTTCTTCTTCCTTAGAAAATAAGTCTGAAGATAGGGATTCAAACTAGACTTATCTGCTGTTATCAGATTTCTGCTAATCCTAATACTTTTCCTATGTATTTAAACCCTGCAGATTGCAGATTTTAATAGCAATTGAACCAGAAGGATTGCTTTGTTAAAAGTGAAATTATCTAGAATTACAATTACAAAAGAGAACTAAATTTTTAAAGCAGTGAATCAAATCAGTGTATATTTTTTAACAAACAGTACTATATATTCTTTTTCAACTGTTGTAAAAATGTGTAAATTTCTCTCTAAGATTAATGAGAAAGGCTTGTTGCTTTATCTAAAAATTCTGTATAATTTTTCTCATAGTCGTTATAGCTTAGGGGGATAGTACTTAAGAGTCTTGCTTCCTGCTATGAGGTTGCATATCTTCATATACTTTTTCGTGTTTCTTAGACTCAGTGGCTTGCAGTGTGTAGGTGTTGATACATACTTGCACACTCACCGGCTCACATGAGACAAAGTGCAGCTCTGGTATGTGGGCAGGGGCGATGTTAACAGAGAACATAAAACCAGAAAAAAGTGGCCATACAGAAATAACAGTGAAAATCAGATTCGGAAGTAATCATCTAAACATCTATTATTGAAAAGAAAACCTGCTTACACTTTAAATTTTATCCAACTATGTTACTGAGATGTGTTGTCCAGGCTAACAAGCATTTTCCAACCCTCCTTGCCAGTACAATATCCCTCATGATTACGATACCACTAAACTTTTCTCTAAAATGACACCAGGAATATTCAGACTGTAAAATTCAGTCTTCATGCACACAGGCTACCTAAGCTTAACAGCTGCTTTTTCTCCACAAATCTCTCTATTGTTGCCCTTCATAATAGAGCCGGCAGATTTACCGCCTCTTGTTGCCTTTTCTCACCATGAGAGATGACTATTTGGGTAACAGAATGCTTGAAAAAAACACCATTAACATCTGCTCTCCTTAAATGAACACCAGCTCCAGTTCTCACAGACACAGTCAAAGTACAAACTCTGTACCTGACTCCGTGGGTATATGCCACTGGTACAAAACCCTTCGCAAGAAAACCCAACACGACCAACACAACCCACTTGTGAGCGCCAAGAGAGATTCTTACATGGTCAACAGCATCAGACCTTTCAGCAAGACACTGCAGCATCACTTGACACTGCTACAAAAACAAAGTTCTTTTAAAAGAAACTTTTTCTTCCTTCCTGAATTTCTGTAAAAACATAGAAGATTTTTAGCAGTAAAATAATTATGATGAGACTGATTGCAGTGATGAAGAACTTCAGTGCAAACTTCAAAGACATCAGCAAACTAAGTTCAGTTTTCCAGCTTCAGGCTACTCTTAAACATCTGATTTATCTATCAATTTCTGCTTTTTGTAGCAAAATTACTAGCTGAGAACTGGTTTCTGCAGATTTCCATTAACTGTATTTTTCCATTATTAATTTCAACATGAACTTTAACTTCTGTAAAATCCATTCCCTTAAAAAAACCCAACAAATAATAAGAGACTATTGTATTTGGCTTAAAATACTTTCAAGTGCTACAACTCTCAGAAGCAAAAATCACATAGGCACAGAGACCGTGTCATTACTAAAACTTCACTACTTTCTTTTTGTACCAGTTTACTTGAAAAAGTAGAAAGGCCTGGTCTCATTTACATTATGAGGCATGAAAATACCAGTGAAACTGTTCTGCAGTTTCTCTCAGCATTAACTAATTGAGTCAGTATTACAAGAAGTAATGAACATAAATACATACCAAATCATAGAATATTTTCCTGGTAAATATTTTGCTCTGCTTTAGCAAGATCACTTAGAGAATTCAAACCATAGAAAGTTCCAGTGAAACATATATGATCATCCATACACTTCTTAAAAGGGTTCCTAATGACTTTTGAAACAATTTACATTATTTCCTTAAACAGTCCTGTCAGAAAATTTATTCAAAGAAATACAGATTAGCACAAATATTAAAATTGTTAAGCATAAGAGATGAAACCTAAATTTTCTGTCTTAGATATCTGGGTGAGCGTAACCAGAGGAAATAGTTGCTTTTAACATGAATGAATGTTATTAGCAGGAAGGACTTGACTTTTCAGAAGGAACTAAAAATATGCTGTCCATATATACATATATATGAATATGGATCAGTGTCAAAAGCACCCATGCCTCCAGTTAAGAGAGGCTGCCTTTTGTCACTTAAGCAATGCTTTTTGACAGTTTTACAGGCTCTAATCCCAAGGACAGGTATTTATGGCTTTACTAACTTTGGCTTTCTGCTCTTACTCATGGGTACCTAATCACTACACAGATTTATTTTTTTTATGGGTCTGAAATTAGCTAAAGGGTGTCCTTCAACAATAAAAGCTAAAGACAGTACCAGCAAAGAGCTTCTCTCATATGGCCTTTTCCTGGTTTATCAGTTTTCTCTTCATACAGACAGGCTAATGAGAGTTTGGGCCCAAAGTGTTCATTAGTGCAATGACCCAATATGATTTATTGCACTCTTAGACAGTCTATTTCATTTTAGTGCTCTCACATCAATGCACAAGAGACACTGGCTTCTTTATTAGGCCTGATTGAGGAATTCTGTGCTTTGAAACAGTTCAGTAAGAAAAGGCACTTTTCATTGGCTCAAGTTTTCCCTGAAAAGGTACCTTTTTCACCAGCTCTAAATCACTTGGCTTCTGTAATTTCCAAACCCTTGTCTGTTTTTACAAGTAGTGCAAGAACTCACTCTTGAGCTGCAAACAACTTTTGGGCAAACTCACCTGCTTATGACACAGGATATAACAGAGCTGCTTCTGTAATATTTCATGGTTGTTCCAATTTGTACAACTTCTTGGGGCTGTCCTCTGCAGGGCCAAGAGCTGGACTTCGATGATCCTTGTGGGTTCAATCAGGATATTCTATGATTCTATGACCCTAAAAATAACTCCCATCATTTCAAGCTCCTTATTAGCTCTTATATTAAGGAATAGAAGACATCTGTATGTGGGTGATAGCAGTTTTTCTTCCCTTTCCCTGAAGCATTCTTAAAAGGTGCTTACATATTGTTTCTTGAAATAAACTTGGTGTAGTGGTACATCATTTCATATCAGCCAGTTTACTTATTTCCTATTTCTTAGGCAGAATAATCTAAAGATTTATGTTTCCATTGCTACACATACACAAAAATCTAGTCAGTTGAAATTGCTTATAGCTGAGCATTACTTCCACTTTTTCCAGAGTCAGAATTTCAGGGAGGTGTAACATGCTCCCTCAAGACAAGGCTTGTTGTCTAACAGGATTCCTATACTTAAAACTTCTACTGCCACTAAGTGCCCTGTCACTGATCACTGCTTCAGCTCTTAGTGATCCAGCCCATCTGTAGTACACACAAGAGGGTCCCTCTGAACATCAGGAAACACTTTTTCACTGTGACAGTGACCAAACGTGCACAGGCTGCCCAGGGCAGTTTTGGCATCTCCCTCCTAAAGAGATATTTGTCTACACAGGGTCCTGGGCACCCAAGTGCTCCTGGTTGAACAGGTAAACCAGATGACAGTCAGAAGTCCCTTTCAGATTCAACCCATCTATGATTCTTTGAATCCTTCATTTAACAAGTAGTATCCAGAACAGACCCTAAGTGAAACTTTGCAATTGTTTTAATCTAACTGCACTAGATGAAGAGGGATTTCCATCTCCTTAGAGACTGTCCTACTGAAACACATATCTATTTTTGAAAGAAAATTTTCCTTCTATACTTATGTACATAATTTGTCTTAGCTTTATAAATTAAAAATAGATTTGAGACCATGCTAATATAAAAAATCAGAAATACTCAAGACTTAGAGAAGACTCATGCACAGGAGACTGAGCTTACCAATGCAGATAAAAATATTTTTTTTTGCATTACATTATACAAGCAGTTGAAAGACAAAGCACTAGTGAAGGCTGTTAACATGTAGGGGTGTTTTTGCTGGTGATATCTTACTGGTAAGAATGGAAGACATATTGCAAAGCAGGCAAAATATAGAGGAGAGAAGATTATGGTTTCTCATGTAGAGAGCTGAATACTAGAGTTTCCATAGAATTCATGCCTACAAGATAATGAGTAAACTAAGGATAAAACAAACTAAAAATGTGTACAGTCATGTGAGTATGAACGTGGTCCTTAAACTGCAAGAGGCAAACTGATGGAAGTTCTCACCATACAACCCCAATCAAGAAGGATGTAGTCTGTTCTAAATACATAGCTAACGCTCGCAAAGAGTGGGTTATATGAAGGCTTTTCAAAATTAGCACTAAACACTGTGTTATCTAGAGCACATTTTCTCGAGCATGTGTGAAAAGACAACAATATTTGCAAAGAATTGATAAAGTATGAGCAGCAAAACATGGGGAATTTAACAGCTCCGTATTCCATTCGAAGTCTGAATTATATGGGGGAAAAATGAGAATGATGGAAGATAAGCTCAATAAATTACTTGAAGACTATTGTTTATTTTATAAGCTCAGTGGCATTAAAGCCCTATGATGACAGAATGGCAACTGTCCCTCTGTACTCTATCAACTGTGGAAAGGACAAATTAGGCTGACAAGCAATACTCAGATATTGATTTTCTGAGCATTTGACTTGCCAATTTTTTTTAAACTTTCTCTATGAGAACTTCCACATATTCTATACATAGAGCTCTTTTAAGCCAACAAAGAAGAGAAATGCATTTTAGAAAGAAAGTCTATTTTAATACCAGATACAAACCAGAAAATTCAGTTTAGGTATTAAAAAACCAAGGTGAGAGTTTCACTCAACTAAACTACACCATTTGCTCTAATGGGATTAATAGAAGATAGGTGGTAGTTGTTCTGGCCAGGGCCAAAATCTGCTGCATCAGAAGCCAACACTTCCCAATTCCCTTCTCTTGCCCTATTTTCTCTACTGTGTCCTATTTTACATATCAGCACTGAGAAGGGCAGATGTTGATTCACTCACTCTTCACTGGTTGGGAAATTGAACAGACAGTTTGCTGTCACTTTTGGGGCAGCAGGAAGGCGGTTCACCTAAATTCTCCCAGATCTGAGGTTCTGATGTTAGAAATGCACACACTCCTTTTAACAAAGAAGCAGCTGGAGAACCATTTATATGTAAAACTTCTTTTATGGGTATTATTCTGTACTGTGACTTGGCAGGTACTCAGAGACTTTGCAAATTCACCATAGTTCCTCTCTATTCTTATGAGCTCCAACTCCGTAGAAGACTCCCAGCACGACTGTACACTAAAACTTTACTATGGGGAAACCTTGTCAAGGTCATACACATCAAATAAATACAGACCTAAATAGAGGAAAAACAACACGGGTTTTTTCTGAAGTCACGCTGTGGAATCCCTATGCATTGTCTTCGCTATTGCAGACCACTGCCTATTCAACTCATGTCCCAGAAAATTAAAAAAAGTTGCCCAAAATTGCACCAGAAACTACAGAGAGATCTAATGCAGGTCTTTGTTAGCCTTGTCAGTTTTACAGCAAGCCTCATTGCATTTACTTTTTCCTCAAACTGAACTCCTAGGATTTAAATGATTATGTGAAAATCTCAGCCTTCCTTTATTGCATGTTCCAGTTCCAACAAAAAGCTGTACAGAGAAAGATACAAAAACATAATGCTGTACCCTAAAAATTTCTCAAGTCTCTAAAACAAAAAAAAGCCCCTTAAACTATTTTTCAAAATGTCATAACTTTTCGTCCACCCTGTGATACTGTGGATTGAACAATGATTTTTACATGTCATGTTTGGCAACAATATGCCCTACAAACACTTTTCTCTATAGATAATTCTGATGCATATGACAGTAAGGTTCCTAAGCACTCACTCTGTGATAATAATATCGTATGTTTATGTAGCAGTTTTCAAAAAAAGATAATGCATACTATATACACACAGACTACACAATGCTGATTCTCTGACAGAAAAATCCAACAGAATAAATATCTATTGTCTTACCAGCATTTTGCCATTTACAACTGACACATCTACATGCTTTAACTCTGCCTACACATGTACTTCTACAAAAAAATACACTACAGAAAGTAATATTCATGTAATCTTCAGATTTAAAATAAGGTTTTGATAATGTGATCTGAGCTTTACATTAATAGTTTTGCATCTGTTCCAGAAGGTTTAACAAGACATTAACACAAGATGAAGACAAAGCAAATCTCTTTCAAAAACAAGACAATCTGATACTTGTTTATACTGAAACTACACTTCACTCAACTGTTACAATGCAATGTAATGTAGTATAACGTCACTGATAAAGGTAACTGAAGTTATTAAAAACATAGGTTATAACTATATTATTTAAAATATTGGCTAAATGAAGATCAGAAGTACAACATGGATCAATCTTGAGTTTTATAGTGTTCAGAGGATAAAAAAGGCTGCATATGGCACAAATAAATTGAGTTGAAACATCTCGTCTGCAAATTGGTTCCATTAGCTAAAACAGCAGCATTTAACTTGCAATCTACTCCCAGTGGTCTGCTCCCAAAGCAGATTGAGGTCACCAAGAGTGCCTTTCTTCTTTGGCCTTAAACCTGCCTTTTCCTTCCTTGAACCTGAGCAACTATGCAATTGAATTGCTGTTCTCCAGAATATTTAGACAATGACTCTTTGCTTGATATTCCTGCTCACTTGAGATATTTTATTATTCTTGTTTGAGACACAATGCAATAAGTACTGTCTTGCATCCATGTCTGTTTTCATGCACAGAATAAAGCTACAGTGTAATAAGTAAACTGCACTAAAAGTATGAACAGTGGAAAAATATTATTTATAAAATGAAAGAAACTAAAATTGTCACAGCCTGTATCTACTTCATTTCTTGGCACGGTTGAGACCATAATACTTCTGATAACTTGAATAACTAGACACAACCAGGTTACTGATACGTAATATCCTCCCACTATTTAGGTAATACCTGCAATGACCTCACACAGAGCAGCCAAATCTTTTGATTTACTTCTGTCCTAATGAAAACTGCCCACCAACTATGATATTAAAGGGCATACATTTTACAATGGTTTTCTGATCAGGGTAATCAGTGTTGAGGCATTGATCCAGTTAATGCCCCTGGGTCCCTGTCATCCCTAGATGCCTGAGTAATCTTTCCTCCAGGAGCTCAGGCACTGGTAGAGCTGGCTATTAACCTCAGCAACAGAACAGCTCTGCTGCAGCTGATGGGGCATATATTGTCAGTCACCTTTAGAGTCTCCTTTACGTTGCTCTGAGGTGATGATATAAGTTTTGTGGATACGTAAACAGACTCCATGAAGTGAAAATAGCTTCATTTATCCTCATCTTCAAACTCCACTGTCTGAAACATTAGTTCCTACAACACAGGACATAATTTCCCTCACATTTGCCAGAAAGCTTGCAACACAGTACACAGTAAGCAATTCTTTCATGGAAGTTCAGATATCTACAGCAAAAATAGGTAACATGGCTCAAGATAGTTTGAAAAACCCTACATACATGTCCCAGTCTCAGGCTTACCGTGCTACACACGTGTGCAAGGGCTGTCTTTTCACTGGGATAAAGAGAGCATTAAGTACCAAAATTCCTCGTCCTTTCACAGCCACACAGTGCTAAAACAAAGAAGTCTGCACATACCTTCTTGTTTTCAGCCCCAATGAGAATGAATGTCACAAGATATTGCTGTTTAGAAAGGGGCAGTTCAAAAGCTCTACTAACATACCCAATGCCAGAGGAAGAACAAACTTCGTGTTTCAGTTGGGCATAGAAAGATTTCTGTTTTCAATGGAAGATGCAAGCCTGCTTAGAGGCTTTTAATGGGAAACGTCAGGTTTTATTGAAATTAATACCCACACAGCTGAATGTTTTACTTAAAACATTATTTTTGGTTTTGTTTTTTTTTTTGTTTGTAGGAAAAAGCATGAAGAAATTAATTTTGCAACATATTCTAATAAAAACTTAAGTTGTACTAAGGTATTGACTAAGCCAAGTAAGATAGCACTACTTAATAATGATGCAGTGAGTTAAAACAATTCACACGAACACTCTAAGTGAATAACAGTTTTTCTATTACCAGTGTGGTGATGTAGGACCATCTTCAGTGAACACTCAAAATGTTATTAAAATTGGTTGCAGACATGATGCTTTCCTTAAACAGCAATGGCTGCTTGTCATGCCCTGATTTTTCAGTGAAGGAGTGGACACTGCTGTCATGAGGGAAAAGGCAGTCACACAGAGGACAAGAAAGAACGCTGCTGGATTACATCTGTTTTCATTTGCTCCCTATACCCAGCATACTTGCACACATCAGTACTGGAAGAATAGTGACACACAGGCACTATCACCCTCAAGTTTGGGGCAGGCACATGATGTCCATCAGCAGCACCCAAAAGGCCTCCCAACATCCCTCTGCAGTGCCACATCAAGTGCCAACATCAAGCACAACCCCAGGGCTCCACAGCATGGAGAGCTGAATGGCCATCCTTCATCAGCAGGCAGTGTATTGTCATTTATTCTGCATAGGTATGATATATGATACACGCATGGCAGCAGTCAGATCAAGCAGCCTTTACCCTGCCTTGGTAAAATTTAAACTTCAGGGGACTACTGAGTCTTTTAAATGTAGAAACTAAATTGCATCTGGAGTGTCCTGGAGAATTCATGTCAGTCATCACCAAACTACAAGCTTTTAAATGGGAAGTGTTATGAAAATTACTTAATGACTTTCATGGCGGGGGGGGTGGTGGGGTGGTTGGCAGCAAACCTTATAAAGTCCATGAGTAAATCATGTAAATTTTGCCCCCCAAAAAAGAACTCTAAAACTACTGGTTCCACACTAAAAATAAACAGGCATAAAGGTCTTGGATAGATCAAACTACTGTAGATATAGTTAAACTATTCCAGCTGATAACTAACAGGTGTTGGACTTTATTTTAACTATGTGCACCAATTCTTCTGAATCATGACATAATTTATAGAAGATAAAACAACTTCAATGCAATGAAATCTGTACCAAGAAGATCTCACCTGGTTGATTAAAATAAAATAAGCTGTCTTTACTAATTTAACTGCAATCCATCTTGGCCTCTTGAAACTGTCATGACTTTACTGGATACAGTCCTTTTTTGCCACAAGACTACAACTAAAGTATCAGCATTGCATATACCCAGTTAAAATCCTTACTTTCTGAAGGATAGCAGGTGAAAAGAATTTTCCAGGGCTGAAATACAGAAAATATGTCCCCGATCCAAAACTGCATTTATGCAAATATTTGAGTTAATTCACATGAGTAGTCCCCACTGAAACAGATGTAGCCAACAATTGCAAATAAACTAATAAACTGAAGCCTAGACTAGTATCTTAGTAATGACTGATGTTATTTCTGTGGACAAAATGTGCAATTGCCTAAAACTAAAAAAAACCCACCCTCAATACCCATGACTTTGCTTCAAGAATGCAAAATTTTCTGACTCTCACAAGATTACTTTTGCAAGCTGGATGTTTAACTGTATCTACATAGTTTCTCTCCACTGTTTTATTTCTAAATCCTTAATATTTTTGTAAGCCAGTGATTTCCAAACACAGCATGGTAACAAACGTATCTCAGTTTAACATTCAAGTTTACTGCCAGAGAGGATCACTGCCTGTCTATCCTTCTGCTTCTTCATCCAGCAATGGTTCATCTCACCACGTTCAGAGCAGTCTAGTAAGCACCTAAGCTTTTGTGAGTGAAGGCAAAACATTTTTCCTTTGATAGAAATATCTAATTACAATAGGCAAAATATAGCAGCTAAATGGGGCCATACTACAGTAGATGCTGACAGCCATAGAACATACTCATGCCTACTGCCACTCCTCTAAGGAGGTCTGATTATCTTCAGCCACTGTTTCTCTCTGACCACATGAAAGGAAGGGAAAACCTCACTGTATAGTATTTACCCATTTGCAACTACTAAATTTCCTCCTCAACACAGGAGTACTAGGTTTAACAGTACCACAAGCGGCTGGCATGATTTTAAGAGCAGCATTAACTACTGAACTAAAAGGCACCAAAAGAAAAAAAAAAATAAATTTCCAAGCAAAAAGATTCTAAGGACATGACAGGTTGCAAACTCATAGGGCCCAGTCTGCAATGAAAGACATCAGTATCAACCCTGTTCTGCATCATTAAAGATCTTAACAGAGTCACAGTTTCACCAAAAAACCCCAAACCTGTATTCCGTGTTGGTTTTTTTCCCCTTTGGAAACTACATGAAAATGGCACATGATGCTCCATCTCACTACTGTTATTTCTGATTTTAAATATTGCCTGAGAAGGCTCTGACTTTGGCTCTGAGCCCTGGCAGAAAGCAGGCTTTTTCAGCTAATGAGGGCCTGGAGGTTTTACAAGATCATGAGGGTTTTCAAAATGTTCTTCCACTTTTGTAACAGTCAAATTAATAGATTATGGGACAGATCCAAAGTGGCATTTTATGGATTACTTTAAAAAGGTATTCATATTCTAACTTTAAGACTGTTTTAGGACCTGCAAGCAGTTAATTAATTACAAAAGCACAGTCTATGTGACCACTACTATATTTTCATTGTTCTGTAAGGTCCTTCCTAAGAAGGACCTGGAATTTTTTCCCAAAGGCAAAATATACTCTGCTCTTAATAACTGAAACTCCTTACCCCTGAGTGGTCACATTTTGCTAGGATCCATTTCTGCTCAGTTTGCATTTCAATAGGTTTTGACATGCCAAAAAGTTGCTACTATGATTGATGCAGTGACATACACAACTGCAGTGACATATACAATCAGAAAGGGAAAAAGCAATACACACCAAGGGAAAAATAATCACACCAGAAGAAATTCATCCAAAAGACACACATGCACTCTAAAAAATCCATCAAACCACTGTCATGCATGGCACTTAAAGAGTTGCTGTTCAGTTCACTGCAACTGGAGATATGCTGAGAATATTTAACACCTGGACAGGTATGTATGATCTGCCTGATCTCCTTTGTGCCTTTCTGCTACAACAACTTCACCAAAAGCCATGTACCATTTTTTCCTCCATACCCAGTCCAGCAAAACCAATAATAATTAAACAAGAAGCATCTGAGAATCCCTTCTGCAATGGCTCCACAGCTCAAAAGGGGCAGCTCCAATCATGGAAAATACCTCACTCAGGTACAAAATACTGTATTTCCTCATGTCACACACCAGTTTGCAGCTCACACAAATGTTAAAACAACTTCATCATATTTTATGGATCAGACTAGTAGTAAAATCAAGGTCAAGTTCTTTTTTTTATCATATTGCTGCACCGTCCCACACAGGAAGCAAACAGCTGGAGTTTTCTTACTAAACCATCCTGTAACTGAATTTAAAAGTAAAATCTTTGGAGTTTTGAAGTGGACTGTGCTAATATGCCTATGCCTCAATAAAACCATAAATCTGCATGCTTTGTCTCTGTACCTTACTTTGCATGCTTCATACCAAAGCTGGCAAAATAGTTTTTCAGCCTTTCTTCATGATTTCTGAGTATACATGTCACTCCCAACTGGCTTTACTAGCTGATATTACTCAAAGACCCCACACTCTTTTAAACATGAAGTCTATCACTATAACTGAAGACCAACATACTTCAGTCACAGATATATTTGAAAAGGCATACTTAACAAAGCAGCATGAAGAGAAATGGACACTTGGTTCACTTGCCAACAACTCAAAGTCAACAGAAAAGCAAGGTTAAAATAAATACAGCAGTGAACCACACTACAGCATATGCCAAACAGACCACAGAGGAATGGCCTTATGTGCTCTTAAAGTCACACACAGAAAGGCTATTAAACAAAGGCAGAAAGTTTATCACTAAGCAAGAGTGCTTCCCTTTATTTCGCACTGAATTTTAGAAAGGCATTTGAAGCTCAGAACACAACTGACTACAGGACATCAGAGGACAGTGTCTGGCTTTCTGAAATGCCCTCCAGACAACACCATGCTAACCTGTCTGGATTTTGAAAGGTGAATTTCAAGGGACAGCTCAGGGGTAGATTAGCCATTAGCAGACATGCTCTACCACATGAGAAAAAATAACGCACCCCTCTCAGAGGGTGCTAAACCTCTACTCCCTCTACTTTGTGAAGACAAAGGCCAGTATTTCAAGTCTGAATGCTCAGAACTAGGTAGAGCATGATGCCAATACAGAGAAGGGCTGAACACATCGCTTTTCTGTCTGAAATTCGAGCCCATTAATTGATACAATACACTCCACCCCTATTCACTGAACAGGGGCCTCATCCAAAGAAATCAGAGGAGCAGCATTGCCATACTGTAGCAGCTACCCAGAGAAACAGTACCTCTGTTTAATGATGCTTGTAAGATTCCGTTACCATGAGGACTTCTCAGAATGCCCTCCTTACCTTAAAATCCCAAACCCAGCAGCGGAGAACTGATGATGGACTACCTCTAACTCTGAAAATGGTCTCAGGTGTGACCAGCAACAGTAAAGAAACTTGCTTTTGCACAACGTTCTAAATCCTACATTGCACTTTTCATTACAAATTTATCATGTTTGATATGCAAAGTTATGCATATGAGCCAATACCTATAAAGAGAATAGTCACCATTTCAGGAGATGTATGCTTGAGAATGAAACCATCCCTTACTCCATAAAGTGAAGAAATTACAAAATTCTCAGGAAAGTTATTAATAATTTCATTACAACAAACCAAACACTGACAGGTTTGCACTATGTCATAAATGTAACTTACACTAGAAAAAAAATGCACTTGACTCAAAGGTAGTATTTTTGTAGTAACAATTTTCTTTTCCTAACAATTTTCTTTTAGGTACTGATTTGTAATATGATTTATTATATCTAACCCAAATTTGCTGAATTGGATATTGTGGTTTTGCTCTTTAGGAATAAATCTAGATGCTCTACTATTGAATACACTCCCATATAATGATACATTCTTTGTTCATCTAAGCTACAATAGCCACCACTGTAACTGTACCAGAGTAAGAAATACCATTTTACTGAATTTTACAGCATATTATTAGGCCACAATGTGCCACTGAAGAAGCATCTTCCCAGCTTCAGGCAACTACGTTGGTTAGTATCACGAAGCTTTAACAGACCCGAAATAATGGTTTCTGTATAGCAAAAGCATTATTACATGTTCACTTCCACTACCCTCTATGTAACATTGCAACTTCTCACCTTTTTTCTTAATATGATTATATTTATAGGATATACCTTTTAGGGATCTAGGTGTAAAATATACTCCTTTTCCTGAAATGCTTAGACACTTACCAAGACATAAAAAATTTCAGCCTCATTCTTCCAACATAATTACCTCTATTACACTCCTTGGCTGCCTTTCATTAGGTTCCCTGCTTAAAACTAGTACAATGTAGAAGGAACAACTCTGAAATTCTGCAGACACTCACTAACCAGGATGCCCAGGTCTTTCTCCCACAGCGCTAACAATGGTGTGAATCCACAGGCACCTTAGGGAATTATTCTGTGCTTTCTGGATAGTCCTTCTTCAACTTAACTATATTGTTGACTTTCTAAATAGAATCCCATCACTGACAGGAGCCATACTCAGCCTGATTTATTAAGGAGCACAGTCCAAAAATGGGAGACATCTTTTTCACCCACTCAGATGGGGACCACACTGGCCCTCCCATGCATGTTCCATGATCCAGAATGCCAAAGTTAAAATACAGGAGAGCCAGACCAGCAGGATCTGCTTCTCTTGGAGCAGACTCCAGTAGTTTACACTTTCAGTAACAGTGGCTAAAAAACACTGAATCTGCTTTTTAGCTTTAGTACAGAATTAAGGAACTCCTTAGGTCCGACAGGTCAACTGCAGATGGATAAAGAACAGCAGTGAAAGTGGATTTGCATTAGCCTGTGAAAAACACAGAGTCGTGGTAGTGGGCAAGATGTTGCAAGAAAATAGAGAAACATGTATCAGCAATTAAAAGGGATCAGTTTTAAGCGCCATGCATATCTTTCACATATCATTTGCAAGTTGCTCTGCAGCACACACCTCTGTAGAGCCTGCATTTGTAAAATTTCAGTTACATTGCAGCTGATTCTCTCGATTCTTCTGTCTTGGAAAAAAAATAGAGAATTGATGCTGCTAGTAAAAGTACACGTGCCACTACAAAGCACCTTTTTGAATATATAGTAAATACAGGAATCTATTTAAATAGCCAGCTATACTGAGGATAGGTGGCAAGTGACATAAATTAAAAAACAAGATTCAGCTTCTTTTGAAAACATGAAAAAAATAATTCACACTAAGGGTGGCAAGAGCATGCATTTTCAGGTTTACATACAAACTGGTTAAATTCTAAGCCATAATGAGAATGCCACTCCAACCATGGAATATCACCAGTGTCATGCTGTAAAGCAAGGCCTATCCTATTCCATACCTTCTAAATTTTACAGCCTTTGCATGCCCTAAGGGGCCACTCATTAAAAGGTCACTTCAGAAGTAAATTACCTTCTCCCTTGTGGGTAGTTTCTATGAAGTAAAAACACACTGCTAACACTTCCCCATAGCAGGGTCATTATTGTCTGTTCCAGACAGGGCAAAGAGGGTTATGCATCTGATCACAGACACATGCAGTAACAGAGGCACAAATAAGAAAACAAAAAAATGAGAGAATTGAACAGGCAGGGCTGGGAAAAATACGTCTCTATCATGCACACTGCCTCTAGCCATAAGCAGAAATAATGGCACCAAGCAAGGCTTCTCCAACCACACCTCTCTATAAAAGATGCTTCTGAAAACCAAAGTTTTCTAAGAAAATTATTAAAATCCTAATTATCAAAAGCAAATCATGCATGAAATAAATGAGTACCCAAATACTTTCAGAAAAGCAAATTTCCATAAAAAACAGTCTTTCTTCTTGGTAAGCCTGCTACTTAGGATAGATTCTCCTCAGCAGAGCGAGATTCTAGGAACTCCTTCTCCTCCACAAAACTGACACAGTTCACAGAACTGCCTCTCTCAGGAAAAAAATATCAAGTAACTCTGACATAACTGCAACCCTTTCCTGGATTTACTGAATTCTCTTACACTTGAACACAAAGATTTAGAGTGTGAAATACAAACATTTAGATCTATTTCCTTTTCTCTCAAAAGAAGCATGAAATTCAAAAGAACATCAAAAGAGCAGTATTGTTTATAGCCACCTTCCATATGCTCAATCATACTGTTGACACTTATTAGTTGACTTGAAACTGTTAGTTGACAATTGAACAAGAACATCAACTTTGAATATCTCAATCAACATCCTTCAGTTTGGACAATCTGCCAGCAGACAGAAGAAAGGAAGGGGAAAATGCACAAATATGGTGCAAAATCCCACAGACTGGGAATATTCAACACATGTTAAGCAAAACCAAACAACCACTTACTTCAGATTTGGAGGATGTGTTTTCCTCCACATCAGAATCACTGGGATCTACAATATCATCAAAAGGGGGCAGAGTAGGCGTCTTCCCTTCCAGTGCGTCATTTTCAATTTTGACTTTCCCCACTCTGAGTTGAGATTTATCCTTTGTCTGTTTTTTGTCAGCTGAACAAGTAAGAATCAAAGACGGGGCGCTAGAAAAACCTTTAAATAATGAATCTGAACTGTTTTTTTTTCTTTTTTTAGCAGAAGGTTCATCAGAGTCCAGCACAGAGGGCCTTTTTGTGAGAGTCTTCTTTTCTTGCTGCTGCCCACATGTTATGGTAAGGATGGGGGTGTTCTCAGATTTTGGCTCCTTGGACATGGGTTTGGGTTCCTTGAAGGCCATCTTAGGAACCATTTTTTCATCTTTCAGTGGTTTGTTTTCTTTGGGTTTCTTAGAGGATTCTTTGGAAGATTTGTTATGTTCCCTGGAAGGTTCTTTGAAGGCACTTTTATGTTCTTTTGAGTCTTTAGAAGTTTTTTCTTTGTGCTCCTTTGACAATTTGTGGGTCTTTGAAAAGCTGTTACTACTGCTGCTGCTGCTATTTGTGTTCAGAATCCTAGTTGGGTCCTGCAAAAAGCAGATGCAAAATTTTACTTCAAAAAAAAGAGAAAGAACCCTTCAAGATTCAAAAGACAGACACAATATGGACATAGGATTCACAGTCAAAACCTGGAACTGTAGGTGAAAAACCAGAAACAGAAATACCTACGTAAGAATAGATACAAACCTCAACATTTTTGGCAAAATATCTGTTACAAACTGGTTGAACAGTTATCACTGCTTGTCAATATCTGCAAGACAAGTTAGTTTTTACCTTACGCATGATACATGTTTCTTTAAGAAACACTGTAAGATGAACATAAAGGCAGATTAAGAAATGGTTACCATCACCATTAGCTATGAGAAAAAAAAGATCGCAAGGAAAGATGAAGATATGAATCATATGACATTAACAGAACTATTACACAATCAGAGCAAAACATGTGCTCCTGATGACATTTCAGGCAAAGTTTGACTTCTGTACTGTGATCCTCTCTCCAGTTTTTGCCAGATCTTTTTCCTTATACACAATAACTATTCTGGATCCAGCCCAGCTATGGAAGATTTGATTGGACAAACAAAAGTTAATATCTTTTTATGCAAAACTTCCTTTACTAAAAAAGCTTCTTTCTTTACATATATTGCTGGTGTTTCTGCTGAGCATTTGATTACTTTTTTTTTTACATTTAACTGTTGTGAGAAGTGTGTTTGAAAAGGTGATGGCTCTGAGGTACTGTAAGACAGGCAAACCCAGAAAAAGTAGAGCAGTATCAGTCCTCACTCAGTCAAACCTGAAAAGTTAAAGTGGCAAGAAAAGCAGTGATCAGCAGCTACAACCGGCACTAGAGGAACTGACAAGGAAGGAACCAGCAATAAAGGAGCCATCTGGACTGAGTCATATGGGATTCTTTCTTCTGAGAATTAACACTCCAGAATTTTCAAAACACAAAAATAGTTCCAGCACTGCCCACTTGCACTGACACTGCCAGCGGTGGGCTCTCAGTATCGCAAAAACACTCAAAAGAATGCACTGTTCTAAACACCTGCAGCACTCTCTATAAGACAAGTTTCTTTTTTATACTACTTCAAATTTGCGAAGTAATATTTCAACTTAGAGGAACCTATGGTCAAGAAGTTTACATTGCTTTTTTTCTTCCAAGCTGATTGTAAGCATTTCTACCTACATGTTGCCTAGCATATGAGAAACTTTTAGAAACACTTCAATGTGCATTGCATATACCCATTGATTTACTATTTATTTACCTAGAACAGATGTGTATGTAAGCATGGTACATCTGGCTACCTAACACTACCACAAGTTTACAAAACTGCAGAGGAGAAAAATTCCTTAGCTTTTCTTGACACAGTCCAGTCACGGATGGAGCCGCAACACGGTTCTTTCAAATGATTACTTTGAAGGTGAGATTAAGGCACACAACTTCAGATGTTAGATCTCAAACAGCCAACTTGCTTTATTCCTAACCACAAGCAAAAGGGGAAAAGTGGGGGAGAGGGAGAGATAAGAAAAAGGAAAGGCTACAAAAGAAAGCACAAAAGAGTTACCACCACCACCAGTGGGGAAATCTAGTGCAGTCAGACCTCTAGGGGAAAGCAGGTGATAAGCAGGCGGGAACCAAGGCAGACAGGAGATGCAGGCAGGCAGGTGGAACACAGGCAGGGCAGAGCAATGAGGAGTGGGACCAGCAGCCAGCACGGGACCCTGAGCTACATCAACTGGACCGGACCAGACCACTGGGCACCTCTGGACACTGTCTTAAATACTCTCTGCTGGCCACTCATTGGCCAGCTTGGCTCTGGGCAGACCTTTCCATGATGCTGATTGGTTTGGATGCTGGTTGTACAGGCAGGGTTCACTCCATATTCCATGTATGGTGGGCTGAGTTTCCCGCCACATCTCAGGCTGTCGCAAGTTTGGTGTGTTCGCCTGTGGTCTCCAGGTCTTCCATGATTCTTGCAAGGAGATCAGCTTGCTTCCTGCAGACAGCTCAACTTGTGCAAGCATCTAAGCTTTGCAGATAGTTTGGTTGCTGCAAAGCTCTTCTCCGAGGCAGGGTAGAAGCAAACTTTATTATCAGTAAGCCAAACTTAATCGGTCTAGTACACTTACATCACCACTCTTTTATGCACAACAGAGATGGGACAGCAGAAATGCAGTAGATCAATTAAGGACCAAAGCAGGACATGGCCAGCCTCACCTCCCAGAGGGGCTCACTAGTTTTAAAGTAATGCACTCAGTAGAACTGCTCTGAAATAAAAACTACTCAAGAAAACAAAGCAAAATTAATCTCCTTAATGGAAGTTGCTCAATTAGAGAAGTTAAGACTGAGACTATATCCACTGATGTGCTCCTTGTTGGTAGGTAACTACTCATACTTGTAACACATCCTCATAATCAGGATGTGTTAAAACAGTATTTAATGCTGTAGGACCTGAACAGTTTACACATACAACATGTGCAAAAACTGCAGTACCTCCCTCCTCTGTAGCAACAGGTGGGACCATTTCAGCAAAAATAATGACTTTGAAATGTTCTTTCCTTCTCAATATCTTATTTAGTGAAACACTGAGTTTTCACACAGTGCTGCCCAAATTATTCAGTTGTGCTTTTTCTTGAGACACTTCTTGCATCAGTACTGCAAATGTATTTATCAGTCAGACCTGGAATTGAACAAGGTAACTATATAATATATATGCATCAACATTAACAATGAGCACAAGCATCAACAATGAACAATACTATAACGACATATGAATATCTGAACATAAAGTACTTCTTCATTTCCCAGAGCAGTAATAAAAAAAAAAAAAAATAGTAATCATTCCTTTAAATGTTTTACTTTAGTCATAATTCCTTTTTTAATGTTTTCCTTCAAAATTATTAAAAAAAGTTGCCCATTTGAAACCATATGGTTGACACATGAACTAATTACTAATGCTTTTAGCTTCACATCTTGCTCTATCACACCAGAACTGTAAATGTTGCTCTGGGAAGGAATAAAACATATGCTGTTACTAAACTAGGTGAAGTCCTTATTTTTCTTACTGGTCTCCTTACCAAGTTATTTTAAATTGCTTCAAAGAAGAGTCTCATTTTAGAGGTTTTCCAAGAGATGAGAATTATGATAAAGGTCCTGGGGCACAGTACTATTTAAACCAATAGGAACTTGAGATCTATCATCTTCTCAAATTTGAAACTGGACTTTTCTCTTCTACAACATGAAAGATGATGTTTACATAGAAATCATATTTGGCATACTTATGATATAGACATATGAATACACCATTCTTACATGGTCTCTTAGAGTTACTCTTTCATTAAGGCAGTGGACCCATTGCTTTTATATCTGCATTCATTCTCTAAGCAAAAAAGTATCTTTTTTTACTTACTAAATTTCTGTAACTACCCCAACAGAGGCCAACAAAGACATCAAGGAAACAGCAAGAGGATACATCAAATTTTTAAGACAGAAAAGAAGTCAAATTATGCTCACTAGTAAGTTATATCAAACATAATAAAGAATGCGGAAGGCTGGTGGGGATGAAAAGTGGCTAATTGTTCATATCATGTACAGCATAGATCTTGCTGAAAATCTGAACATACTTTCAAACCATTTTCTTATTTATCAAAATCTAACAGTGTTTAAATATTTCTTTTCTTTCCCATCTTAGGAAGCGTTGCAAGAAATAAGGGTAAGCTAAGTATTTCTACTAAGAGGGACAAATAAAACAGTCTCTTCTCAAGGTCATGTGAAAAATAAAGACTGTGGGCTTTTAGCAGGTAATGTATTTGCACACCATAGACATACACCAAATATTGAAGCAACCCAAAGGAGTATTAGACTATGATACATCATGCAACTAACACCAAAAAAATAATACAGAGGATCACAGGCTTGTTTAAATACCTGCATATGTTTTCCTTTCTCAAGCCAAGTAACACTAAGTACATACAGTACTTCCAAGATTTATAGCATTGTTCTATGAAATGGCTAACCTAACTTTAAAAATAAGTATTTTAGAAAGCATGATAAAAATCTGAAGTCTTACCAGCAGAGAAAAACTGTGCTATTTTGACTGTTGTACTCAACTTCTGCTCAGATTTTGGCCAACACAACTTATGCTAAGGCCTGAGACACATTCTGGGAGCAGAGAGAGCATATTGTAGGCAGGACAGATGGACAGAAACAGCTAAAGGGCCATTATGCTGCCATGATCACCTTGAAATTGTTGTCTTGTGCAGCCATCATCTTTAGCAGTTTCATCAGAATCGGCTAACTTATAGAAGTTACATAAACCAAACCTCCAACCCTGAAGACACAAAACGTCAGCTTATCAAAAACACCCCAGTTTTTGAAGTTCACTCATTACTAGCTGTGCTGCTCAGACTTCCATGCTTTCCACTGTGATACAGGGGATGCCTGCACTGTGACATGTGAGGAAAGACAAGCATTCCCAGCTAGGTAACTAATTTTATTTTCTTATGGATCCCAAGTGCATGGATCCTGAGATGTGATGCACCTCTGACCTCCTACTGACTCACCTAACTGCCTACTGTGAATCAAACTTGCTGTAGGTGTTTCAGTTGTTTCAGCAAAAATGAAAGATTTCAAACATTAGTTTATATGAATGAGTGCAGTAAACACGTACTTCACTTTGCTTCACTCTAACCACACTCCACACTTGTCACTTTTCTACATAAAGGTGGAAGTTCACCGTCCAGATGTGGTTTGGAAAATGACATTCCAGGTTAGCATTTGCTTACAAAAACCCCAGAGATATGAGATTTAGCACAGATAATGAACATGAAAGTTACTAATAAAAATGGGTATTGCCCCTTGCAGTACATGCACTGCAAGATTAAATAATATATTTCAAATCGATATGATGCACAGAAAATAAAAACCCAAAAAATTTAACATAATGGGAAAAAGGCTTATATGCTAATTCACTTCCAAAGGAAGTCCTTGTGCTGCATTTCTTATTTTCATAAACAACACACTCTCTATTTTCCCATAGCATCAATTAATTTTGTCAGACTGAAGAAACTATCTGCTCTTTCAGAAAGGTCCATTTGTATTACTGAAAAGGTTCCTTGGACTGCACCTTTATACCATGTTCTAGGTTGGGGATTCAATTTGATGTCCTAGAGACTGATGACACACTGGTCTTTGAAAATCTAATAAAGGATTAACCCCATAAATTTTAAAAAAAAATTAGTAATCCTAAAGAACAAAACTTCAAGCTTCACTTTACAAAATTATTTTTAAAAATGCTTAATAAATGAAATTATTATTACCATTATCTTATGTTATTCATATTTCTTCAGATCACACTTCCATTACCGGAATCCCCTAATACTACAACAGACTATTACAATTCCTTCTGCAAAATTAGGAAAATAATTGTGCAGGTACAAAAACCAGAGAACCTTCACTGGCACCTTTTCCACAGCCATCCTTGTCCTTCAGTATTTTCATGAGGCAAACAGTAAGTTCACAGCAAAGAAATGTCAAGACCTGCTATCACTGTCAATACTGCAGAAAGAACTAGAAATCTTATTTTTTTCCTCTCAAGATAATTCCCAGAAAAAGCACCACTGGCTCAAACACCTTCTAGCAAAATAAGTCTCACCTTTGGCCCATGAGATGACTTCTTTTTCACTTCAGAAAAAGACAGTGAGTTACTAGGAAGGCTTGGGAGATGAAGGCTCTGTCCTGAAGAGAACGATGTGCCATCTGACATTACCATGACCTGTTTTAAGACGAAAGGTATGTCAATCAAACATTACCAACAAGAATAGAGAGAGTCTCACCTGCCTAAAATCTAACAAATCACACTGGTAGAAGATAAAAGTCCAACAAACAGTATCTATGTTTCTTCTCAAAAAGGGACGGGTTAATGAAACCATACTGCTAATTAATTTTCCCCAAGTAGAGTCTGTTTTGCTTATGACATTAACTGGCAAACAATCTGTATCCTGACCTATGAGCTTTCCCATCCTATTTTCTCCCCCTGTCCTACTGAGGAGGCAGAATGAGGGCCCAAACATCTGGGTGGGAGTTCAGCCCTCAGCATAGCTTAACGCACCACAAAAATACACTCTAAAAACAGTCTGAGGTTTTAAAGTAAAAGTAGTATGTCTCCAATTGCAGATTCTGTGCTACCTAGAGTACAATAAACTGTGTGGCTGGTAACCAAGCAGCAGTTTTGCTACAGAAAGGGTCTAGCTCTCTTTCTTGATTTTAAAGACTCTTAAGTATAAACAGATCATCACCAGAAACCACAGGTAAATAAGCCTTCCCAGAGCAGTTACCAGTCATGTAAAGATTATTCTTTCCATCTGAGAAAAACTCAGCTAAGATCTTGTTTTCTACTCCAGTGCTGCTGTGCCTGAATTTTATTGATTCCTAGCACAGCCATTCATTTATTCACTGTTTCAAAGCACTAAATGCCAGAAACAGCTTACCTGCTGTCTGACAAGCCCTGCAAAGCTGGAGAGAAGATGCAGAGCTCTGCACCTGCAAGGAAACGTCACTCTCTTCCCACAGGTTCCTGTGCACAGTCACACAGGTTTTGTGGATGTCCTGTGTGGTTACCCTTGCCTCTTCAGATGACCCAAACATCCTCTGATTGAGAGGACAGGAATGAGCTGACCTATCACATGTCTCATGCACATTACATTAACAAAAAAAAGGGACATGCAAAATTGGGAAATCTAGAATATAGATATGTATACTTCACATCTTACCTCTCCAAGTCAGGATATTTTACTGCCTACAGATTTTTGAAGACAAGATTTCAATTTTTTTAAAAACAATTACTTAAACACTGCTCCAAATGAATCTTTTTGAAGACAACTTAGTTCAGAAGATCATATGGTAGCCTAGAAAATATTAAGGGACATGTCTAGGTAATAAAAATTACTTTTACCAGCCTGTCTTCAACAATGCAGCAAGAATCCAAAGGCAGAGAAAGAAGGCAATAAACCTGTTTTTCTCCCTTGATCAAAGGTCCATGTATTAAAATTTAAAATAAAAAAATCTAAAAAGTGATCCTTTCCCCAGACAAACACTTTTAACCTCAACTTGCCAAGAGCTTTCACTGTATTCAGCCCAGCTGAAAACAGGAGAAAGCACAAGCTAACAACAATCAGCCACAAGGAAAATTTGTAGTCACATGTGCATACCATAAACCTGCACAAAAGCAGAGGAAAAAAATGTATGTGTCTGTCATTAGTTCCTCTCACAGATGATGTCAAATGGGTGGTTAAATAATATTGTTATTTGAATTGAATTCTGCAATGTTTTGCAATCCCACAAACTTAACAGAACATACCATTAGCATAAAATCAAACCATCTTTCAGAAAAAAGTAAACACAAGTGAATCTATTAATTTTACAATTTAAGCAGATATTTTATTGCCCCAAATACTTTTGCTCATACACTCATATGACAAAAATATGCACATCCATGTGGAAGAGAAAAATAATTAGGAGGATCAGGGTTTGCCTTACCCTGAAATTAAAAGTGAAAAAACAAAATATTTTGCCAAAAAAGTCTTTCTCCTAGGGTTGGAAGCCACCATTTTCTCCCTGAAGCATAAAAGTCTGACTCACTAAAATAACGTGAAGTTTAACCACTGCATAAATTTTCTTTTTAAAATTCAGAAATATTCCAGTTCAGAAGTATTTATATATTCATCATTATATACAGACATTCTTAGAAAGCTGACATTTTCAAGAAGAGTATGGACTTCTAAGATATCGCAGTTTCTGAGCAAGTATTTGGACCATTAACAGCCTCAATATATTACAAACGGTATTTCAAAGCACGTTGAGAGTCTACAGAAAGTTTTACAGAGATGGGATGACCAGCATTAGTACCATGTGAGATCTGACTTGGCAAATCCAGATACACACAAAGAGAAAATAAATCCTATACAGCATTTAGGAAACAAAATCTGGACATACCAAACCTTGAGCCGTAAAAATTTCAGTGTACTGAATCCTGCAGCCTGTTATTTCATTATAAACCCTATGAAAAATGGCAACTGTAGATATAAAATTTTAATGTGATTAAGAGTGCATCACTAAGAAAGAACTTCAGTTCAGACTACAGACTATACCATCTTTAGAGACCAAGGAAGTCTCTTGTAAAAGTAATTATTTGGCCCCTATGATAAAATCCACACACCGCTCTTCCAAACTTGTCTCTGACAGAAAAATGATACATTACTCATTAAAGTCCCCTAAATCCAGAAAAAAAAAAACCCAAAAAAACAAACAAAAAAACCCAAAACAAAAAACTAAAAACAAACCAAAACCACTTGCCTTCTTCTCCCTCTCAAAGAAAAAAGTTAATATCATTATGTAATTCTTCAGGAACACTTCCAATATGCTTGTTTTCCTTGTCAAGATCATCTATGTAAAAAGCCCCTACATTACAAACTTTTTAAAAATTAAGATGCATTTCCCTTTTGCCTAAATTTAGGGAAGAGACAACTATACATCCAGATTAAGTTTAGGTTTACTGAAAAAGCTCAGCTGACAGAAGTACAGTAATTTCTGCAGTGGGCAACTGCCCTTTTTCCCCCCCATTAACCACACACAGAAACACACTCAGTGCCAGATGTACTTTCACCAGCTTTTAGAAGTTCATATTTCCACATTCCTACTATCACACTGGCAACATACACAGCTTGAGTTAGGGCATGTGCACATGCCTCTGTATGTGGCTGTATTGAGTCAAGGCGACACCAAAGAAGGAAAAGGTGGGAATGCGTGTATCACAGAAAGACACTATGGCTGCAGCAAGAATGCAAGGTTCTAAAAAAACATGGCACCTCTTCACTACAGCCATGCTATATGCACTTCACTTGTTTCCTCCTACCTGCATTGTAAGTTTCCTGCTAGCTCATGGATGTCAGGAGGAGTATACCTGAATAGATGGGAGTACATGGCTGCAGCCCACGCTTAAGATAGGCACCAAGAACACCTGTAGCTGGTACTTGGCTGCTCTCACAATGAATCACTTCAATGACAAAACCCAGGAACCTTAATTCTTCTCCTTAGTCCCTTTTACAAGGCAACAGCTCAGTAGGCTCAGACAAACTGGTGGATAAGACATAAGTACTGGTGTCAACAAAGCAAGATGAGACAACGGTTGGTTTTTAAACAAGCCAGTTTAAACAGCCATGTAATCACTCTCTGAATTCACCAGTACACAAAGTATGAAGTTCTAGTAAGGAACTGGCAACAAAAAATGCTTCTAAAAACAGACATGCTGTAAAACAAAGACTAGGGAAAATGTGAGCCCACTGTTCAAAAGTGGCAAGAGACCTCACGAGGAAGAATTTGGCTTAGGTAGTCAATCTTCTTTTAACCTCTGTTTTCACTAGCAAGATCTTGTTTCCTCAGGCCTCCAAGGTAACCAAGCATCCTCGCGGTGTCTGTGGCAGTGAGTCAGAGCTCACAAGACAGAAGTACTGAGCTAGGGGGCACTTCATTTAGAGGAACAGTGGGGGCAAACAGGGGTATTGAAGGCAGCACCAGTGAAAGACAGCTCTCTATCATCTTCAAAAGGTTGTGATGATCAGGGAAGGTTTTCCAGAAAGATAAATATCCATCTTCAAGAAGTAAGATTCATGGAAAAAGAGTCCCATCAGTCTCACTTCAGTTCCTGGTAAAGGTTGGAGAAAATCCGCCTGGAAGCCACTTTCAGCACTGGAGGGACAAGAATGTGACTGGGGAGTCAATATAGGTTTACTAAGAAAAATCTCGTCTGGCTTACAGATAGATCTATGAGATATGGACTGAATAAATGGATCATGAGATGCATGGAGAACTATCTGGACTGCTGGACTCTTAAGGTGTGGGAGATCCAGCTGGAGGCCAGAGACTACCAGAGTCCCTTCAGGATCAACACTTAGTCCAAAACTGTTTAATGCCCCCAGCAAAGTTCCAGAGGGATCGAGTGAACTCTCAGCAACTTCACTGATAATACACAAATAACTACCTTTCTGAGATCATTCTGTGCTGTCCAGAAGTTCCACCAGACAAACATAACTATTAGTTTAGAAGAAAAATAAAAAGATTAGAGGAGCTATTCCATAAGGCATGCAGAAGCTCATTCAGCAGGTGAGGTGAACTCCCAAGAAAGCCACCCCGCATTCTAATGAAAATGGAGAGATGATGTTGACACTGCAGGGGATGCCAGTCACAATAAAGAGGAGCCAGACCAATAGCAGCATTACAATGGGCTAAGTGCTTGATGTGACTGGACAAAACCAAAAGAAAACAGATAGTGCCCACTGATGTTTTTACCCTGTCCTGCTACAAAGTCCATCTGGTCCAGTGACACCAAAGACTGTTTTTTTGGGAGGTGAGTTATTTTAATAACGCACATCAGAGATGGAAGGAGCCGCACTCCACCTCTCTTTCTTTGTGAAAATAAAGATGGATTATTAGCATGGGCAGCTGCTTAACACACAACAATTTTCTCTTGTCCAAGTTTAGTATGTTTCTTAATTTTTTCTTCTGACTTACACTGTAACTCAGAGGTTTCTTACTGTTAGCTTGATTATTAGCTTGTTTAGCCTCTTTTAAACAGGTCTAAGTAGGACCAAGTTTTCTCCTTTTACAGATGGTTCATGAGAAAGATAATACAGCAATAGAATTGAAAACTCCTAATGTTTATGCTACATTGATTGTTTAAATAATTTGCAATGTTCTTATTTGTACATGTTTTGTCCCAGTAGTTTTGCAGCATTTTTCAAGCAATGTTTTGGAATATCCATGTCTCCTCTCTGATTGCTGAAGTTTGTGAAATTGATTCTTCCCTGGATTTGGTTTGGGAGTCCACACAGGATTTCATGTGATTGTGAGGTCAAATGTGTCAACCTTGAATTTGTCTCTAAAATGTTTTGCCATTTAGTGCCATTTAACAGTGGGTGAGGTGCTGAGCTTCACAGGAGTCCTGTGTTAGAAGACAAGGTGGGCAAGAAGGTGCAACACTGCAAACAAGGGACTGGTTTTGTGGACCTTCCCACGGGCGCTAGCTCACATCTTGCCTGTAAACTTTTGGATAAACTGGTAACATCATGGGTTACACAATTTGTTTACGTTGTTTAAATGATTTGATTAGCTTGTTCCTAGCTGCAAGGAATATCCTGGCTTGCTTTAATGTGATACCCAGTTACTGCGATACTGCTACTTTGTTGATGTTCATTACAGACACGAATACATGAGGATGTCAAGGTCAGTAGCCAATTTGATACTAACTGATTTTGGCCATGAGAACATACACATATGCACTTTGGTGCTGCAGAAAAATTCCAACAGCACCCTCAGTAAAAGCTGTGAGATAGGTTAGAATTCTGGGAAAAATGAAACATTACTACAACATTTCCACAGCACTGTAGATGAATTATACTCCCCAGCAGCAGACAAATGGACCTCTTTGTGTGGCTCTGGGCTGCCACACCCTGTGTCATTATACAGCAAAAAAAAGGTTTGTTCACTGATGAAAGCACTAACAACAAAAATACAGTCATCCCTAGTAAGTATTATTCCTACTTAAACCAAAAGAGAATATTTTTAAGCTATTTGCTTGAAAGTAAAGTAATATGTAGTTTAAAAAAATTCAATTATTTAATTACGAAAAGCACAATATTAAAGCTAATCCCTTCCCTAGAAAAGCATTATACCTTATACATAGGGCTGGTTCTGACTAGAAGCCAACTATTCTACCTGACACCAAGGAATTGAAACGAAAGAGGGAGGATAGAGAAAAGAGGGAAATGCCCAGGACTTCATCTTCATTACATAGATTATAAACACACGTTTTGGAACTGGCGTTACACAGACATCTCAAATGACTGAAAACTGTTATAACAATAAAATCATAAATATGTGAAAAAAAACCTCAGACACCAGAATGCAGTGTTTTTTGGCAAACTTGAATTTTTACCTTGATCATTTTCTCTAAAAACTGAACCACTCTCAGAATGACCCTAAATCTGATTCATTAATAGATTAACAGTCTTGAAGAAAAGAGTTGTCTTGCTACAAAAGCAGTGCTGCTTGTATTCCCAAACAAATTTTACAGAAAGCAGTCACAAAGGACTCACCTGTTGCTAAAAAGAATCATTGCTACTCTAAAAGTGACCTATTCCTTGCATACTCTAAACATGAAACATCAAGCTGTATCATTAATAGCCATATGAATTTGTAATAAAATGCTGAATTTTACTATATTTGTCTACAGTTGTAACTGCTCTCTAAGGGGCATTTTTAAGGCTTTTACTTTTTAGGAATGAAAATTCAACTATTGGATGTTTTCTGTGTACTTCTGAATTAAACAACTAATTTTCAGTTTTCTTCCAGAAATGAGGGTGTATTACACAGTACAAATATTTTTATGTATTTATTTGCAACTATGGGAGACAGGGCTGTATTAAATTGCTGTCTTAATGTAGACTAAAAATATTTCCATCACTTCTTGCAAGAATCAAAATTTGGTTATTCATAACATTATAGTCAAACAAGTGATACCTGAGAAATTTTTTTTTCCCAGCTGCAAAGTTCAGTTTTATGTTAGGTAGCTGTCATTCAGTATCTTCAAAATTAATTTATTTCTACTAGATCATTAAGCAGATTAGGTGTAATTTTCAATTTTTTCTTGAAATTGAAAAAAAAAGCAAGCAAAAAAAGAAAAGAACCAGTGCTACTGACAAGATAAAATACAGCAATAATCAGACCCTATAAGTGTTTTCAGTGTGATTCAACACCCAAAATCTACTTCAAATTTGAAATTTATTTTTTAATTACTATAAATTCCCAGTGTCATCTCTCTTCCCATATCCATACACAGGAATCACAGTGCTTCCTTTTAGTATTTAGGCTCTTTCATGTTTCGAGGCTGAACTAATCACAAAAGGTAACTGAAAAAACTAGGAAGAAATGGCCACGTAAGGATCAATGCTTACTGGTGTTAACTCGATGAAAACTTCAATACTACTGTACCTACTCAAGCATAATTTTGTGCTGAGCCTAGAGGATGAGCTGTGTAGTAGACTATGTATACTATGTGTATATAATTCTGTCAGTACCATCAGCTTGATGACCTACTTGGTAACACACAGATTAACTAAAAGTCAGCCTTTGTATACAGGGTATCTTTGAGGATTTCAAGCAAGAGGTTGCTAATTCACATGAGTATACATGTACACATGTTAGCTTCAGATGATTAGGTACTGCACTGAGTAAATGGTGCAAAAAATTCACAGTGGCATCATTTCCACAGCAAACCTTTCTAAAAGAAATGTCATTTAGAATATACACGCAAAGAGACGGAACCTAAAAAACTGCACCCAATGGTTTGATTGCATTTGCCCAGTGTACTTTTGAAAATGTTTTGTTTCTTCTGTACACATTTCTTTTTATAATTTTGAGATCAAGGTCAACTGAAAAAGGTGAACAGCAGAGATGGACTTGAGCATAACTAAATCTTTATAACAGCAGGAGAAAGATTCATGTAGAAAATATATTTCTGAAGTTGGAAAACTTTGACAAAGAACTTTGCAAACTGGATATAGCCTTTGCAAGACTGAACTAAAGGTTCCTATTTACCTTCTTCACAGCAATACAATCTCTGAAGCCAATTCAAACTCTTATTCTAAGGCTGAAATTGTAATTGTCAGATTGGAAGAGAAATCAGCAAGTTGGTGACCTTCTCCTAATGATTGCACATCTATTCTTAAATTTTGGTGATATCAAATAATATGCTAAGATACAAATATTCCACAAAATTAATCTACACTAGTGGCTTAAAAGTCCCATCTGCCTGAACCAACATGGCCACAGCGGCACTCCAAAGCTGTACTACAGTTGTGTTCTCACGTCTCTAATTACTTAGGATATCCCAACGTCACTCTTATATCCCAGTGAACTGCAGGACAGCCAGTCAGACCTTAGGGCACATGAAGGGTGGTGAAGGGTAACAAAAATTTCCTAAGTCTGAAAGACAGAAGAACAGTGGCTGTAGCAAGTAACCTTGGTAGTTCATATTTGGGATGCCACAAGATGTATCTGAGAGGGAAAAGGGGAATTGAGAGCATCCAAGCAACAATTCAAGGAATCTGCAAGAGGCAAACACACAGTCAAGACTATACCAAATATAGCAGTATGCAGGAACCAGGTGACCCTCCACCTTTCCCTCCACTAGGACCTACTCTTTGTAATATGCATATGTTTATGCAAATAAGATACAATGATGTTTACTAGTTCAAGTCACTGGAATGGTATGTCCCACAACTTTCTCTTGGAGAAAAACTAGAGATCTGGGTTTTGCGGTGCACAGAAATCATGCAATTTAGACTATTACTTAAAAGTATGTAAGCTGAAGTCCACCACATTAAAGGACTTAAAGTTATCAATCAGCATCTTACATTAATATGGTATCTCGTTCATTTTGATGGGCATGAGCTTCATTTTGTCAGACTTGCTGCCTGTAAAAATGCACTGATTTATTACTGTTACTTTTGCTTGAAGACACACATAAGCTAGAAGTGCTGGTTTGACTTACAAGAAAGTGCAACACCCATCTCATAGTTTATTATCCTGTAAAGGCTTTTTTCAGCCTAAAGCATGGAAGACAGAAGTGAGTTAATGTTTTGCGAATTCATACTGTTGCTGTTCTACACACACTTGGAAGTGAGAGTCAGTTTCCAAGGCTTCTACAAAGAAAAGCCTGTTTAGAGCATTTCAGAAAGTGTAATGGGCTTTTCAACATCCAGAGATGTAAGCCCTTCACAAAGACTGCCAAGCTCATCAGATAAACTCCTAGGTCAGAAAGTCTAGAGAGGGACACAGAAAACACTGCTAACTTCATGAAAGGGTACTCATTTCTTGGAAAGCACTCAGGGAAGTGGAGAAAAATTTAAAAAAAAAAAAAAAAAGCCTAGCAGTTTGAGCAGTGGTGACATCCAGAAGACAAAAGGCAATAAAGCACTGGATTTTAGAAATGACCACACTGCTATATTTAAGGAAAGAATTTGATTAAAACATGCCACGTTTTGTTGCTTACACTTAGGCAACATTTTTGCTTTTGTTAACTCAAGAAACTAACATTAAAAGGTACAAAAAAATAGGAATAAAAAAGATGCTTCCTATTTTAACCTTTCTAACCATTGTCCCAAAAACCCGAAGTCCTTGACGGCATCATTCAGATTTATTACACTTGTGGGTAAAACTTGTCCATTGACAACTGACTTGATACAATTAATACTAAAACAATGGCTCAGGAAGTTTTCCAGAATACAATTCTGATATTTGATTTGCAAACATATTAAAAAGTCAATGCATTTTCCAGATATGGATACCTTTCTGCACCTAATAAATGTAAACACAAAACACCCCTCATGCTTCTATTTCAATATAACTATAGTTGTGACCATTCTCTTCTTCAGGAGGGTAACAAGATCTTTCAGACTATACATGCTACTTATTTTTGCTTTGTTTTCAAAGATTCTCCTCAACAGACTGAATGCTTTCACACTACCTCCCTCTTATGTCCAGCCCAGAACCTTCGGTTTTCTAAATGTCCAAAAAGGGCTACCCACTTTTGTTATGACTGTTTAAAAATAAAGATAAGGACTAGCATTTACACCTATAATTTCACAGTATGAAGGCTTGCTTAACATCTCTATCAGTGACCTGGAAGAGGAGACAGGACACACTCATGATGTCTGCAGATCAGACCTGGGGAAGGGAAGCATCTGACCTTCCAGAGCAAGCAGGACTTGCAGGAGGGACCCAGACAGTCTGAAGGAATGGATTAACAGCAGCCTCATGAAATACAATGAGGACAAATGACAAATGCCAAGTCCTGTCCCAGCAAGGCAGAGCCTTGCAGCCATGAGGCTACAGCTGGAAAACACCTCTGGGACATGGCCCTGGGCACAGGAGGGCTGTGAGCTAAGCCAGGGCCACCCATGTGCCCAAGCAGCAACATCAGCAAACAGTGCCCTAAGTCTTGTGAGCAGGTCACAGCCCTGGAAGCCGGGGAAGGGTACCCTCTGCTTTATGCTTGTCAGATCCTATCTAGTTTGGATTACCAACACAGAAACACAAAAACAAAATGGTGGGAGGTAAGTGGAGGCTACTGAGACGGTGGGGCTGGAGACCTTGTGCAGTGAGGAGTGTCTATAGGACCAGGGCTGGTTTATGTCAGAGAAGGGATAGCTTCAGGGGCACCCAACATCTCGTCCATTCCCTCCCATCAACATGGCACTGATGGGAGAGAGTGGAGGAGACATAACCAGGCTTTTCCCAGTCGTGTATGGGAGGAAGGCAAGAGACTACAGGACCATGAAGACAGCCCAGGGGCGGAGCTGGGCTCAGGGAGATTGGGCCACCTTTGGCCAGGGGAGGTTTCACACACACTGGCAAGGAAGGGTGAAATCCTGAGCAGCCCAGTCTCACCCCATGGCTGAGCCTCTGGTGGTCCCTGACAGCACAAATTGTTCTGCCATTGTGTGAAACACAGAGCATTTCCTCTAAGAGACAAAGAGTAAACCTAAACACCTAGGCCCTTTTAGCCCTCTCTTCCCTCCAAATGGGCAAACTTTCTTTAAACTTTTCCACATCAGTTAATTCTATCAACAGGTAAAGAAGTCATTACACTTTTCTGGTTTGCTTGCGTAAAAAGTACTATATAAATATAGGTAGGTTTGTTTATACTCACAGTTTTTAACTTTTTTTACCTTATAACTACTGAATTTATTCTGCTTATGACAGAACAACTCTTTCAATGAATGATATCTTATTTTCTTACTACTTCCTCCCATCACAGTAGCCACCCTGTATGTCACTTCTGGAAAGCCAAGCAAGCAATGCTTCATGGGTATGGGTCCAAAATCTGGTTTTGCAGAAGTGAACCAGTTATTCGCGAAGACAAGGATCTAATCATGTATTTAAGGTACCCACATACTCATTTGTTCACCCATTCTACTTAAAGACAAGTACTGAGCTCCTACATGAAGTTAATAAAAAAAAACATTTTCTTTCACTGTCAGGTCAATCTTTCTTATCATACTAATCATGCACCAGCAATAAGCAGCAATATCTTTACTGTGATGGCTTTTGACATGGGTGCAGGACTCACCCCTCCTGCCTTTAGCAGCTTTCTTCTGAATTCCTCTGTCGGGTTGTTGAATGTGAGCTTTTCACAGCGGAGGTGATTTACAGGTGGGTGGCCTTCAAGGTGCAGGAATAAGTCATAGTCAAATCGAACTTTCTTAGGTTCTTCCTGAGGGTTGAAAATAACCAGATAGAAACATCTAACACCAAAACTAACTAAGTTGAAAACAAGGGCTACATAAAGACTGTCAATTAAAATTATGTAATTTTTAACCATTCTTTGTGTTCTTGGACACACATGTTGGAGTTCATCAATCATCAGCTGAGCTAGAGTAAATCAGAGAAGCTTCTATCAGTTCATGATAATTCAAGGTAAAATGCATGAACTTCATGAAGTTCTAACTTAATTGACGCAAGTCATGTTTGGCACAGGCTACACATACATGCATTGGCAAGGGTCATGGTTCAGCCGACACAAGGTAACTCAGTCACCAACACAATCACACTTCTGAGCCCTAGAAAGTACTGAAGACACTGCAGTAATTTTTGAACGCAAATTCCTCCACTGAAGCCAAACTTGTTTTCTTCACAAGCTGTATGAAGTATGAAAAGGCTGCAGCCAACGATATTTGATCTCCTATATATGGGGTTGGTTCATTTATTAAAGAAACTTCATTGCCTTGAACAAGCATGGCCAGATAGATTTCAAGTGTTCCACCATGGCTTACAAGCAAGCAAAAATCTCTGCCACTGCAGTGAAAAAATGAAACTGAATGTTCCCTGTACCAATACAAAGAGAGAAAGAACAGGAAAGGCCAATGTATCTTGGAAGAAATCACTAGTGCTCTGCTGCCCTGAAAAAGACTCAGCTGAAATAGGACACTGGTGGCATCAAACAGGCTTCAGTATCTTTTCTCTGGTAATACCAATTAGGTACATTTTGTGTTACATATTTACACAGCCCCTTCTAGATGCTGTATGTAACTTAAGTGGGTTTTTTTAAGGCACTATTAAGTAGCCCTTCCTCTGAAGGTCCTGATGTGCAACAGAACTTACCAAACCAATGTCAGTCTTAAGGCAGAACACAAAAAGTCAAACTAAGGAAAAGCTTTAGTAAAAATGGAACCATGAGGGAAGAGGAGAAAGACATGCATCAAAACCTCAGCTTGCATCTAACGCTGCATGTAATCAAAATACACACTCTGTTCAGTGACAGATGCTTAAAAAAATTAAACATTAACCATGCTTACTTTTTATAGCATAGAAATCACAAGTTATTCTAAAAGTTAAATCAGAGGCTTCAAACACAGCCAAGGGACATACTAATTGTCCCATCTCTAGACTTGAAGTGTTAAAAACAGAAGGGGGCCTGAATTAAAGGCTTGCAGTTGTCTGTTTCTGAAGACAGAAGAAAGCAGCTTAGTTTGAACTATTTTCTTGACAGATCATTTTCTAAGGTATCCATGGATGACGGTACTTCTTACTGTTAGAAATTTTAACTAATTTCATGCAGAAATTTCTGCTCTGCTTAGAAAACTGTGATGTTGCTATAGACAAGAAGTTGGTACCAGCAGCTTTGCCATAAAAGCAAAGTTGTAAGAATTCACAGTGGAAGTCTTCAAAGAACTTTGTAGCAAGTCAGATGAATATAACCAGTGATTAAAAAGCAGACTTTTACTACACAGAAGACTCAGTGTCACTGCACTGCCTTTATTTTAAAAACAGTGTGATAGTGAAGACAGAACATGCTGCATTTTATGAGCCTTATACTATACGGACTGTATGTTCCAGAGTAGAAATCTTTCGACCTAAAATCATTTTTTAAGGACTTCATCTCAATGACTAACAACTATAACCTGCTGCTGCTGAATTTGGGAGGGAGCATTGGTTGTAATTTCACTAACTCTTTAAACCTTGAAATATTTTCCATCATAGTCAAATATCTATTACATTTTCTACCAGTTTCTCTTCAGTCCTGGGAATGGGCACCCTTTGATTCTCTGTGGTCCAAGGTGGCTTCCTGTATCCCTGTTTTCTCTATTCATTAAGGTATTTTCTGAATCAGAAACTGAAAAGTTGTCTACCTTGAAAAAATGATGATGGTGTGTCTCCTCTTCCTCCTTCTGTCTATCTCCTCTTTTTCTCTACTGGAATACCTGTGAAGTAGTTTAGGGGAGGAAGAGCAGCTGAGCCGGAGAAAAAGGTAATTTGCCAGCTCAAATTTTGTGCCATTCTTCCTTTGTATTCACCCACCCCAGAGAAGGGGATGCTGCCGCAGCTGTGTGAAAAGCTAGCTGACTCACAGTCCAACTGCTGCTTGTTGTATTCCATGACAACAAAATAGGGGTGAGGGATGTTTGCAAACTTCCTAATTCCACATGCTGCTTGAGGGTGAAGTGAGTTGCCCTCTTGGTCTCAGTTTAAGTCATAACTCCTGCTGGAGAACTCCTGAGACTTGCAGGTCTCCACAGTCAGCAAAGGCAGGCAAAAGTCTGAGTGGAAAACAAAAGAAGAAATGTCGGGCAGGAAGCTTTCTGCAGAGATGCTTCAGTGGTTGACTCACTGTCTTCTGACTTACTTTGTACAGTTTTAGGATGAACATCTAACAGACAAGTTAAGGAGAATGAGCTGCTTTTCATTAGGTTTTCTGAATGAATTAAAACGGCTTCCCTAACAGAGACAGGGCTAAAAAGCATACCAAAAAAGCTAATCAACTCACTGAGGGAGTTCTGTTTCTATTTTCAACAGCAAACAGGCTAGACCAAGACCTGCTCTTCACAGATTGATACAGGGAACATGTCAGAATTACCTGCTCTAAACCTACAACTTACAAAGTGCCCGAGCAGAATTATCTGAACGTCACACCTTAACAGAGCTTTCTGTGAAAGATAAAGGAATAATGGAACACATACTTGAAGGCATACATAGCTAAGTCTAACGCAAATTTTAAGTGATCAGGATTCCAGGAAAAGTATTTTAGTATGCACTTCTATTTTCTTTCTGGTTTAGTCTTTCACCAAGCATTCAACACATTAAAGATGGAATGTTGACTTGATTAATTAAGCTACATCTTAGTAATAAAAAATAAATACACAGGTATCTTAGAAGCACATGCTAATTATCATAACAGCTCCACCAAGGCACATGACATCTAAAGCGAACTTATGTAATTGCAGATATTAATGTACATTAAACCTTGCAATATTTTGCTCTCTAATTTCATCAAAATTATTTTTATCTGAAATAGTTATTAATAATACAGACCTTGTTATATACATTAAAGAAACTTCTGTACTAATATTTGAGAGACTCAGAATAAGTGCAACATTTACTAAGAATGTAAGATACTACAATAACATAAGCTTTGTAGAATGGCACTGGGTTTGGTTTTAAACTGAGTCCCAGTAATGTTGAGTTCAGTAGAATGAGTACTCACATACAATCTAAAAGAACCTCTTCTATAAGACAGAGGATGCAAGACTAAAAAAAGAGACTATTTTGAAAGATCAAAATGTGAACAAATTATAAAGATTTGCAATACTAAAATAGAACACTAAGTGCATTACATAATCAATAAAATTAAGATTCGTTTCCTTTCCTCAAGTTTAAGTGATTCTTATACTTCCTTAAGCACTATTTAAAGTCAGTCCACTTTTGAGCAGGGTTAGTTAATTCTTGCGAATAATTACATTCAACTTCTTTTTTAATCAAGTAATCCTAACTTCACAAAGTTATCTACTAAATAGTGCCCCAGGGCCAATACTGGGCCCAGTATTGTTTAACTTCTCCATCAGTGACTTGGACGAAGGGACAGATGCCTCCTCAGGGAGTTGGCTGACAACACAAAGCTGGGAGCAGTCACTGATACCCCAGAAGGCTGTGCAGCCCTTCAGAAGGACCTTCACACAGAGAACTGTCTGATGTTCAAAAAAGGTAAGTGCAGGGCCCTACACCTGAGTAAGAATAACCCCAGGCACCAGTACCGGCTGGGAGCTGACCTGCTGGGAAACAGCTCTGCAGAGAAGCACCTGGGGGTCCTGGTGGACAACAAGCTGTCCATGAGCCAGCAGTGTGCCCTGGGGGCCAAGAAGGCCAATGGCATCCTGGGGTGCATTAGGAAGAGCATTGGTGGAAGGTCGAAGGAGGTGATCCTGCCCCTCTGCTCAGCCCTGGTGAGGCCACATCTGGAGTGCTGAGTCCAGCTCTGAGCTCCTCAGGACAAGAGACAGGGAGCTTCTGGCGCAGGTCCACTGGAAAGTGACAAAGATGATTAAGGGACTGGAGGGTCTCTCTTATAAGGAAAGGCTGAGAGTTGGACCTGCTCAGACTTGAGAAGAGATGACTGAGAGGGGATCTCATCTACGTATGTAAGTATCTGAAGGGCGGGTGCCAAGAGGATGGAGCCAGGCTCTTCTCAGTGGTGCCCAGCAACAGGACAAGAGGCAATGGAGAAAAACTGGTGCACAGGAAGTTCCACCTGAATATGAAGAACTTCTTTACTGTGCAGGTGACTGGGCACTGGAACAGATTGCCCAGAGAGGTTGTGGGGTCTCCCTCACTGGATAACCAAGAACTATCTGGATGCAATTCTGCACGGTGTGTTCCAGGACAACCCTGCTTGAGAAGGGAGGTTGGACCAGATGATCCACTGTGGCATCTTCCAACCTGACCGATTCTGTGAAATACAATTACGCATTTCTAAAAGTTACAGTAATATTGAGTTGAGGAACAGCACTGACAAAGATAGCTTTAAGCCTGGTTTTTAACCAAGTTTACAAATTAAAGTTTAAAACTTTAAAAAGCCTCACACATGATTTTTAAATTTACTTTTTTTTTTTAATGAAAAATATGAGATTCCATACCTTGTTTTTGAAGTAAACCTCAATTGGTAAAATGAAACCAGCATATCCAGATTCTTCAACTTTGTAGGGTGGATCCTTGCACACTAAAAGAGAGAAAAACATGTATTTAATACAAAAAATTGATGTTTTAAATGCATAAGCAAACCACATGAGTAGATCTGAGACAATAGTTCCATGTGGCACCATTAGAAAACTGCATAGACACAGTAGGACATAGCTGTGCACAACTCAGTCTGAATTCTGCAAGCAAATCATTTGTGCCTGCATAAAACCTACAGTTTAGGGATAGCAAATCTTTATTTCTTCTTTTAGTTCTTCATAATTTCAGATTGCTAAAGCAGAACTACCAGGGACTTCAATATCAGGTGGAACAAGTAAGTATTCACAACGGTTGCATAGGCTCTGCAGCCACGGCTTGTTCTGGGAATAGAAAACACATAGGATTCTATCCTGAGAAAGTAAAACATGTAGAGGGAAGAAGAACTGCCATTCATGTATTCACAACCTAATACTAATAAAATCATAATTCTGATAAATGTAACTTAAAACAAGTACATTAATTAAATTAGGATTAATAAAATTGAAATCTTCATTACTGGAGGAAGGAGGAGACACAACACAATATTTCAGTTTATAGTGGAGGACCTCAGGAAGATTAACCATTGTATTATGCTAAAACAATATCCAAGTTTTCCTTACAGGATTCAGACTTCAGTAACATTACAGTGACTATTACTAGCTCCAATATAAAATCTTTTCCTTCTGATGCCTTAGGATTTTTATATATTTGTAGATTTTTATATAGCTATATAGTTTCTCATACTTGAGGTAGCAGCTAACAGTTTCGAACAGTTTCGAACAGTTTCTCACTGTTTGTGTCACATTCCTGAAATTCTATTTAACTATCTTTTCAACAGACAAGATAGCAGCAAGGCATCATGTTTGGGACGCATGCACCTGGACCATAATAACAAAGCAAAACAAGATAGAAGGCCCAGAACCCTTGAAGGCACTCCAGTGGGGCAGTTCTGAGGATGGGTACCAGGGTGGTACCAAGGGCAAAAGGTTCTCAAGTTGAATATATCCATTAGATATGATAATTAAGTAGCATTATAAATTTGTAAGAGCCCATTGCTGGGCATGCGCGTGTATATATTTTGTGCACCAGAAAGCCTTCACTGAAGAAATACTTTTCCTATACTAATATTGTCTCAAAAATGGGGCTTTTTCCTTGATTTTAGGTAACACTTCAAGTTTTCAGTTTTACTTACTTCAAATCCCTGTAATATGAAAACAAGCTCTCTGAAGAAAGTGACACTAGTCTGTCAACTCCAGTCAGTGACAAAAAGCACGTTGTTATGGAACTTGGAAGAGAAGTCAGCTCTGCCTTCTCCTGGCTGACTGCACGACAGTCTCATTACAGAATTCAAGAGCATGTCACATATAAGCACAAAGGTAGGCTGAGCTTGAGAAACCACATATCTGCACCATCAACTCAGATGCTTCCAAATGCTGCATTGCTATGTAACACAAGTCATGTCTAAGGTACTACTTCCTCAATGATGGTTTCTCTGCTGTAAGTTGGTTGACTGACGCAGTTTATACACAAAAGGTTGACTTCTTCAGAAATATTTGCTCTAGCTCTGTCAATCTAGCTGACTGGAAAAAAATTCAAACTCCCAGATGAATCACCATTTACTCAGATGTATGCTTCTTTCTGAATTGCCTGGTAGTTTACAAAAAAACAAGTCTTGCAATTAGTTGTACAGAGTCTGATTACCAAAATTATTCTTTTTAGCAAAGCACCACAGATGGGCACTTTTGACCCTCTATCATCCCAAAAACATGACAAGGGCCATCAGACATAACCAGGAATATAAGCATTGCTACATTCCCAATAGAATAATCAGCACATCAGCTTTCTGAGGATATGCAAGCCTGGGTAATCCCCATGTAAATGAATACAGCAGAATTTTCTCCTACGACCTTGCCATTCTTCTCCTGCTTTGCTAGCACAAAACCCTCTGAGAGTGAGGAAGATTAGAAGTCCTTGCTCACCTACCATAGTTGGCTATCACTACTCAGTTCACTTCATGCAATCAGTGGAAAGGGAAAAAGATGGCAGAAACACAGCAAGAATAAGGTCTTTTAGAGACCTGTGCAACACTGTCCTCTTGCAGCTACAGAACTTTGGAAATTTAGCAGGAAAAAAAGAGGAACTATAGTTTATAAAGTGGGATTTAAAAGATTTTGAAGAAAAGTGTTACGATGATTGGTCAAATCTGAGACGTGGTTTCAAACAGACAAAGGTCTTCAGTTGGAAACAGAGCATTTTGCATTAGAATCTCAGAGAAGTTGTATTTCACCTTATCTTTACATGTCTTCCCTTAAGAAGGATTGCCAGCATTCAGAAAATATAAATACAATGCTCCTAGTTAAGCACAGAGGCAGGTTACAGTAATACATACTGATAACTTTTCAGTCAATGACAGAGGAACCCTGCTGCTCCTCCTCTGCCTTCAGAAGACAACTTGAGGAGAAAGCATTCCCAGTATTTTTTGAATGGCCATATTCAGAAGACTGAAATCCACTTATACACAAACAGGGCACAATCATACAGCAGATATTTATCCAGATGAAAACACAGACACTTTAGAAACAGTGATAATATATTAACTATTACAGGCTGCATTATGTGACAAGGCACAAATACCATGTCAGCTTCTCCCTGAGCACTTCACTGGTGCAGAAAACAGTGTTAAGCACAAATATTTTTCATTCCCTTCTCTCCCTCATTTCACTCTTCTTTCAGATTTACAGGCTGTTTGCCATGATGAATAGTACCTTATCAAAGACTCACATTACATTTCTTAAAAGAGGCTGTTGCAGTTGTCAGTTTTATTGAAACCTGGGTAATGGGTTACAAAACAATCACCAGGAAACTACTCTGGGCATCTCCCCAAACTGAAAGATGGGCTTTTAACACAAGTAAAATTCTACAGTCTTGTGTATGAAACCTTCTCAAAAAAACCAGGAGTGACTGAGAAAAGCTCCATGCTATTGTGTACATATAGACTGCAGCTATTGCATTTTTCTCACGTTTCTTGTGGAAGCCACTACTGGCAGAACTGGCATCTCCGTGCACTCTGAACCAGCACTCTCTGGCATAATTTCTTTACTGTCACGAGGAATAACCAGGGCTGCAATGACAAGTGTGGTTTAGCCAAGCGAACAGGCAGCCATCCTAGCAAGGTTCCTAAGTGAAGAATCACAGAATATTCTGAGATGGAAGGAACCCACAAGAATCATTGAGTCCAACTCTTAAGTGAGTGGCCCATAGATGGATCAAATGCACAACACTGGCCTTATTATCACCAGGCTCTAATCAACTGAGCTAGAGAAGTGGCAAGAGTTAGGTAAACTACAGAAAAGGTAATAAGAAAAAAAAAAAAAAACACACCAAAAACCAGCTGAGGAAGGAAAACACTCAAACTTACACTAGAGAAGGAAAAGAAAAACAAAAGCAAATTGCAAATACAGACCAACAGATCAAAATCAACAACAGAAATTAGAAAGCAGTGATTTTGAAATAAGAAGCATGGAAACCCTAAAGTTTTCCCAAAGCTCATTAAAAGAACAGCTACACTAGACCTTGTAGATAAACAGAAAACATTACCCTCTTATAAACAACTTCCTCCTGATCCCAAGGGACAGAAGCATTACACCATCTTTAAAGTGGCACCTAAAATCACATCTCAAGCACCAGACAAAATGTCTTACACATTATCACTAAGACTTAATTATTACGGTCAGGTTTCTTTTTACTATGGAAAAAGCTTGTATGATCACAATGCATTTTCTCCCTCTCCCTTGGATCTTTTCACTAGGTAATCCAAATTCAAGACCGTCTCTACAACAATTAAGACCCTACAGATTCCTACAGATCCAGTTAAAAACTGGTGTCTGAAAAGGCAGTTCCAGAGAACACCTTCACTGAGATACAGGAAGAAATAGGCAGCAATACAAAGAATAAAAAAACAATTATAAGTGTCTCTTGCCATGCAAACTTCAAGTCAGGAGAAGAAAAATAAAAAACGATAAGTAAAATTATGGATATTTCTTTAGGCCTACCAGCCACAAAATAAAATGTGGGATTTTGTTGCTTGTATAAGGCAAGAAAAGGAGTTCATGGTACCGAACTGTTATCATACCTTTGTCAGAATGATAATTTCTTTTCTTCTATAAATGAAAGCTTTAGTCTTAGGTATTTGCAAATACATTTGCTAAACACAGATAGATCAGCTACCTAAAACAATTTTATGTGAATTTTGAACTAAAAATAGGAGCTCATGAAACAATTATACAGCCAGAGCCTGTCCCATATATTCTTTATGTTTCATTGTACTGTGGGGTGAATATTGCTCTAACAAGCAGTAACATTGGTATGTTTGAGGCCATAGAACAGAACTCAGATCAGACATGTCTCTAACTGCAGCTGAAGCTGCTGTCAAATGCTGCATAGGAGCTCGAACATAGGGGAAACTAAAAGACTAGTCAAGTTGTTAAAAGATAGCAGGAATAAGGGAAGGTGTAAAAGTGGGAGCAAGAAAGCTCAGGTCCTAGGACAAGAATTAATTCTCCCATGTGGAATGTAATTTTTTCTTAATGCTGAAGAATCATACACATATACACACATGTATAACTGCACAGGTAATGAATTTCAATACTGTACACACCTCAGGTGCTCACCTACAGTCATATTGACCCTTAACTTGCCTTGACCGAAGATTTTTTAGGCTCTCAGCTGCAATCCTAACTGTATTACAAACACGTCACAAACAGGAATAGTCAGAAGCATATTGGCTGTGCCAATCCAGTCATTTTGAACTGCCTTCCCATACATATAAGTCGTAATAATTCCCAGATGAGAAAAAATTATTGAAATGCTCCTCAAACAAAACCTGTCTTCCAGAGACCAACTACAAGATAACAATGTGCATCAGTAACAACATTACTGTTACTACTAAGTGATTTTACTAATAGGGATTTCTTCTCAATAACAATTCAATATCTATTTAGATTACATTGCCTAATCACACTACCAAAGGCAGAGAAGGTCTCTCTGTGGAGAGACCTCAAAAAATTGGACGGCTGGGCAATTACCAACCATAGGAAGTTTAACAAAGACAAGTGCCAGATTGTGCACCTGGGATGAGGCAGCCTCAAATGCACAGACATACTGGGGAATGAGAAGCTGGAGAGCAGCACTGCAGAAAGGGACTGCACAACTCAGGATATTCTGTGATACTCATTCTGCACGTAAGAAAGTGATGGGAGTGCTCAGTCCTCATCCAATGCACTCTACAACTGAATTCTTTTGGTAATGTCAGCATAATGAATTATCCAAGATCACAGCAAGCCAGAACAGAAACTGACAACTATCTGTCCATTGTTTTGTCAGGTGAATATGCCTTCTTTACAGCTCACATAAATGGCTTAAATCATTCATCTCAAGTGTTTTGTTTCTTTCTTCTACAAGTGAAGCAATGCTATTTCTTTCACATATGCGTTCCCATCTGTGGGGCTTTGGGTTGACTCCCTGCCAAGCCCAGCCATTGGCCACACAAATTCCCTCCTCCCAAGAGAGAAGAAAAAGGTGCCAAAAGAAAATTGTAGTAAAATATATATATATTCACATATATTAGAGATGTATACAATTAAGCACTATGAATCCTGGAACAAGAATCCCAAACAACCCCAAAAAGGGAAAGGGGAAGGGAAAAAAGGACAAAAATGGGTAAAAATAAAACAAAACAGATATACACACTCAAAAATTCAGGATATAGCTCAATAAAGTAACTAACACAATGAAATCTCAACAGCTTCCCTTAAGAAAACAGTTCCTCCACCTCTGCGTGGCTTCGGACAACAGCTCTCAGATCGGCCTCAGCTCATATAGATAAGAGAGAGGTCAACACACTGAGACCTGCTGTCTTCTAAGCACCCGAAAGGAAGAAAATAAAAAAGAACCCCCTCCTCATCTTATATACACCTGATTACGTAAAGAAATGGGATGGAATACTTTCTTAGTTATAACCCTGTTACCAGGGAAGGCCTAGACCAAACCCAAGAAAACTAAACCACCACACCATGTATATCAGACATTGACACAGAAGGAACAGATGCAATCAAGCCATAATGATCGTTTGATTAACAGTGACTACACTGAGGCCTTTGAAGATAGCAATAACAAAATTCTAGTTAAAACTATCTTTCTTAAAAGCTTTAACATGAGATTCATTTACCAGTCCAACACTGTCTAACATTTCATTCTGAATAGATACTTTTCTTTGTTAAAAATACAGTCAGAATGAACAACGAAAGACAGAAGTTCCTTTTAGGCAGATGCGGATACAAGAACATCAGGATGGTGCAGAATAGTGTCTCCAACAATTCACACATATTTTGCGCATCTTGCAGGATACTCCAAGCAGGTGTTTGTCAAAAGTAAGACTTCTTATAGAGAAATGGTTTAAATTTTAAGTTTTTTGTACTGCTATTTTATAGATTCTTTCCTATTATTTACTCATATTGGCCACCCTTCAACCAATTTTTCCCTCTATTCAATGCCACCTTCATTAAAATAAGTCTCAAAACATACGAGTGGCATTCATCTTCAGAGGAAGGCAGACTGTGGTACCAAATCCCTTTTGCAGCAGTAAGTCAGCTTTAAATATTCAGCTGAGACTTCTGTAAAAGCTCTTTGACACTACTACTCTGCAGCTCATGTGGCCAGCTGGTGAGGTCTAGCACTTGGATTCTATAAAAAAAAACACCAAGGAAGAGAAAGGCTCTGGTATGTCCTAACTTCAGCACATCTCAGGCACAAATACCAAAAAACTTTCTAGGCAGATTCAAAGAGAAACTAGCAAAAATCATGAAGCTGAGTGTGGTTTAATGGCACATCCTACACTAGGATTAAGGAGTTTGCTTATCACCTTATGCTTCACACCTATTTGCTTAACACCTTATGCTGACACTCATTTCATGAGAAAGATAAAACTCTGAAATGAAAGCACAAAAGCCGCTATGAAAGAAGTAAGACTGAGCTTTCAGCATTGCATTTTCAATCCTACTAAATTCCCTGCCTCACATACTGAGTGCCCGGGTTCCCACCACTTCTACCAGCTGGATAGAATAACAAGATACAGCTCTGAAATAAAGTGAACTGTAACTAAATTTTAGAGTGACATTTTTTGTATATTACCCAACCATTGAATTGCTTCTCTATCAATTGAGAACTATCTAATACACAAGACAGGAGGGCGGGAAAGTCTCCAAGTCCAGGACTGAGCCTGGACTCAGCCACACTTAGGCTCTATCAGGAAATTAGAAAGCAAGAAGGTCCTCTCTGAACCTTGTGGCTCAGTGTGAGGTCTCCCCTTCCCTTTTGTATCTTTACCCTTTTTTATCGGTTGTCTCCACGTAAATTATTCTAACCTGATTCTAATCCCATTTTCCATTGTGGATTTCGTCCACGCAGTAACATAGTGAACCTTGTCACTGACCTTTGTTAAATAACACTTTCACAAAGTTATATTAAACCTGCTTTTGCTTGTCAGTGATTTTTTAAGGGACCCAAACCACTCATTTGCAACATTTTCCTAAGTCACCATTTTGCATGATGGAGCCTTGCTTTCCTGGGATGGCTGAACACCTGTCTGCCCATGGGAAGCAGTCAATGAATTCCTTGTTTCACTTGCTTGTATGTAGAGCTTTTGCTTTACCTATTAAACTGTCTTTATCTCCACCCATGAGTTTTCTTACTTTTACCCTTGCAATTCTTTTCCCCATCCCATTTTGAGGAAGTGAGTAAACTGCTGGGTGGTGCTCAGATGCCAGCTGGGGATAAAACAAAATATCCATCCCTTCTAGGACTTCCAGCAGAAGGAGCATTTTTCTTAACATCAAAAGATTCTCAGGCACCTGCAAACTTTCAAACTTCAGTGCACATCACAGATGGTGCAGAAGCCCGTCCTGTTGACTGAAGGACACAAAAAGTGGTTAACTATATTCTGCACTGCACACACAAGCAATAATCTTTAATGAGACATATGGAAAATACTGGAGATGTCTAGAGCCATTCATAGTTTATGACTCCCATTCCTTCTGTCTGATCCCTCACGTTTCCACCAACAAGATGGGAATGAGAGAAAGGAAAAGAAGGAAAAAGAGTGTTTTTGGACTGAAGTTATTCCTGCACTACATTTCACCTTTTTATTCTAGATGCTGCTTTTTTAAAATACAAAGCAGTTCTCAAAAAAAGACTGTTATAAATATATATGTATATATGTCTCAGGTATCAATGGATTGGAGCAAACGACTTCCAGAAAGTACCTGGTCTGGAAGTCTTCCTTAGAAAGGCATGACAATAAAGCAAAAGAAAAACCCTTGAACAACTGAATTGCAGCAAAGGCTGCTTGGATAATAACATAATAAACCAAACAATTATCTTTGGTGGAAAAGACATTAAGTATAACATTAAAAACTTTGCCAATAAACATTAATTTGCTCTGTAGATACCATTAGTATTTTAAGAGTAATAAAGATTTCCAGTAGTTGTGCATTAATGCACTCTCGTACAGAAGCTACAGCTCTTGGGATTTTCTTGGGATTGAGAAAAATAGGTCCCACAATTGCAGGATTTGAAGTAATTTCTTTCTAAGTTATTAATTATATACCTCTCCCTCTCAATAAAAAGACTTCACATAGCAAATATTTTTTCTTAACTTCCAGGCAAGTATTTTTAAAAGCACCCGTCCTCTATTTTAAGTTCATTATGCTATAAAAAGATCCAACTGGGAATAAGTATTTCAGGGCTACCAAAATCACTCTGTATTCTAATAATGATACTCGTGTCAAAATTTTTTGGTAAAAGGCTAATTTTTGTCATCATACCTCCATCCTTCATGGTTATTTTACATGATTAATCACAGAATTGAACAGGTTGGAAGGGACCACAGCGGGTCACCTGGTCCAACCTCCCTGCCCCAGCCCTACAGCACAATGTGCAGGATCATCTCCAGGTGGTTCTTGAATATCTAGTGAGGGCGACTCCACAACCTCTCTGGGCAATCTGTTCCAGTGCACGATCACTTGCACAATGAAGAAATTGTTCTTCACAGTCAGGAGAAATTTCCTGTACATCAGGTTTTGCCCGTTGCCCCTTGTCCTATTACTGGGCACCACTGAGAAAAGCCTGGCTTCATCCTCTTGGCACACTCCCTTCAGATACTTACAGACATCGACTCCATGTCTCTCTTGTCCTGATAAACCCAGAGCTGGACTCAGCACTCCAGATGTGGCCTCACCAGGGCTGAGCAGAGGGCCAGGATCACCTCCTTCGACCTCCCACCAATGCTCTTCCTAATGCACCCCAGGATGCCATTGGCCTTCTTGGCCCCCAGGGCACACTGCTGGCTCATGGACAGCTTGTTGTCCACCAGGACCCCCAGGTGCTTCTCTGCAGAGCTGGTTTTCAGCAGGTCAGCTCCCAGCCTGTACTGGTGCCTGGGGTTATTGTACCCCAGGGGGAGGATCCTGTACTTACCTTTGCTGAATTTAGACAGTTCTTCCTTCTTCTTTTCTATACTGAAAAATAATGAGTTTTGCTTCTATCATCTATCTGATTGTCTTCATGAAGCTGTTCACAGTAGCTGTACATAAAATCAGGAATACTACTCTGCATTTCAGAATTATTTTAGTAACTGGAGCCTGGGACTAAGCACAGGAAAAGAAAAGCACTTCTTCAAACATATTTTATTCATACCATTCACTAGCAAGTGGAAAAATACAATAAAGTATGCTATCTAAGCTGAGCAAAACACAGATGTGTTAATAGTATATTAGCTTAAGCTATAGAAGAATACTGCTAAGGCTGGAGCAATTATTTATTATAAGTAGTGTGTTTAAATGAATGTGTCTGTTTTTTCTGCCTTTCACTTGGTATTATATGTGTGACAGACCAATACAAAGCTCTACAATCAAAAATAACCTGAAATACATAGACCTACAGTCTGTGCTAACATGTTTATAATTATTATGATGTAAATGTATGCTACAGGCATAAACCCAGTTTAAGAACTGTGTTTGCATGCAGGTGATGCAGGTGTTGTATATGTTGGCATGCACATAATTATCACAACAATTATACTATTAAGCTGTTTGGAATTTTGAGGGAAGAAAACAGACACGTGAGGCTAATGACAAGTGATTTGTAAAGAAGGGGCATAGAAAACTGAGACTTTTTCCAAACAGAAATAATTAAAATGGCAATACTGTTTCTGACCACTATAGCACATCTACAGCTTTATTCTTCTGCCTAAGAGAGGCAGAATAAAACAAACTATTTCAACTGAAAGGGACCGACAATGATCATCTAGTCCAACTGCATTACCACTTCAGGACAAAGTTCAACTACGTTATTAAGGGCATTGTCCAAATGCCTCTTAAACACTGACAGGCTTGGGGTATTGACCACAACTCTAGTAAGTCTATTCTAGTATTTGACTGCTCTCTTGTTAAAAAAATACTTCCAAAAGTCTTGCCCAAATCTGCCCTTACACAGCTTTGAAGCATTCACACAGATCCTATTAATGGATCCCAGGGAGAAAAGATGAGTACCTCTCTACCTCCCCTCCTCGGAAAGAGGAGAGCAATGAGGTCACCCCTCAGCCCCCTCTCCAAACTAGAAAAACCCAGAGTCCTCAGCCACTCCTCACAGGACACTCCTTCCAGCCCTTTCACCAGGTTTTTTTCCCCTCCTCTGGACACATTCAGGTACCCTCACATCCTTCTTAAATTGTGGAGCCCAGCACTACACACAGGACAGAGTGAGGCCACAACAATGCTGAACACAGTGGGATAATCCTGTCCTTTGACCAGCTGGTGATGCTGTGTCTGACGCACCTCAGGACTGGCTCTGCCCTCCTGGCTGCCAGGTCACACTGCTGACTCACACTGACCTTGCTACAGATACCAGACCAATGTTGCCAGTTCATCCTGTTTGTTTCTCACACTGCAATGTGGGCTGTACAAGCATTTCAGATACACTGGAAGAAGATAGATTAGATAGATAGATATATTAATTCCCAAAAGATAGTCACATATACATTTCTTCTCAAGCTCTGCATTCTATGTAGCTTATAAATTCTTCTTCACATATAGAATGAAAAAGGGGAGGGGAAAAAAAAATACAGACTGGGTCATAAAGGCAGAAAATCTTCAAAGTGGCACATGGTCTAACCCTGAATAATTGTTTTTTTTCCTAGGATAATTCCAGCATGAAGCGAACAATTGCACTTTTTACAAATACTAACCTTAAAAAATACTACATTCATGAAATTGTATTTGCACTACTGATCTGATGGAAATCTATAAAACAATAGAGTGACCAAGCCATCCAAATACACTTTTGATAGATCATAGCTGGGGTGTTGCCTAAGAAAGCTGTTTTCTAAGGCATGAAAGCCATTCATCATGCAGCATTTCAACTTTGCTCTTTTAAAAATGTCAGGGAAAAAGTGGACAAAATTGCATTGGCAATTAAAAAAGAGCACAAAATGAATTAGAAACATTAGCAATGTTTTACTTGTTTATAAGGTACAGAATAAATAATTTCATCTGCAATCCCTAGCCTCTGGTTGTTTCTGAGAGAAGCAACACATAGCTTTGTTTCTATTTTCCAGACAGTGACATCTTTGTAATTTCAGTGTTGAGTTGCAAAAATTCAGTAACAAGGAAATAATTTTGTTGATAATTCTGGAGGAACCCTTTTGGGTCTCTTAACTATTTCAGTTCTCCAGATCTGAAAAAAAAAGTGAAGTACTTCCTAAGAACACTTACACATGCAAACTGATAACATTGATTTTTTTCAACATCCCAGTCTTTATTCAGACAGCATTATTGTATCAAAAGTACTTTTAGGATCATGGCAAAGCAAAACTTGATTTTGTGAAGAATTACGACACATTCCAAAGGCATCAGTTCAATACTAAACTTTTCATTTGTTCTTTGCAATGTATTTCTTGTCCCTTGAAATGCCCCTGGTATGTATTTTCTACATATATTGTATTTGATCAAATAACAGCTTGAAAAACAGATAATAGAAATAATTCTCAGTAAACATCTTGAACAAAAATCAAAGTGCATGACACCAGCCAGACGTGCAAGAAACAAATAATCTTAAGTCACCACTGAATTATTAGCGATCATAACTCAGAAGGACTGCAGAGGAACAGAAAACTTTACAGTTCCCTTCAGTTTTGATGAGGGGAATGTCATGATTTACTTTGGGTGAAGAAAAGCAATTCAAGCCTGCAGAATTATGTGTGCCTGACAATAATTTGCTTTAATCTAACAAAATATCCCTCATTTAATATTAAAAATTCTTTCAGGAATTAGAATGCATATTGTCTAGAAGACATTAATCAAAATGGAAATCAGAATTTTATACTAGCATATCAGGAATACTAGCATATCAGGTGCTTTCAAAGGAGTCATGCTCTCAACTGTCCTTTATCAAAGCAGATTTCCTTGCCTGAACAAAATTTACCTCAAAGCTTTATTTCCCATAGTAGATTTGATTGACAATAATTAACTGCACAAGAACACTTTTCAAAATCTAGCATATTTAATTCTGGGGGTTCCTTACCTTTCTAATTTTTGATTTTTTTTTTTGGTTTATTTTTGGTTTAGTTTGTTTGGGTATTTGTTTTTAGTTTGTTGGTTTCTGGTGGGGTGTTTTTTTCCTAGCCTAATTGCCTTAGGAAATTCTGTAAAAAGATACATCTTAGATTTTGTTCCCAGTCTGATCTTCGCAGATTTGAGGAAAGACCCCTAAGCACAGTGTGCATGGAATCAACTGTTCAATTAAAAAAAAAAAAAAGAAAGGGAAACACAGATGTAAGCATGAAACTCAAACATCAGGCACAATTCTGACTGTCATATTTTTAGAGCATGTTTGTCTTTGACTTTCTTCAAAATTGCCTTTTAACTTTAAGCTACAACTCCAAAGCTAGACAACATAATGGGAAACTTGCCTCCTAAAATGCCATCTTTCCTCCTTTTTCTTGTTGTAACATGGTGTTCTGCTCCTATTTACCACAGCTTCTCTGCAGGTAGATTACACAGGTACCTTTGGGCACTTTTGGGGACTCGTAAGGGATAGCAGACATCAGAAAACACCTAGACCGAAGGGCAGCAACCCTTAAGTTCAACTACCAGTATTTATATGACTGGCTAGGAAGCTACAACTTGTGGCTAAAAAGCACATGTCCTTATTAAAGACAAACAGAAGAGGAAGATGCAATAAATAGCAGCAAAATAACCCCTTATTTGGTGCAGAAGTTGGACAAGTAGCATCACAAGCTGCAAGCTCTGGGTTTGGGTATACAGGCACAGGAAAGGGGTTCCCATGTGAAGGTGTTGCTCTGCCCCACCTACCCACTTCAGGGAGCACTCTGTATCTGCTATAAACCCACATACACCCCAATACTTCTCTAAGACAGAACTCACAGTAAGTGAGGACTAAACGTCTGCCACCACACATCCTCCCCTCCAGCAGCAATCACCAGCCCCCACTCAGCCAGGACCCACACTCAGAATCACCTCTTCACTCCACACCACCCAGAAGCACTCAGGTGCTCCCCATTTGCTTCCCTGTCACCAGTCATATTAAGGCCTACTTCTCATTAGAGAGAAATGAACACAGGAACAAAAAAGAACCCTTTCCTTCAGTGTCAGAAACATGCCCATCCACAGCCACATGTTGAGTGAGCACTGAAGAACCCTCCACTCAAGCAGAATCTAATATACTAAAGAAAATAATAAAATTGAGGCTGAAGATTCTCCAGTATGCTTCAGTACAAAAACCCGAAGTAAAGCCAGTAGCATGCCAGTATAAAGCTGAAAGGCGCAGAGAACAATGAGGTGGAGTGGGGTGAGAAGAAAGCTTTTGTTCTAGCACACAACTTCCACCTCCATCTTCAGAAACTGGCTGTTGTCAGCAGCAGAACTTCAGTCACACGCTTCAGAAAGTTAAAACACTACCATGGCTGTTTGTCAGGACACCTCATATCAAGACACAGACTGAAATTATAGGAAATGTTCAAGATGATGGAATAAATCCATCACATGGTTGTCACCTCTAGGAATGGCTAAAAAGGCTTTCTGCAGGTTTTGGGATGACACATACAAAGATCTCTGTTATTTGATAATTATTTGCTTTTAAGAGACCTCAAAGACAAACCTTGTTAATATAATTAAAAGTAGGACAAAGAGAAGCACTGAAAGGACAGATAATGAAAGCAGACATAGCACACCAACTACTTTTAGAATTCACTGCTACCTTCCAAAACATCCTAGTTACTTTATGCAGAATATTTACTTAAGTACACAAAAGACAGCATGACAAAAAACAAATAAGCTGTTTTATGATTCACATAATAGTAAAAATTGAACATTCTTGATTTTCCACAACTGTTGACATTCCTCTGAGGACAGCACAAAGGATCAAACAACCTCCTGCTCCAGGGTAGGTTTTGGGGAAAGGAGAAATTAACAGTATCTTTTCCTTGCAGGAAACATTTTGCTTTAAGAGTGAAAGTAAAGGCAGACTGGAAGTAACACTCTGAGCCGTCCATGAGTGCCTAATTTTCCTTCAGGAACAATCACAAACAACAGACACTCTTAAGCTTTCCCACAGACAAAGTAAACTTAAATACTTAAGACACCAAAGAGAAGAGGCTTTGGTGATAGTAAGGATAGCCACTTCACAGGTAGCAGTACACCAGAGGAGAACTGCCTCACAATAAAGGATATATGGCAAAGTCTGTCTAAAAACAAGGCTAAAACTGGAATGCAGAGTCATGATGGTAAAAACTGCTTCTATTTGAAGATTTCAGAACCAATAAAAAGTGTCAGGGTCGGCTGGAGAAGTAGCACATGGACAGAGAGTGCACTGCAAGGAAAAAAATCTTCATGAAACAGAATGAATACAAAACACTCCAACCAGTAATCTTATTTATTTATTAAACAGGCAGATTGTTTGGACTTTCACAACTCTTAATGAGATATTTTTCAGTATGAAAGTGGTATTCACAACATTTATTAATGACTAAATGCAAGATAGGTAGCCTACTGGGAAGAAAACATCTTGATACAAGAAAACTAGGTTAAGCTCCAACAGAGCATAATGAAGAAATCCAGATGACTAAACAAAACTTCCTACATTAACAAGATAATAACAAGTAGAAATCAATGTAGAGAGAAAGATAATATGAATTTTAAAAGGATTGCATTTAAACTGTAATTTCATTATAAGTAATAATCACTTACTAGTATAATCTACTTATGACCATAAGTCAAGAATATCTCAGTATGAACCCAGTAAACTTGACTATTTCAGTTAAATATATATCTGCTCTTCTGCAGAACATAATTACTCTGAGTAAGTGAATTGCTGTAATACTCATGAGATGTTAACTTGTCCTTCCCATCCCTCAAAAAAACAAAACATAAAATCAGGAAAAGCTGAGGAACCTCAAAGGAAGTATTAAAAGGCAAAAATTGCAACACTGAGAAGAGCTAAAATAAATCTGTGACACCCCTTATTCAAAGAACACAACTGGGGTGCTCAATCACATGCTCACAAATGCCACTGACACAGCTGGAACATAAAGTGGCATGAAAGCCTTCTCCTTCACTGGATAACCTTCAAGACTCTAGGCAAGAAGTGTATAGCATTTCTGCACTGGCTTGGGCTGGAATAGACTTACATTTCCTCATACTATCTTGTATGAGGCTACCATAAGCAGATTCTCATTACCTAGCCTCAGTTACAATGCTGAAAGCCAACATACACGATATTGCCTGTGAACATGCAAAATACAGCTTGTGAAAGTGTTTATGTTCAAACCTACTTCTTATTTGTAGAAAATACATATATCTGTTATGGTAAAGTGAAGGATCTTCTTTTATATGTTCACGTAAATATCACAAATATTGAACTGTGCAATTTTTACCTTACTGCTTGCTTTTACAGTAGAGAGTTTTCCAGAAAACCCCAAACTTTGTCTGCCAGTGATCTAAGCATTTGGCAAAGACTTTGGAGTATGACTTCAACACCATTAATTAAATGGATAATTTGCATGGAGCTACAGAAGGAAAGCCTGACTTTACACTGGTAGTTTGACTTGCACCGAACATTTTCTTCGGCTTGCTTCTGCTCTTCTCTTTTCTCATCCCTCAGTCAACTCCACTCCCAGAAAAAGTACCTAAGTATGTACAAGAATTCATACTTCTGCCTCTGACACTTCTGTTTCTTGTATGAACAGCCAAAGAACAAATACAGCTATGACTATTCTAAGTGTTTGGATAGCTGTCATCATTCCACACTGAACACTTGACAGCCACCAGTACGTTTTAGCCTTTGAAAGCATACATTGTGCGGGAAATGTGATGCCTGGACTCCAAGTCAATCCATCCAGCTCCTCCAATGAGACTAAATCTGCATTAAGTTCCCAAAGGCTAAAAAACCTTTGGTTTGTCTCTCCTATCTTCTTACAGGGTTCCCCCAAATGCCTGAGTAATTGTCTTATATATATATATAGTTTTTTTCAACATTCTTGTTCCCTCAGTTTGCCGCTGGGAGTTCAGGGGGCACGGAATAAACTTGAATCTGATTGCCTCTCTTATAACAGAGGTAGTGACTAAAAACACTGCTCTTCGGGAGCACAGTGTAAAAGCTTCACTAATACCCCACTTCCTTGCCTGGAAATAATTTGATTTAATAACTGAAGACAGGAGTTGCTTATTACATATTTCTATGCAAACCTTTTGGCTTTTATTCCTTCAATGCTTTGAACTAGCACAGCTCGTTCATTTCATGTTGTCTGCTTCCAGGGGGCACAAAGAAGGATCTTTTCCACCAATCTAAAAATGGTGGAGCCTCTTATTGTTCAGCACACATCAAACTACTGGGAAATAATTCACATTAAAGGTTATGACTAGGAATCTGTTACCAAATTAAATTAATCTGTATTTTTTTACTATTATTTTTCTAAATAGTTATTCACTTGCAAGCAACATCTGGGGATGGAGTTACCAACAATTCTTACTACCTCCCAAACTCTTATTCTCTTTGACTGTAATCATTCCCTTTGAGAAGTTCTTGATTTGTTCACTTCACTCTAGCTGTTGCAAATATTGACATACTTCAACCATGTGACACGTGTTCAAGCTGACATTCACTATAAAAAGAGCTCATTTATCCTCTTACTCCTCCAGTTAAGCAGTTAACTGGCTTCAGCAGAAACCAAGGGCAGACAAACTGTGTGTGTGCTTTTGTTTTCCAGTCCTTCTCATCACCCTGAGAGCAGAAGTTGGAAATAATGGGATTCAACACTTACTCTTCCACCTCTGAAGAGGTCTGAGAAATGACTGCAGAGAAAGCATAGTCTGTTCATCCTATGCTAGATCTGATGAGGCTCATGCTGAGAAAACTAACATTAGAAGAAAGCATGATTTTTCAGAAATTACAGAAAAAAGCTACAGTGTCATTGAAAGTTCCACACAAGATAACAGAACTCTAATGTTGTTTCTTTCATCACATTGTCAGACTGTGGCTACTCAACAGGACCAGAGAAAAAAGGATTCCATACCCTCATAGCTTAAATGCCTCACAAGAAGCAGAAGGAAGGTCTCTTCTTTGACTAACTACGGCAAGAAGTTCTCAAAGCAGCCATTATTTCATGCAGATTTTGTATGGGGTGTGGCCTATGTGAGTTGGGCATCTTTACCTGTTCCCAAAGCTTCTCTCCAGGGATGTCTTTCAGTATTGTGTGCCAGGGTAAACCAGTCAGGTAAACACTTCCAAGAAGGAGTTAGCAAGTGCTGATGTGTATCTAGGCTGATGGGTCAGGAAGAGGGTCAGTAGAAAAAACCACTATCAACCTCTGTGTTGCCTGTCCTACACTGATCGGACTAATTTGGGCCTGCCCTCCCCTCCACAAGATTGCAATTTTCATAAAATATGGAAAAAGTTAACATTATCAAAACTCTCGTGTCTTTCACAAGAATATGTAAAAGTGAGAAAAAAGCTCTGGTCCTCAAGAAAAGTGGTATAGCTTACATGTTTCTTATTGCCAGCCATGCTGCTTAAGACTCACTTATGCATTGTTTATAGTATAACCTAATTTTATTTCAAATGTTCCCACTGAATTTGATTGTCACCCTGTCTGCTCTTTGCTTACAGTAAAAATTCCTTCAACAAAGCATTTGTATTCTGATCATCTTGTGAATTACACTGTTTTATCCCCTCACATTCTATAAAATACAATTTTCCCACAAGAGCCCCTAATATGTACCATGTGTATCAAGATGAAATTCCCAGAGGCTAGTAGCTTATTCAGCTTGTGAGAGTTTCCTCAGCACCTACACATTTTTCCGTGGTTAAGTCAGCTGTTGCAGAAAATTAAGTATTAAGAATACATTTAACCCCTTGGATCTTGAAGCTAGGCCACAGCAACTACTACACCTTCCGATGTTTTAAAAAATTTATTCATTCATTCATCTTGCCATCAGTAACATGACTAACATTCCAACTCAAGCTAATAGAAGCTTGAAATATTAAGCTATTACTTAAAAGAAATTTAAAAACTTCATATGGGAAACTTTAGGAAACTATTTCCTCCCTTGGTGAAAATATTCTGCACTATTGAATTCCATGTGTTTTGTTTTCCCTAACTCTACAGTACTGTAGACACTTAAGAATAATACAGTACCTCAAATACTTATTTTTGTGGGTTTGGATCATGAACAAACTATCAGCAGCTCTTTATGCACCTTGAAGATTCTTCATGACAGTATTTGCCTGGGTCTGTATAACCCTTCTTCAATATAAATACGCACATCATCTTTTCACTTTATCTGCAGATATCCCACTGAGTTCTGTCATCACTGTCTACTTTATAGGACACCTAGTACAGCACAGCCTCTCTGCATGAGTTTCCCAATATACAGGGAACTTATACGTGTGGCTTATTCAAACTAAATTCTTCCCACTAAGCTGCTGCATTTCATCACTCTGAAATGCTGTAGCTGCAAATGATATACTACAGGCATCTATGAAACAAAATGAAGAAAAGCAAATAACTTTCTGAACTGTTTTCTGAAAAAGCATAATCCTCTCTGCCTACTTCATACTAGTCAAAGCCATGAGAATGAATGCCAGAATTAAACAGCACAACTCTCCCTTTAAATGTTTACATAACACTGCTTATGAAAAACAGCTCAACGATAGAACCTACAGCGGGTACATGTACTGAACATATTAATATTGCAGAGAAAAGTATGGAAAGACAGTGAAGAATCTACTTAATAATAAAAAACAACTCTGTCAAACTATTGTTGAACCCACAGTCTAAAAGACACTACAACATGTTCTGAAACAAAAATAAAACAAATATTTCACTTAATTTTTATCCCATCAGTATAAACAGGTCATTCATGTCTTATAACACCATTAGGCAAGCATAGTTCACCCTTGCTATTTTCTTTAATGCAAATTAAATTTCAATTTAATTAACTACTGTGCACTAATTAGTCCAGAGAGTATACTGTAAAATCGTATTTTGTTTAGTGCATGTTATGCAGCCACAGCACGTAGTGCCATATTTAAAAAGAAAAAAAAAACAAAACAAAAAAAAAAAACCCAAAAAAAAACACCTTGGCATGCAGGTCACTAGAGGTATACAGAATCACAGAATATTCTGGGATGGAAGGGACCCACAAGGATCAAGTCCAACACTTAAGTGAATGGCCCATACAGGAACTGAGCCTACAGTCCTGGTGCTGTTAGCAATATGCCCTAACCAACACCATTAGTAAAACACCAGGATGATGATGACAGCAATAGCAAACAGCTTAGACACATGCAGATCTTCAGTTCACAGCCAAAAATGAGTCCTCCACTGGGGTGCCTGGGGAACCTGTTGGAACCAACAGGTCTGCACTGACACAAGCAGAGCACCACAAGCACAGTGCTCAGTGTAACTGCTTAGGAGTTCCATATTACTTATTCTGGGACTACCTCTCTTAATGCAACTTTGCATAAAATACCTCATCTCTAACAAAGTTACAATTAATAGTGTTTTTCTTACAGCTCAGTTCAGCCCACTGTTTTATTCACGACTGGTTTCACCTCTTCACCTTGTTAACTGCTGTCTTCTGGCCATTGAAATAGATTCAAAATTGGTATTCTGTGTTCAAAAAATTAGTGCTACTGTAACAGAAGGAAATGAGAACCTACTTTAAACCACTTCAACACCAATATAGCAATAACTTAGTTTACATCAAAGTGTTTGATTAAGGACATGAATACGATTGGCACTACATTACAGAGGATTTGGGTAGGGGTGGGGATGTGTGAAACACCTTGCTTTATGTCATCCACTGAACTAGTGGCAGAGTCAAGAAAAGACATTAGGTGCACTGACTACCAAGACATGGCTCTATCCATAACAAGCTTCCATTTTGCTTGCCTTGACAAAGCTGAACCTGACCTCACATTTACCATTCACAAAAGGCACAAAATAAATCAACAAAACCAAACAGATGCTTCACACACATCTGCCCCAAGCTGCTCTGAAAATCATAAGCCTTCTAGGCAACAATTACCTGACATTTTCTCCAACTCTTTTCAAAGTGAGCTTAAAATTCTGAGCTAACACTTGGGGCTATATCAGACAACCATATGCATACATTTTGTCAGTCTTAGTATTATTAAGCATCAATGACAAACCATAATAATTTTGGACATAGCAGATTTATGAGACAACTTACTCAACTGAAAGATAATAAACTTATTCCCCCATTAGGGTGAAATTAGAGTTGCTAAGATTACAGTTGCTTTAAAAAAAAAAAATCCAAAAAGAGAGAGCCCTTTAAAAGTAATAACAAAAAGTTTAGAGTATGGGTTCTCTGAACAGCACACCATTTGTCTTATTACTAAAACAAATGAAAGACAATGAAGCACTTCAAGAGGGGGACCACTGCATACAACATGTGCTTGAATTGCAGCACAAGATGCGCAGTTATCTGCAGAAACTTAGCAGCAACAAAATGGGGTCATACTCAACAGAGAGTTAACTATGTTTATACACACATTACACAGGGTTATATGGTAGGGAGCGCCTGTCTTTCTGCAAAATGGGACAGTACTAGAGAAGAATAATAGATTTCCTACCTGATTTGTTTGAGCAATGTATAAAATAGAGACAATTTTCTTTCTAAATAAGATAAGTCTTACACCAGTACTCTGTTTTTCTAAAGATCTATGAGCTCAAACATTCTTGTATGGCAAAAGTATGTTTTTCTAGAAGTAAAAAAACTTTACAGCTCTTGAAAAAAGTCTTAAAGGGGAAGCCAAAATCCTAAGCGATAGCAACAACAACATTTCAGTTATACCCTCTCCTACAAAGCATTTGATTAAAAAAAAAAAGGAATTCAGCTCACTGCAGAACCAGAAGGTTACTGCAACTGTTTCAAGGCCCACAAAATTCAAGGAGCTATAGTACTGCTTGGCTGCCACTGGCGGGAGACCAAGGTTTACAAGGGAGAAACAGGATTTTCCATAGTTTTCCTTGCTGCACTGAATTCTGTTTGCACAGGATAAAGACATGGTGATTCAACTTTACATTGGTTCTTACTAGCAGGTGGTAAAGGCATGAAGATGGAAAATGTATTGGGAAGCAATCTTTCACTAGGATGTGCAAGAAGAAAGCTAATATGACTAAATGAAAGCTGAAGTATCTGTTAATAGTTTTCTATTAGTTTCCTTTTTCTACGAAGAGAGCAGTCACACTCAAGAAGCCCTTTTCTTTCTCTTCAAAGAAGCTGTTCTGTGCAATTTGCAGAAGTATTATTTTCAGTGTTCTATACTTTGAGGGGGTTAATGCATGTGAACAAAGCAATCATCTACCATAAGGGCAGATCAGACAAATGAGAAGTTTTACATTTCACCATCAATATCCATGTATTGGAGCCAACCTCAAAGACAGTAAGTGGGTCAGTGTAACTGCTTTTAATATAGTCTGTATTACAAGTGCTGAAAATAGCACTACTGAGCAGCAATACCACAAGCAAAGAACAGCCACAAAGTGAAAAGCATCTCCTTTATGAAAGGACCACATACTATCTTATCTAACAGCTAGGATTACTGCGGCATTCATAGTTAACGTGATTATAATATACTTTTAGAAATTATCTGGTTTTCAATTAAGAAATCAGCACTCCTAGAGGGACAAAGAAGCCAAAGTAAAACACCATAAGGCTAACATCCCTTCAGTTTCAGCCTGTAAGTAAAGGTTGGTAAAAGAAGGAAGTAGTCTCCTCCCTGTTTTCCATCTTAGAGCGTCGCTTACATAATTCCAATTCTTTAGTTTTACTGTTGGAAATTGGCTAGTTTTCATGTGCCATAAATATTATTGCTCCAAATTCACTGCTGGTTCACTTGTAAAAACATGATTCTGTTAAAGTATTTCTGATTCTTCTTTCCTGCATTCACTTTCAAAATTACCTCAAACTTTCACTACCTCCTTTCAAGCTTCTATGTTAAATTGATGTTCAAATGTTTCTTCCAATACTTTCTCATTTTTTTGCAGTCATACCTGCACGCGCTACTGCCTGCACAGAGAAGGAAGGTGTCTGCATCTGTAGAAGTGTAGGTTCTCTCTGACATATGTCTTAAAGGCCTGATACATGAACAGCATATTGCTGGAGTGCTAAGTGGATACAAACTTTGATATTATTTCATGATTGTGCTAGTCTAACCTTCACAGCTAAAACCAAGGAAAAGAGAAAAATTCACTTTGTTTTGCCTGCCCAAAAGCATTCAACTACAGATTTCCACTTTTCTTCCACCTTTAAAAGGCATGCTTGCAATACAATGTAATCTTTCCTTCCTTCAAAGAGGTGCTAATGACAACCATCTTTTTATGCATCCAAAGTAACCCATTTTCCATTTCTAGGGAAGACTGAGGAAGGCAGCCTCCCAAGGTCATCACTTGCACCTTGCACATTCTTTCACCAGTTGTTTAACAAAAAATGTCAAGCACTACTCAGTCATGTTCTCCACTTCATGACTAATGCTGATGGAGAACATACCATTTTCTTACCTCTCTCCCTTACCACCTATCAGCTTAACCCCTTGGGGTACATTAAAATCAATCATCTGGGTACAATAGGACGCACATGTTGGGTACCAATTACTAATATGAGGGATGTCCGCTCACTATATTCACCCAAAATCTTACCCGTTTTTCCCTAAGAGTATCAGTTGATTCTGTGAACCATTATCCACAGATTTTGCCCACTGAACACTTTAACACAGCTTTGAGATAAATACCTTTTCTAAGGCAGAACGGTGCCAACAAAACAGTAAAAAAGCACCAGGTACTCACACTGATATTGATGGTAATCACCTATCAATTGAAAGCCAGTTTGGAAAGGATAGAGTGATGGTAAGAAGTTGGGTCAGAATGACACCAAATCATATTATTTCTGCAGTGACAGCCCGTGGAAGCTCCATGACATCTCTGCGTAGTCCAAGGCACTCTACAAATACATAGGAAGGTATGGCTCCTGATTTGATGAGTTTATGTTACAAACAAAACCTTCCATGAAATTTTCACACTTAGTCTTTGGTGACATGAAATGAAACTAATTTGGTCATAATTTTACTCCAAGCCACCTTGTAACTAACTAGAACGATCACAATCAGTAACTGATGGAAAAATTTAAAAATCAATTATCACATAGCCTTCACAAGCTTAGAATTTTTTTGCTCATTCACAAGCAGATTATTTTGTACCTCTCTACAAAACACTGGTACTCAGTTAAACAGTTAAACACTGTTGCCTTACTATGCACTTAGTCTAAAATAATTTGACTGGAATTACAGATTCTATCCACAAAGTCTTCAAATAATAGAAGAAAATCTCATCTTTCAGAGATACAGGAGAATCCCACAATTAATTAGAGAAACAACAATGTAAGTTACCCCCTGCAAGGTCTACAACTAGCTCAGTTCAAACAAGTTTCTTTGTTTCTCCAACACACAAAAAAAGTCAGAAACAGAAATATCTGTTACTAGCACTTTTGGTTTGCTCATGAACATAAATTATAAAGTGTGCAGAGGTGGGAGGAAGAGATATTAATTTGTCAATTTTGTATCTATGTGACATTTTCTATTTTTCTTCTAGTTAATACTTTACTATTTTTTGTAGAAACAACTTTATGTCAAAAAAAGAAGCACATGGTTGAGTTAATGCTTCTCTTGGCTCAGTTAAACCACAAGAAGCTGATAAATACAATAATTGTACAGTCTCAGCACTGCATTAGTAATTTCTCACAGTTACTGTAAAACAGAATTCAATGACAACACAAGAGTTTAACAGCCTGATGGTGGTTGTTTACCCTGTGGACAAGACAGCGCATGCACACACACACACATTCTCCTTCACCCTCAGCTCTGCAATCAATGGGTCAACTTCTAGGACAACTGGATACCCTCAAGGATAAGGTCAGGTATTTGGCAGACAGTCACAGCAGAAAACAGTCTGACTGTATGTATTCAGAGCACTATAGTAATCGGTGAGGGTGATTTAAATAGTCTCCCCTGTGCGTTTGCAATTTTAATTCATTTGGAGCTCTATTGTTTCTACATCTCTCTGGCACAATGTTTCATTTCCAAATTGTCCTTATTGACAAGATTTTTTTAAGTGAGTTCACAGCATGCTGAGACACATCCTATATTACTTAGCAGAAATCAGAAGTTAACTAAAGAACAAGGTAAAACCATCTATTTTGGAACTGGCTATTTTGATGTGCTTTTACAATTTTAACTACCTACGTAACTCTCATTTGCAGTAAACAAAGTGTTTTAATGACAGAGATATTTTGACAAAAGATATCAGTACTTCTCAGTTGAAGATCAAAGGGTAAACCAGGAACACTGTGCCTTCTGTAATCTACCTTTGACTGTGATATAAAACAAACAGAAACTGTTTTCATATCCTAATACAAACATTGTTTAATCTATAGCATCTAGCAACAGGTGATTAAACAGTTACACCTGATTCTCAGTTCTGACTAAAAGGCAAATTTTCCAATAGATTTCTCCAGGTCATCAATGTGATTATGTCAAAAGACACTGCAAAACTTGATTGTGGAAACAAGAGATCATTTATCCCAATGAGTAAAGGTTTCTGGGAAACACAACACAACCAAATGCTCTCACAGATTCAATTTTTCATCTTATATAGGCTGCTTCTTTCCTCCACACTTTTTCTATCAAAACACAGATCCTCATTCCTTTCATGATACATTTTCTACTAATGGTCCACAGCCAGTTGTTTCTAGCAGTGAGGTGAACATGAGCAATTCTTGGGATGATGAGCAAGCAGAGGGCCCCTTAGGATCCTTACACACCAGCTCTCTTTGGCTGAGAAGTTAGGAGACATTACTCAAGCTCTCAAACACCAGTGAACTGAAAAGAAAAAGAAATTCAACCAAGACTGAAATTCAACCCTCAGCCTGTTGGTAAGCTCCATCTCTAGCTCTTCAAAACTCCAAACAGAACAGATGGAACAACTGGGAGAGTTTGGTCTATTAGCACCTTTCCTAACACTACATCACATAACTTAAGATATACACATGTATAGAAGGCATAAAGAATATGAAAATAAAGCAACATTCACAGTCATGTGATGAATAAGGAATGAGAACAAAATCTAAAGAACCCTACTCCCTGTTTAGCTGAGCATGCATACTATACACCAGGTGCTGAAATGTCTAAGCACATGCTTCCACAGTGTTGGTTTCTTCTGGGTTTTAGCACTATTGATGTCTACTTAAACTGATAAGCAAATCCAACAAAAAATACTCCTCCTTACTACTCACTACATACACTCTTATTCTGCCTCCCCTGTTTATGGGGTATATATTTCATGATGAAAAGCTTACTAGCACAGTCATAAATTATTTGGGCTTAAAACAAACTAAGAAAAAAGAAAAATGTCTCTAAGGATACCAAAGGAGAAGTAGAGTCTGATACATATTCAGCTGTTCTCTGACTTTGATAAGTACTTTCAGATGCATAAAAGCACATTTGTCACTGAAGAAACGAACACCTTTGGCAAACAAATTACAATCACAATTTCCTTAGTAAAAAAAGGTGCGGAAAACCATAAAATAAGACCTGAAGTTTTGTTTTTCATTCCAGATATCAAATGTCACTGTATACTTATTACATATGCTTTTTTATTTCCCTGCACTGCAAACCTTTTCTGTCAAATCCTCAAAGCAGGTGTTCAGTCCCAAGAATGCTACAAACATATTTCTCTCTCTGTAAATCAGTTTTGGTACATTTGTGGAGAATTTTCAGTGTTAAAACTACAATAAGGATTTCACCATGTCAAATTGTTATCTCAAAACTCACTGGCTTCTATTCTAGCCTTGTAGGCCTTTGTTGTTGCATTATTACTGCTGTCTTCCAAAACTGCTATTTGAAAAAGCTTACTCACAGCCACAGAAAAACAGACAGAAAAAAGTGTTGGCATTGTATTTTGAATGACACAAGGCATAAGAAGATGACTTTAAGTAGACTTTGCAAGAGATGGGCAGCTAATTATACTCTCTGTTGTGACCTCTGACTCACAGAAGAAACCCCAAAACATACAGCCAAATCACTGCAGAAACCTACACCGTCACTCCCCCTTTTCCATGCACCAGATTCCACATGGCAACCCATTTGGTCTCTGAGCTGGCTACCTACAAGTATCTCACACCATCTCTCCTCCAAATGAGTGAAATTGTGAATTCTCTTTTTATCTATAGTAGTACTACCGAATTTTTCAACTCAGTACACTCTCGGCTCCTGTTTACTTTTCTGGACTGATCTAATACAGAAATGCCAGGATTTATTGGTTCAAAGAATCAGATCTGTCTGGAGTTCACCTTGATTTCTAAGGATTTTAATTTAATTTCACTTTATCAAGGATTAACTAATTTTAGTTATGCTTGCACTATCCTAAATTTCCTGTTTATTTTTCTGATTCTAGGAGATGAGACCTATCACTCCTAATATTTTTTAATCAATAGAGAGACTACTGTCTAGCAAATCTTCAGAGAGCTCAGCAAAAACAGTCAATCAGCTCTTATCTTTAAGCTGTTATTTTTTAGGCAGACATATCCCAGCAGCTTTTTGTTTTATGTTCTCCACCTATTAACTGTATTTACTATACATCTATCTGATAACAAGTCAATTGAATCAAGCATAGCTGGAAAGAAGAACCTTTCAAACTCTGTGTATACATGTTGCCTACAGGCAAAAAAAGAGCTTACCAGTTAAATGTTTTGTATCTCCAAACTAATAAAGATCTGCTGTGCTACCATAATTGATCCTCTTTTCAGATTACACTGCACATCACTGTTTTGCATCTCTAATAAATCTTTTCATTTTACAATCATGAAATTCTACAAAATTAAGGACGAGAGAAGCTTAACTAATATACCACTTTCCCAACCAACTTCGTAACGAGTAGCAATTATAAGAGTAAATTCATTAGAATTAATCCAAACCTCCAAAAAAACTCCCATATTTTATAAGTCAAAATAGTTCATTCTGCCAGGTCTTGGAAGTAACTTCTACTATTTATGTGTGGTTTTAATCTGTGAGAAAGCCCCACATGACTCTCCAAGAAAAGATTTCACAATATATTTTATTAAAATATCTTTTATTTTACAGATGCAAAATTCAAGTTAAGTGCATCAAATGGCAGAATTATAATGCATTCAAACACTACTCTTTCCTTTCCCCATCGGGTGTTTATGGGAATGCCTATGCTTCCAGTCCTGTCCTGTTGACTCCCACAAAAAAGAACTGAGCAGTTCTTTTGCCCCTCTGTGAGCAATATTTGCCAAGGTCTATGTATGCATTGGATGCACCTTCTACTCACCCTGTGAATTCAGCCACCTCTACAGTACAGTATGTAGTTGTAGGATAGCTAGCAATAGCATGAATGATCATCCACAAGAACTCCAACAAGAAAAAAGTAGGATCTAGAGGGAAGAGTGAATGTCTGTGAGGATATATTGTGATCCTTATAGTGTGTATTTGGAAGCTGATCTGACAAGAATTAGATACGGGGGTTTTTTTGCAGACCCAAACATAGCTTCTGAAGGAGATGTAACAGCTAGAAGTCTTCCTAATGTAGCTTATACAAACAAAGAATTAGTATAGTAGGTGTGCTTGTTACATATTTGATGCCATGTCTGTTTGATATAGTTTAGGTAGTGTCTGGTAAAAAGTCCTGTCTAGCACCTTATCCAAGATGAGCACAAGAAACATCCACCTCTGAACAAAATGTTCATCTACAGCTTCAAAAGTTCAAACTTTACTTCATGATTGTGACCTCCTAGCTGTTAAATGATTTTGCTGTTTTTCAAGTAATATTTGAAAATACATTTTGAGAATACAACTAAACAAGAGAGGGACCACCACATAAACAAAGACTAGCTGAACTGTTGGCAACACAAGAAAAATTGGTCAATCTACTGCTAAGCACACCCTAGTCCAAATTTCTCACTTTAAATGAAATAACTATGAGAGGTAGAAACATTTCTTGTTCAGAGTTCACAAATACAATATACATCTAACATTTTGTGGCATTGGTGCCATTTTCTTTGGCCTCCTTACAGGCCTGACACATCTTACTACTTTGTTAAATTAGTATTTATTGCATAAAACTCAGTTTCAAGGAAAAAGGCTAATGGAAGATGAAAACTGGACAGACACAGACATTTAGGCCACCAGCACATTCTGGTGAACCTCTTCAATGACTAGAGGCATCACATTAAAGAAAAGCAGTGTCCATTTACAAAATACTAAGAATAAGGTTCCCCACAAACTGAGGGTTACTAACACAATACATCTGCCTTACTGTTTGACATCAGAGTTTGCCTCTCCAAGCTCAAGCAAAGATTATAGCTCTGAGCACAAAGTCTCAAGTGAGCTGAATACTATGGACACCTTGTAGACAATCTACCATTTTTGTAGTAGTTTTTATATAGAGGCAATATTTGTAGTTGAACCGTTGAAACATAAGAAAGCATTAGTTTGGAAGGTTCAGTTTAGAAATCATTTCTAGAACGCATTTTGATGTCTTTATGTGACATTTCTGCTCTCACTCCTCTTCCCACTTAAGAACTCAGTCAGTTCACTGCTTTTCTCCCTTCAGTTGTTCTGGCTTTGAGAGAACAAGGCCTGAAATAAAAGGGTTCTCATTTTTCCGAAAAATACAGTCATTCTGACACGGAGGAACAAGGACAGGATAAAAAGAAAATTACAAACCTTGAAAGATTTGTTCTGAAAAACACCAAGCATTGACTTGATGTCTGATTATACTCAACACTTTCAGAAAAGTCTTTGGTAGAGAGGTGAAGGTACCTTGAAATTGACATTAGAGTTGGGTGAAACTTTAAGAACACCAGTTCTGGTTTTTCTTAAAAACAAACTTTTCAAAATATGTGGGATTTTTCATTTGGGAATTTCCCCATCTTTAGTCTTCTGATAATTATTTAAAATGTTTAGTTTAAATATCTTAGGGATGAAAAATGTTGAAGGTGGGGTGAAAATCAGCACTATTTGTTTTCTGAAATTGTAGTACTTGAGTTCTGTGTCCACTGGAAAACTTTTATTTTCTCTTTCATAGTGATTTAACAATCACTGGAATTTGTGGACACATGCATAAGTACTAAAGGGAGTGCAGAAAAACAAAGAAATTCAGACACACACCTCTGCAATCTGAAATTTGTCAAATAACAGTCACTATTTTGATCTTAAATTTTGGAATTGAACAAAGACACTGGTAACACATTGCTGAATGAAGTATATACTAACTCCAAAGCAAGAGCAAGACTAGTACGATAACTCAACAGACAGTGAAACTGCATTGCCAGACAATCACATGGCCCAACAATGCCTGTCACTGGACCTCAGTTCCCCAGACCAATTATTTAATAAACACAAGATACTCCTGTTTTCTACTGAAGGCAACATTATTCAATTCCTTTGCACTACAGATTACTTCAACTCCACATTCTCTTAGATGATGCAATTAATACCTACCTCATAAGAAACCTCCTGTCCCCTCTTCTAATTCCAAGTACTACCTGCCTGAAATTCCACATTCACACTACTTAATTGGCACCACACAAGGGACATCACAGCTGCTGAGTAACATTCCTTACAGGTCCTTCACTATAGGGGCATTAGGGGCAGCAGTCAGCCCAACCCAGCTTCCTTGCTCAATTTCCTGTACAGTACAGCTTTCTGCTCACCTTGGAAAGCCTCCTCAGCCAGGACTCCACAGCAGCCCTCTGTTCCCTGTAACACAGAGCTTCTTGTGGCTGGTGCATGGCCTGCCTGCCAGGTATGTCACTCACCATCTCCCTGAACATCCCTTTTGAAACAGAGCTGTAGAAATGATCAAGTCAATTGTGTTTGTTGTTCATCCATCATATCAGCAGTGAGATAAGAAATTCAAAGGAAATCTCACAGTAAAAATGAACATTAAAGTATCTCAAACAAAATCCCTACTCTGAAAGGCCTGCCACCCACAAGCTGAAAACTAAAATCTGATAAAACAAAAATCTATTGGTTCTGATATGTTAAACTTTTGCCAGAGTTGGAACACAGGGAAAAAAAGGCAACCAAGCAGTAAATGCTGAACTAAACACAGATGCATAACTGGAAGCAAACACTAATTTTTGACACTGCTTATGAACAAGATAGACAATATGAGAATACATTTCATATACAAAAGGAAATTAATGACAGAACCAAGGTTTTTCATGTTCATTGTATTACTTGAAAGTGAATCTACTTTCAGTCTTCCTTGGTTTCCCTTGATGCCTAAGGATTTTAGTGTATTTTGTAGACTTTCTAGAATTTCTAGAATTACGTAGGTTTCCCTGGATTGCTCACATATTAGGTGGTGTTTAGAGATCACTGGGTACTTTCTCACACATTTCTGAGTTTTGTCAAGGACACAATGTTTTGAAGAAGCACCTGCAAGATAGCTTAAAGACAAAACAGAAGAGAAGGCCCAGAGCCCGTGGAGAGGCTCCAGAGGGCAGTTCTGAGCTTTCCGAGGTTAGGCACCAGGGAAAATGGGTACTACAGGTTGAGTTTAGATATCATATATGCTAATTACTGGAAGTAACCACATACTTCTGGTGTGCACCTAGAAGCTTCTAAATAAAGGTACTTCTCTATCTATCTCCACTGATGTTGTTTTGAGCCTTTTCCAGAAATTTTAGGCATCACCCTCACAAACTTTACTTCTCCATCAGTGTCTGAAAAGGTACTCCATCTAAAGAAGATATCCCAGGTCCCAGAAAAACCTTCACTGCAAATATTTAAGATAAAATTTTGCAATTGCAATAAACAAAGGAGAAGGTGTGGGAATAAATGTTATTTGGTGCAACTTGCTTGCATTTGACTTCCTGGGTAGCTCTCTGGCTATTTGAGCATGACTGCAGAAGAACTCTTACAAGAGGCTTGAGCCAAGCTCTCATCTTCCCCTACCCTAAGGAAAGCATTCCATCACCAATTTCATTTCTGTGAAGCTGTACATTAACATTACAGCTGGCAAAATCTCATGGATTGGGCGGGCAACCAGTGAGCAGTTGACCACCTGTAAGCTAAAAGGATTTATGTTTTTTTTCCTTTCAATCAGTCTAAGATTGCCACAAAGATACTGTGCCTAACTTCTCTGCATGTACATGAACATCAAGAAAGGTTCCCAAGCACTAAATGCAAAGTCTGCATCACCATTCCTGTGCAAGGCTTGTTAACTAATACAGGCCTAGGCTATTTCTCCAGTCCCATGTTGCAGTAGGACAATAATACTAGTGGTTGTGCTTTTAAATTTATCAAAGGGAGGTCTCGAACTATATATAACATTGCTGAAATGGCAAAGACTACTCACAGTATATGAAGTTAAAAAGTGTCTTTGCTAAAGACTAAAAAGGTGATGTAGGTTTCTAATTAGAGTTTAGGAAAACAATGTGTCTTTAGGACTTGCATTTCAGTGATTCTAAAACATAACTGAAGTAATAGTCACTTACCATCAGGCAATTTAAGTCCTACAGTTTTAATACATTCTTAGTACTCAGAGAAATAGATATTCCTTCAATTGAAAGTCTACCATTAACCCCTAAGCATTTAATAGTCAGGTCAGAAATACTTTCTGTGTAATTAAGATTTATTGTAGGAGAACCTCAGTTAGGTTATCATAAAAGAAGCCATTCTGAAAAGACACAGCAGCTGTTGGTAATTAGCAAGTTGTTACACCTCTATAAAAACAGGAAAGAAAGGGATACTAGAGTAGCTTCCTGCAGCAGTTGAGAATTAACAGATCAGTCCTATGGAAAGAACCAGAACTGGTATAGTCAAGGCTGATAAGCAGTCACTGTTCAAAGAAAAAATAAGATCACTTTGAATATCTCACCACCTGCTTCACCTTACTCCGTGTGAAAAGCGATCCAAACTGGTCACCACCAGGTGATCAGTTTGTTATTATCACCTAACTGACCAGAAAATGCAGCCAATCCCTGGAGCACTGCAGAAAGCACATCAGTAGCACACCTTTACTAACCTCGCATCAGCAAGTGACCTCTGTACCTCCCTCCTCTTTGGGTCTGAAAAAAGGTGCTGGAGACCAAGCAGAGACTGCACTGTAACTAAATTATGGTAGCAGTCAGTCAGTAGTACAGGTATACTAAAGGACAGATCAGAGAACTTTTTTTATGAGACTGGTGGCTCAAAGGGAAATACTGTAGCCACGGAATCTGATGTACAATGAGACACTGTAGTCTTTCAATGTCCTGAGAAAACAGTGTAAATTTTGCTGAGGTCCAGTTGTGAAGAGCACTGTTGAAAGTGAGAGGAACAAAGAAGAAGAGAAATCCATGTCACCTGAGGGACTAGAAATGTGACTGGGCTACCATATAAATCAGCTAAGGCCCAAATAAGGACTGTGTGCATGCTTTCAGCCTTCTGTGTGTGAAGCAGAACATGCCAGTCTCACTGCAGAAGTACATCACATGCTGACCTTGGCTGACACTGCAGCCCATTGATTCTGCTGGTATGCCAAGAGAAATATATTTTACCTTAAATGTCTACCGAGCTATTGAAAAGTCAAATCATTTTCTTTTGAAAGAAAAAAGATCAAAAGACAGAAAGGGGGCAATAACAGTAGTAGGGAAATTTCTGGCAGGGGATGATGAAATTGTCCTGTGCCAGTTCTACATTCCCTCTTTCATTTGGATGTGCAAACACGCACACACACACTGTTGTGCCAAAGAGCCCTACTGTGCTTAGAAGTGGTGAGCAGGGCCTTTTCAAATATAAGTAATTGCGTGGTCAAAGGGGCCTAACTGAATAAAAAAGCTCATACCTTTGTTTAAAACAGTAAGAGGGACCAAACTAAGCTTCCATTTTCAGCCCTCCCCCTAAGATGTTGTTGGCTTTGGGAGGGAGCTTCTTGTGGCTTATTTTTTGGTGGGATGGGGAGCAGAGGGCAGAGAGCCTACTATATACTCATTGCCTATACTGACACTGCTAACTTACTGGGAAAAAACAGCATGAATGGCACTTGAAAGTTTCATTTTTAAAGTTATCTGTGTAAAGGTTATCTGTAACAGTAGTGGTCTACCTGACTTTCCCATTCTATCTGGAGAGAGTAACAAAAACTTTAAACTCTCTCCTTTTATCCTCTAAGATTAGGCATCACCTATTTTCCACCCAAAATTTGAAGTGTTTCAGATCACCAAAGAAAAATGTTATGAACCTAAGTTTTTAGACAGACAAAGAGATCATAGAATAGTTTAGATTGGAAGAGACCTTTAAAAGTCATCGAGTCCACTT
>VWZF01001136.1:121465-131640 GCA_013396755.1 Sclerurus mexicanus
CCCCTGCAACAAACAAGGACATCTTCAACTAGATCAAGTTGCTTAGGGCCCTGTCCAATCTGACCTTGAATGTTCCTAGGGATGGGGCATCCATCACTTCTCTGAGCAATCTGTGCCAGTATTTCACCACTCTCCCTACAAAAAATGTCCTTACATCTAATTTACACCTACCCTCTTTTAGTTTAACATCATCACCCCTTGTCCTGTTGCAACAGGCCCTGCTAAAAAAAGTCTGTCCCCGTCTTTCTTATAGTCCCTCTTTAAGTACTCAAAGGTTGTTTTAAGGTCTCCATAGGGCCTTCTCTTCTGTAGGCTGAACAGCCCCAGCTCTCTCAGTCTGTCTTCATAGGAGAAGTGCTCCAGTCCTCCGATGATCTTTGTGGCCCTCCTCTGGACCCACTCCAACAAGTCCACATCTTTCCTGTGCTGAGCCCAGAGCTGGATGTGGCACTCTGGATGGTGTCTCACCAGAGCAGAGTAGAGGGGCAGAATCACCTCCTTCGACCTGCTAGACACACTTTTGATGCAGCCCAGGATATAATTTTATATCACAAAAGACACACAGCATGACAGGCAGTCCTGCAAAGAAGGTAGAATAGCACCAAGCAAGTCAGCACAGAAAAACTCTGGTAGCAGGTTGACATGTTTCAGGAATGAGTAGGGGCATCTTGGTCTTATTTCTGAACAGCTGTTCAGCTTTTCCCATTTCAATCTGTCTTTATGCACACATCAGAAAGTTAGGCTGGGATGACCAGAATTTCAGCAAACAAATCCACTGTGTCATTAACAGGTTCTGTTCAAATGCCATTTGCTAATGATTGTGTTTCCTTCGGTTTTTTTCCCTCTCTTTCTTAACTCATGATCAACTGCTAAATGTAGGCAGTAGATCTATTTCAACTACTATTAGGCACTTATAGACCTTGTCTCTGCCATTGTTCTAGAAAGTTCACACTCACTCTAAGTTTTCTTCACACATTAAAGTGAAAATGGCAACTGCCAAGAGCAACCCCTCTCTTCAAATCCTGACATTAATAGTCTGCTGTTCACGCACCAACTCTGCATCTCCACTTCTGTTTCAGCAAAATTCTATACTGTTTTACTATTTAATTAATGCAGTGTAGGAGAGCAATGCTAAAATATTTCTACTACATTTTCAACATCTCTGGAAGCTCACAGAAGGTATGTACAGATCACAAAGCATGCTTGCATGCAGCTGTCCTGTTAACTAATTCACATTTGAACCCAGGTTTCCTCTGGATTGATTCCCTAAGCCTGTATTTCCTTCTCTTGAACACTCCTGCTGCCTCCAAGCTTCTGCCAGGACAAAAACCCTGCTGGTCGTTTTATCTCCCCTCCAGACAGGCAGTATGCAGAGGTAAGGACCTGCTGCTAGTGAGGATTATGGATTTTTTGTACGTGCCTGTCATTACATACTAAAGATGGCATCTGTAACATCAGTACCAAGTAGTACATATGCAGAATGCTCTTCAGAGAAGATACTGGACCCCATTGTAGACTAGCTGCCCCTAATTTCTGATGGTTTACTATTCTAGCCGCCCAGACAAAACTTTGTGCATTCCAAATTCCTCCTACTTGGCTTAACCTCAGCAATAGTATCCAAAAGTTAGCACAAAAATCTGGTACTCATAAAACCCATCATTTTTCTCAACGTCCCAAATATATTTTCCCTATCAAATGTAAAAAGACTAAGTTTTTTTTACAGTTAAATAAATTCCTGCACAGAAACCAAATCAGAAAAGGGAAGATTATCAGAACTTTTTCAACTCTGGAGCTACATCTATACTATAAAATGCACTACTTATCCCTAAACATAATACGGACCACTGCTGTTTTCGTCCTTTTACACATATAAGGCTGAACTTAGTGTGTGTTTGTGTGCATATGAACATCAAGACAAATCTGAAGCAACCAGAGTCACACTACTACACACATTAGCAGCAGACTTTGGCCTACATCTGTAGTACGCAAAACCAGTCATGAAGAGGGAAGGCAATACTGCTTGGCAGACACCTTGCATGTTATGTCCTATCTGCATGCAAATTTTACTTGCCCTCTGAGCTTAACTACCAAATCAAAGAGACATTTTGAAGACTGAAGTTGCACATATTTTCTTCCATTTGTCTGCTCTGGCTAACAGCACTGCCTGAAGACAAGTCATATCCATAACAGCTCCCTGACTTCCAGGAAAGGGTTCAATATTTTCCCTAACACATAGGCTACACAATAACACAGAGGTTGCAAAGAACCATTGCTTTTTTTGACTAAGAAGTTTGAATACACCAATGTAAACACCATACACACTCCCACTTCTCTTGCAGTAGTTTCCAAAGTAGTGGATAGTTACAATTTGAAAAACTGGTTATTTAAGTGTCCAAAAGTTCTTATACACCAACACTACCAACTCACAGTATGTCATTGGAAAGTCTATTTTCATGCCTTTTCAACACCAGCTCTGCCCCAACACATTTGGATGAGGGAATGACAGTCTCTTTGCACATTCTCTTCCTCTTGTGTGCATTTTAAATCAATAATGTTAACACAGGAAGCCAAGGAATGAGGATATCTCATATTTCAGAAGCAACTAAAAAGAAAATCCAGCAGAAATACCAGCCCCTTACTAAGTAAATCTGCCTGAAATAAAGTCAAGTTTCAACACACGCCTGTATGTCTAAGTATGTGTATCTTGTCAGTTTCTAATGGGGGCAGAGACTAGACCATTTTTTTGTTATTTTGGGTTTTTTTTAAATCATATATAGAAACAGCTGTGAAACAGTCATATCAAAAAAAAAAAAGAACCTTTAAAAAAACACCAAAACCAATCAGGCTAATGAACAACAGACAGGTGAAAGAATAATTTTGTAAATCTTTCATAAAAAGTTTAAACAATCTAACACTAAACCTAAAAATCCAACACCTGGAAGATGCCAACATCAGCCTTGTATTTCACTGCACACCATTACCATTAAAAAACATCTGGAATCCTTGGAACCAAAACTACTGTAGCTCCCAACTGCCTAGGAAAAAAACAATTATTCAAAAGAGCGTAGAAATTTTCATAGAGTATATTGATCTGTAAAGTTTGTCACACACGCATCTTTTCACTGAAGAACTTGAAGAATAAAGGTTCTATTTCTTCTGCATGAAGAATCATTCAACAATTTTTTGCTTTGTACATTAAATCAAATTCTCCAATACTAAATTCATCCAAGTTCTATACCATTTGTTGTTTTTCTTAGCCTGTCCTGCATATTTAGTCTCATTCTTAAAATGTAAAAAAAAAGAAAGCATTTATCCCAGCACATGGCTAATGCATGATTTAACCTTTCACTTGCACTTTTGCATATCTTTCCTCCCCAAATTCAGCCAAAAGCTCATTTCAAAAAGAAACTGACTGAGCCAGGTGAGAAACAAGAAGACACAGAAGACTCTCAAACAGACAACTCCTAATTTATTGCAGGTATTTTGGCATTACCTAACACAGAAAAACAAAATCAAAAACTGGAGACAGATTCATCTTCCCTTCCATTATTTAAAATTGTACCTTACAAGCACAGAGTTGTAATCCTATACAATTCCATGTTATTCCTTTCAATTCTTTGATCTTTAATGTAAAGGTACTCAATCACTTATCTTCTTCAGGGATCAATCTTGCAAATCTCTGCAAATCTCAAGGGCAGCTTCTCATACACAGTTAATCACTTAAATATGACAGGAAGGGAAAAAAAATCCATGAATTACAATTATGAATAAAAGAGATGAGGATGAGAAGGGTTTGGATTTGTAACAGTTGGAAAACTCCTTTTCAGACAGGAAATACCTTCATTTCCTAGAAAGTGAATTTCAGCATTAAGTATGGCAAAGAAACAATCCAGACATGAAATCAACTTACTGATAAGGAAGGAAAAAAAGAGAAAAATAGAAATTTGTCTCAAGTATCATTAAGATGCTGTCACATTTGAATCTATTGCCCAGGCATTTCCTGAGACAGCAGTGCCCCTTAATTCATCTTAGAGACATGAAATCACAGCATGTTCTGGCTTCCCCACCTTTGCATTTAACTTTTCCTTTCTTTCTTTTCTTTACAAAACCTTCCAAAAAGCCTTCAGTTATCCAGCAACAGATTTTATTCCTTTTGCAGACTCCAAATTTTCCTACGCAAAGTGGGAGAGTCTCTCTTGTACATTGTAACAGGAAATGCAAATACTTGAGATTCAGAGTCATAAACACTGTGAGACCTGTAAGCCAAAACAGCCTAAGCAAACCTTGAAAATCACAAAGGGGCAAAAATTAAGTTTCTCTTGTGATCTCTGTTCATGCAGTAGAACACCCAACACAAAAATAGAACTGTTGATGAAACCGAATGGCCATAGAGCACAATACTCCTTCAACCATAGCCAATAATGCATGTCAGGAAGAAACAATAATAACAAGGAAGAATACAGTCAGGCTTCACACACACATTTTCTGTATTTGAAATCAAGTATCACTGAAAAGTGGTGCAAGGATACTTAAACAAGCAAAAATTGAGCATTTAATCATTTGCCCAGAGCTGTGGGTGCCCAATCCCTTGCAGTGTACAAGGCCAGGCGGGATGGGGCTCTGAGCAACCTGGTCCAGTGGAAGGTGTCCCGGCTCATGGCAGTGGCATTGGAACTAAATGATCTTTAAGGTCCCTTCCAACCCAAACCATTCTATGATAAGCAGTGATTGCTATCACTTTCTGAAAATGAGCAAGCTTGTGACATTCACAGCATACTGCAGCCATCAGTTTCACAGCACATTTTCTTTGCAGAGTTCAAATCAGGAAGACAGCTTTGGACTGCATGAATAATTTTTTCATGAATGTCAGGTCTCTGTGTACATCCTCTGCTACTTCACAGGATCACAGAGCATTTGAGGATGGAAGGCACCATGGAACTCCCCTTTTTCATCCTGAATTTTAGTCAGCTTCAGTGTCCCTTCCTCTCACCACTTCCCACCCAAAGCAGAGATTTCTCAAAGACTTGGGCAGCTGAAGTTTGAGTGTCTCAAAGGATGGAGACTCTGAAGCAACTTCATCCAGCATTTGATCAGCTCACAATTTTGAAAGAAAAAGAGGTTTTCTCAGTTCAGATGGAATTTCCTGTAATTCAATGTGTGCCCATTGCCTCTTGTCCCATCAGTGGGCACGTCTGAGGAAAACTTGGGTTTCCTTGTCTTTGCACATTTGTTACCTAAGGTAGCCAGTTTGGAAAACTCATCAATTTCCCAACAGAAAAAGTTATTGATAAGTAGCATTGTTAACCACATGCAACATTCCCATACCTTTACTACATTTTCTACAGTTATATTTAAAGTGCATTTAGTGCTGTATGTTGTTAAGCTACAATGTCAGCAACTATGTTTAAGTATGTTAATCAAAAGCAAACACCTTCAGACGCAAGATCAAAAACTAAAGTTTAACATACACCTACTTCAGCTTTCCAGAGTAACCTCTCACGAAGTCAGTTATTTCTTAAGACTTATAAAAACACACTCGTGACATATCATACATAGATTTCCATTACAGTATTATAATCGCAAAGCAAAGCTTAAATCAGGATCATAAGCATTTCATAGCAACTAAACGGCTATCTGATTTGGGAAAAGCTTTCAGGAATAAATGGATCATGAAATGAATTAAATCAACAATATAAACTCAAAATATTTCACTTTAAAATGTATTTACATCATAATCACCCCCAAACAACTTCAAAGAAGTCAGGCAGCTCAAGTACAAAGTGAGTTACATCTTAAATACAATTTCCTTCTATGAAACGTTAGTGGTAATAAATTTACTTTTCTCCTATTAATTTCAGACTATTGGCAGGGGAGGAAAGGGAAGAGAATCATCCCCAAAAGGCAGACTTAAGGAAGACGTTAAAGAAGCTTTTTGGTACTAGAAAAGGGTAAGAAAAACAAAAGCTAAACTATTTCCAAGTACTACATTAAGAACAAACTGCTTTAAATAACAGTAATCAGCACTATTTTATGTATTTTACAGAAATTAAACAAAAAATCCCCAATATGTGCGTTGAGACAAAAAGTACCATTATTCATAGAATCTCTTTTTTCCAAGGTAATAGGAAAAGAGAGAATGACAGAACTCCTAAAAAACAAAGGCTTTAGACCTTCAAACACATTAAGCAAGTATGAAGTTTCCTGTATGTGCTTCAGAAGGTTTTTACTGCTATGTTCAAGAATTTGTATTTTCAGGACTTAGGTGTTGGGATTTTTGCTGGTTTTTAAAAGAAACCTGATGTTTCAAAGCAAACTATGTTAATAAAGACACAAAAGTTCTCATTAAGGTAAAAAATTTTAAAAAAAAGAAATTTTAAAAATAGAAATTTATGAACTTTGACAAATTTTCCAAAATACGTTAAGAAATACAAGCCCACTATATTAGACTTTAAAGATATCTGGGGATGCCAGAGAGGAGGATGAAGCTGTTATTTTTTTTGGAAACAACATAAAGCACAGTTCTTGAGGAACTCAAACTTCTGTCCACAACAGTGGACGTAATCACAGTAAAGGCAATTTAGATTCCCTTTATAGAAGCTTAAGTATCAGAAAGCAGGATTAATTACACACACAGTGTAACAACTTACTGTCAATTTCATGCAGGAGACAGTGTTGTCACTGACATCACAGAGAGATGTTAACAGTTTTGACGTTCTCCTGGGCAGATAAAAACCCCCAAAATAATGCAAGCATGAAGCTTTTCAGGGTGAGGAAAAAGAAAAAAAAAAAAACATGCACAAAAACCTCCAAACATTAAAAACCTGAAATTACAACACCTATGTAGAACAAAACAAGTGAAAGAAGAATCTGCTTGAATTTCTTACAATGTATAAAAAGACAAACAAGATATTCAATTTTATTTTTTTTTTTAGCAAGAGGATTTCCTTGCTAAAGGATTCCTGCTTCACACAAGAGTGTTAATACAGAACTGCATCCGCAGGCATGTAAGTCAAAGGACACCTGATTAATTGTTTCAGGATTTGTGCATAAGACTGCTTTGCTTAACACTAAACAAGCAAAAATAATCACTCTAAAGCTCCCAGTCTCACTGCTCTCCTGGCAAGTCTGTACTCACCACTTTTTCCACACACTTCCCACAACTTTTGATTCCTGACAAATGCCCACAGTACACCTTCCTTTCCAAGAATGAAGAGGGAAACAGAGAAAGCTCAAGCATTTACTCCACGTGCTTTCACAAAGAGACCCTTTGCTTCCCTCACTCTACCCAAGGCATTTCTATAAGCATACAAATGCCTGTGAAAAGCATTTAAATTTGAGAACTAGGAAGATCAACTTGCGCTAATCACTGTGGATTATCCACGTGTTGGACAAACAGAACCCTTTCTTTTTTTGGCTATGCCTCAAGTTAATTCATTCAAAAGGTTGGTGAGATTGTTCAGTTGTATTGACACTACACGTATTAAATTCCTGAACAATCCAATCAATTTGTTTCCAACTATATGCTATGATGAAAAGAAATAACTATAATTCCACTAAAGAAGATCAGATAAAGTTTTAAGATCTTTAGTAAAATGTCTTATGGACAGACAGATTCTAAGGGCTTGTATGATGGAAGTTTAAAACTTCAAATTACTTCACTGCAATCTTTGAGAGATAACATGCATCCCTATACCATTAAGTTCCATTGGTTTCTTAATAAAACCACTTGAAATAGACTTTTAGAAAAAATGTCAGAAAACTTTGCATCTGGACCCATTCATATCACTACAGATGTAAGATAAGCAAATTGGTCATCATGATACAGAAATTTTTAGACATGTAATTTAAAGATTTCTCCTTCCTCACCTTGCTGAAATGAAACATCTCTGTATTCCATATTTATTGACCCTATCTTTTCCAATGGAAATCTCTGTTGCTAAAATATGTCCTGATGTCACATTATTGTCTTTGAAACACTGCTGGCCTGGGAGCAAGCAAAAGGAAAATGCAGCACACTATTCTACCTGTTCAAACACTCGGTGAAGACAATAGTTGCCCTTAGCGGACAGAAAACAGTCCCAATACTTGTGCCTACCATCAGCAACGAAAGTCCAGACTTCTGTTGCTAGTGAGACAACAAAACATCACAATTAACAACAACCACAACTTTAAGTATTTTATATGAGCATAAAGTCATGCATTCTGTAGCCAGTAGAAACATGGAAGAGGACTCTAAACCCAAGTAGTAATCAGTTGCTGCTCTGTAATTTGGCAAGAGTATTTCATTTTTGCCAAGCAATTGGCACAAGTCTTCATGTTTATATGAAGAAACACTGTCTGCAGTATTCTAGCTCATCCAAGTTCTACCATTACAAGGAATTGCCCCCTGATTCCTAACAATGATACTTCTTGGCTAGATGCTGTGGAAGCATCCTTTAGAAGATTCTGGACACAGTGCAGACAGTGCCCAGAGCACCACTTTAATCCCTGAAGATTCAGGGTCAAAAATTCATTTTAGTTTCCTGGATCTGGAAAATACTATTCTGCTGTAGAAGAAAGCAAGTAATTCTTTTTTTTTTTTTTTTTTAAGACTTGACATCTCTCAGCTTCATATTTCCACCAAATTCAGTCTGACTGCATGAATGAAGAAGTGGTGAGTTATGAATAAAAATATTCACTATGAGAAATTTAAAAAAAAAGTCTGCACTGCTTTTATGAAGTCAGGACTATTGCCAAGCTATGAATTTCTGTATGAAAATGAACAGGTGGTCCAGCTTTAGTATGGATCAGGCCCTTTGTAGAAAGTGTTAAAGCAGTAGTTTGGGTATACAACTCTCAAAATCATGAGAAGAAGCCTGAGTCAGTACTGACCTCTTCCGTTTTTCCTTAGAGAACTTCAACAGTTTGCATCCAGTTAAACCTACCAAATGCATATCAAATCAATAATGTTGTCACATTTCAGTTACATGTGTGCCTTCAATCACACTGCTGTAAAAGCCTACGGAGTTTTGAGCCTGTAGTAGAAAGAATTCTGAGAGCTGAGCTCAGCTCCCACATCACTGACAGACTGCAGCTTACTCTCCATCACTTGTATGCCATTCAGTTAATGAACATTTACCACTGTGCCACATGGAGGTTCTTGAAAAGGCACACTGAACTAAGTCACACATCTTTAAGTGTTACTGCAATAATCTTCACCTCTGGCATCAGACCGTTTTGTCTGTCAAGACAGAAGAAAAACTGCTTGCTTATTTTGTTCAAATACTGTAGAAGAAAAGGCATTGTCATACCATTTTTCCTCTTCCCCTGCAAATATCAAGTCCAAGAAGTAGTCTGATTAATTTATTTGGGGGTTGAAGATCACCAGTTAAGAAACTAATCAGGCAGTTTAAATGCTCTCTCACACACGCACAAACCAACTTTACTTTTTACAAAAGTAAAAAATCCAAGGATGTACTATATTCTTATAGAATATAAGAAGCAGAAAGAGTTGCATGGATACCACACATACGTGAAGGAGTAGGTCCAACTTTGGTACGACAAATCGAGACAGTTTTTAAACCCCTTGCTTAGTTGGGCAGTAAAGTTTCCTGGAGTACTCCCACATACCTTGCATACTAGAAAGCCTGCAAGCATTCAAACAAAAAGGGAATTCACTGCTCTTCAGAACTGTACAAACTCTAAAAATACAAGACAGCTCCCTTTAATGGCCTTCCTTATCTACTGAATAAACAGAGTGTGATGGGCCACTTCAAGAAAAACAAGATGTATCATTGGAAAAACTGAAGAAGAAAGTTTTTTTAAATATTAGATTTGTTTTCCTTTTAAGTGAAAAGAAAACCATCATATTACCCTTTTCTTATTACAGATCTGTATGGTTCCTAGTTGGCAGATAACCATTTGTCAGCTAGAATGGAAACTTTTCTCTAAGCTTTGCAATTTCCTTTCGATCCTAAAAATTAATACTCCTGCAATCTCTTGTACCTCCCAAACACGCTGCAAAGTCTGCAGCTCTTACAAATAAACAAACTTCAGTAAGCACAGTTCTACAGTGAGTTAAGGCTTCTTGTACAAAGGCACAAGTGTCAATGCTAGGACCACAACAGATCAGCAGCAGTATCAAAGCCATACTTACACATTCAAAGAATTTAAGGATTTTTGTGGGGTTTTTTAAC
>VWZF01001136.1:132083-145950 GCA_013396755.1 Sclerurus mexicanus
TTTGTGCTATAAACTTTACACAGGAAATAATGACATAGCAGCAGCAAGTTCAAAGAAGTGGTATAAACAAGACCTCATGTAAGGATCCATTACCTTTTAAAGCCTCTCAGGCACTCTTAACACTCACAGGAAGAATGAATGCACTTCAGATTCTTCCCCAAGAACTATGCTGCGTGCACAAGTGCAGGATACATATATTAGCAAATGGAAAATAAAACTCCTCTGGGTGCCTCAACTGCACAGAGACCAAGATAATAATTGCTGGTTTATAAACTGAGAATGGGGACAGTATGGAATAAAAAGCTCACAAAGGCCTTTCACCTACCACACACTGTGTACAGTTCCTTTGCACAAAGACAATTGAGGGAAAATTGCAACCAAATGACAACACCACACAAGCACCTAGAGTAGAAGATACGCAGCAAATGAACATTCTGTTCTCCAGAGGACTTGATCACAGGTCAGAGGTACTCACAAATCACAACAAACTCCATGACCTTTTAATTTAATTCTGTTTCACAACACAACCTAAGTAAGATCTCAAATATATTTATTACTCGAAACTTGCTGCAAATCCAATAGCTATGGCCATGCTGTTATAGCAGATGGCTGGAGAGTCCCCCTTCATATGCCAGTTGACTTTAGCATGCCACAAGTTTGAAAGCTGCTTGAGGTACATTCAAGATCTCCACCCTGTCACTGCTTCCCAGTTGAATGACTTATTATCAATTTAGAATGTAGATGGCAAGAAAAACAACTTAAGACACAAAACAATCAAACTACCAACTGCACTGTCAAGTTGCAGCCAAGTTACCTGATGTGCTAAACCCTCTAAAGTTCGAATGGCAACCACATTATAATTTAAGCTATATATTATGCTGTGCAATTGCTCACACCTCACTGTATAGAAGTCACCAGGTATTTGTCCTTCATCTTGGATGAACTGTATGGTCTCCATTTCTGGTAAAGGTTGCAAAAAGGAAATGGAATACACATTCAATGCCATACAAAGTTCACAGAATTCAAAACCTCACCAGCTACTTTTAAACAATCCCAGCCCAGCAATTAGCTGACATTGTTAGCTCACTGAGAAGCCCAAGAACAGGAACTTAAGCAGTGCTTTATAAGAGGGAAGATATTTACCAGTCAGGCCAAATTACAGATGTTAGCAGGACAACTCAAGTCAGGAGCTAACATTCAAATATCATAAACTGAGAAAAAATAGCTATGTCTTCAAAGCAATATTTAAGTACTGAAGAAACACAGAGTAAATACGACAAGCTCACATACAAATCTTCAAGTGTTTCATCTTTAACAGATGAACATGAAAGCTGGAAACCAACTAAGGGTATAATCAGACAGCCTAAAAGCCATTGAGAGCAAACAGCTCTAAATCAAGAGATCTAGAAGTAATGAATTTAAGACAAATCCCACAGCATATTAAAATGTCTATTCATCTCTAGATACCACAAGACAAAGACAGCTGAGAAATAAGTCTTTTCAGTGACAAGAGTGCCACTGGTAGCAGGATGAATGGCATTAATTCCTGAGATAAAAATCTCTTTCCTTTTCAGAGTAAGACTTAACAAGAATACTGTCAGATTTGATAGGGCAGGTCAGTATTAGAGTTGCCAAACGTTGCTCATATATCAAGTGAGTCCAACAGCAAACAGAAGGTTCATTAGATGTCAGCAGGCCTACCTAGACCAACAAAAGGATGAGTGCTGGAATAGAATTGCTAGCCTCTGCTGTGCTCAGTGTGGTGTACTGCATCACTGATTCTTCTAGGCATTAAATTCTCATTTTTAAGTTGGATCATTTTTTCCTTTCATACTCTGCTGTCTTTACAGAATATTAACTAAACCCTAACCATCTCAACAGTCATCGCTTCAAGCAACACTAATGTCTCGATGCCCTGTAGTTGTAAAGTTTTGGAATCTTTGTTTGTTATCGACTGGTTTTGTTACTTTCCCAAGTGACCTGGAGTTCCACATCTCTTTAGACATGTATGGAGACATGGCAACTGGTTGTCCTACCTGGTATTTGTGCCAATGCCAAGTCACATCTCTTTAAATGCTACCTTTTTCCTACGAAATTATGATCTTCCAGCACTTGCTATTACCACAAGCCATTGAATGGTATCTCTGACAACATTTGTGACCTACATCACTCCCCTACCCTGAGCTCTGGGTTAACCCCATGAAGATATTCATGTGTTCAGAGTACTCTGTACAGCCAAGTGAAAAGCAAGACAAAACGCAAATAAGTTACTGTCACAAGATGGTTAGCAACACAGAAGACCCAAAAATCCAGTGCTTCCTAAGCCCTGGTTTTCAAATAAGATTACCAAAACATTTTCAAGACCGCTTCCCCAGGCAACCATGAAAGTTTCAAACCACAGTTTCTGGTCTGAACACTTAACTTTTCAGTCACAAATGGCACCTGAATAAATAATTTAGAGCAAGACTTCCAGAAAACAACAAGGGCATCAAGCTTATACTCACAGAAGAAAAATCAACTACCCCTAGTTTTCCAGAAGTGAGATCACTAGGACTACTTACTCATATTGCTGCCTGAGTTTGCATGAATTTTCCTACTGACTTATTAGTAGTTAAGTTCATTTTAATCTAAGTTTATTTTGGATGGTGTGATCTTGTACTAAAGAAGAAAACAAACGTGCAATTTCGCAGTGCAAGTACAGTACCATGTATCCTTAAAGCAGACAAGGTCCTTTTTAACTTTGCTTCAATAGAAAGCTTTCTAAACCCTGTTTCGTTTTTGTTCCTATGAGAAAATGGAGAAGCAATTAGCATTTACAGCTTAGTTCCTGCTTCCAAAATACCCCTTTAACATTTTGTTATTATTTTTATGGTGGATATAAATGGCACAAATTGTCAAATCACAGCTATTCTCTATGCTACCTATACAAATAGGGCTGATTTCTGGCAAGCCATAAAACAATTATGGCTGAATTCCTGTGGCCCTTTGATATTCCAGCTTGTCTGTAGGCCTTCAAAGCCATCGTAGACCAACACTAAAAAATCCAGTTCCCAGAAGACACAGAAGGAAAATAAAGCGTTTCAATTCCTACATGTTCAAACATGAGCACATCAAAATCTTAGCACTGGGATGAGCATATTTGAAAGTGACTTAGAACTAACACGGATAAGATACAGCAACAGTTTAAATCAACACTGCCTTACAGAAGGCAGAGATACAGACATCTTGAGAAGATGGGCATACTACACCTAATTCCCCAGCACCTTCTGCAAGTTAAGAAGCACATTTTCCTGCTTGAGGATTCAGCTCTCGCCCCTTCTTCTGTGGGCGGCAAAGAAAGAGTGGGAAATAATCATATCATGTAAGGGGAAATGCTGAAACTGCCTAAGACTGCAGAGGAAGCAAAGACGTAATCTTTACCTTCACGATACTGATATTGCCAGTAACAAATCACAAATACATTGACAGGCAACTATGAGGATTTATACAGATGTATTTAATCTTCATAATATTATTTATATTATGAAAGGGTCCTTCGCACATTTAAGCAGGGAAAGCTACTTCTTGCTGTACTAACATGGTTTCTGATAACCATGAAACATCTCTGAGAAATTTAAAGGGTTATAGTGTTGTCCCACTGTGTACCTCCACCAACACTTTTTTCCCCTCTTCAGCAACCTGGAATTTAGAAGAGATTAAGCTGAACAAATTGAAGACTGATTACTATATTTCTTTGCATGGGAGAAACCAAAGAAAATATTATTAGAAGAATATAATTCACACTGGTGTAGACACAGAAAAAATCCGAAACATCTTTGAACTCTTTGCTGTCTTAAGTGATTGCTGTTTTTTGGTGGAAGGCTAAAAAAATTTTGCCAGTAATTCCTACTGCGCACAAGCACACAAGAATGTAAACACACAGAGTCAATATTAATTATGGACTCTATTCTAGAGTTACAATTTGTATAAATGAGGCACATGCCCCAAGTCACCTTTATTCTCTTCACAGAATGAATTCACAGGCTCTAGACATGCTACACAAAATTAGCAACATACTGAAAAAAAAAACCCAAACACCGCAAACCAACATAATTCTGTTCTACATTCATACTCTAAAGAACAGGTATCAACCTGGTGATCCCCAGCAAGGAAATGGTTCAGTCAATAAAGTGAGTATCAAAAAACGAAGAGTAACCTTGAATACGTACCCTTTCCTGATTTGCCCCCCTTCTTCCATTCTTTGGTGACACTTTTGAAAAAAAATACACTACTTGTTATTATTTAGAATTTTGTACAGTTTTTATGAAGCCCAATCTTCCTAACTTTCTAAAGAAAACGGCAAAAACTTTTCAATCCCATACCTGCCCACTGTTGGAGGTGTTTTTACTTAGTGTTATCTCTAATCTACAGTTAAATCATTGGGCCTCCACACTGGTTTTGTGAAAACTATTATAGAAGTGGTTTAGAGAGCAGTTACATAATATACTGTATATTACAAGAGGCTGCATAAAACATACAACAGAAAACAACGCTCTAGGGAGAACAGAAAAAAGGAGCCTTATCCTCAGTGCCTAACTGCACGCCAGTCTTAATCAACACTAATTTACTTCAGTGTTTTTCATTCAAAGATGTGGATGTCAGTTTTCTTCATTTGAGACTAAAACTGTTCAGTAAACAAATGTTACAGACATTTTCTGAGTTTAGATTAAGGGATTGAAGTCTTAAGGTAAACAAACTGATCTAATCACCCCATTAGATTCCAAAACCACTTATTGTTCAAGTTAAAAAAGAAAGTTGCCATGCCTCTAAAACTTAAATATATGCATTTAAGCGCTAGCCACATAGCTTAACATAAACTATGTTATATATATTATATATATGTTATAAAATAATATATATTATATAAATATATATTATAATAGATATTATATATGTTATATGTATTACATATATTATAATATGTGTTATATATATATACAACATATTTATATATCAAATGCATCATTAAACTGATTTTACAAACCAAAGGTTAATTTATATTTTAGTCAAGGAAAAACTATTACCTAGACCTAAGGACAGAATACAAAGAAAGAAACTAAAACCAAAATGTAAAATTTTCCATTGTCTACACACACACTGTCTATATCTAAACTACTCAAACACAAATTTAAAAAAAAAAAAAAATCCAGACAATTTAACTATTCCACCAGAAACAAAATAGCTGCTTTCGACTACATGTTTAAAATGTCAATCTAGAAATATTTTATTAGTATTTCAACTACTGTAAAATTTCAGTTCAGGCACTATCACACAAGTGCAAAGGAACACCCCTGCAGACTAAGATTAGTAGTCTAGTACAACTAAACTTCTATTTCAAAATCTGCAAGATCTGAGGTGGCTGTTTAACGTTGCCTCTATCATAAATTCAAGGAAATAATCTAATGTAGATCTGCTTCATAGAAAACAATTTGTTTCTATTCACTTTCCAGGCAATATCCACTAGAAAAAGCATTGGTGGGACAGGAAAGCAGAGCCTGCAGAAGCAACCTGAAGTGTTTAACTGACACTGGCGACCTTACCCAATTTAGGTTCAAGGACTGGTCCTGGTAATTTGCACAAGATTGACAAAGGCACTCAAAGAACTTGGATGGAGCTGCTTCACAGTAATTTACACACAAATACCTTACAGCATTTTTAAGTTAGCTGTAAGTAATTTCTTTTATTTAAAAAAAATAAAAATCTAGGGAATAATTATAGAGAGAATAGCACTGAAGAATAATAAAAGTCAACACCCTTAAAAGGAAGGATTTTAAGTAATTACAGAGACTGGTTGAAGGGCTATTACCCCCACGTACTTGCAAAGAGAAGACAGAAGAGTCTAATAACACAAGATAGAGAATACATTTATGTGTTCTAGTTGCTTTTTTAAGTAAAGGAGTGTCACACTAAGATCAACCTCAAAAAAATATACTGAAAGTCTGAGAAGTCGTCCTAAATATATCCTTTAAATAACAAGGTACGCAATTGTATTGTTATATTGCTATGTCAATTAACCTAACTGTAATGAATTACCAAATAGAGTATGAATTATGGGTAAAATACTTTTTGTTAAGAAACCATCCCAGCAATATTCTGCAGAAACAGGCTAAAACCTGGCTCCATTGAAAGTGGCAGGAAATAAGACTCACCAAATTTAAGCTGGACTTTCTGTTCTGGAATATATTTGCTAGATACAAATGGAAGCATTTACAATACTCACAGAAGCAACACACTTAGTTAAAAACACTTGAGACAAATTAGTGACAGCCAGGCAAGGGCATAACAACTTGAGTGTCAAAAAGCTTTAAAGTCCTAACGGTGCAGGAATTTCATCACAGACAGGAGCAGATCTCTGCAGTTCTAAGATGCATAACCTTCATAGTAGCAGCATCAAAAAAGAGTGGGAACCTTCGTAGAATACAGAGGAATTCACAATATTTTCTGACTTCAGTATAGTAAACAGACATTTCTACTGAGATTGTATTTTAAACAAAAAGCTAAATAAAACTTTCTGAGGCTTTTCCTCTTCTCAAAACGTGTATATGCTTTCCAGGTCTAACTCTTACCATTATCTCTTTATTCCTTGCCATTGCTCATGCCAATGCCTTGCTCATTAGTTTTTAAATGTCTGAAGATTAACTGTTGGGAGTTTTTATTCATATAAGTAACTGACTTTGCCCAAAACTAGTACAACTGCACTTCCATCCTCTAGTCAGCTACTAATTTTAGGGAACAATTTACCTAAATACTTCCCACATTCAGTCTTTAAATACACCAAAACTCTTCCGCAACCTTCCTCCCCATTTCTTAAAAACTCCAGCACAGATCCCACGCATTGGCAGTGGATATCCATCTCTGTCTCCTTGTCGGCCTGCCCACTGGGTCACTGCAAGCTACCTCCCATGCTGCCTCTGCTTTACTGGAGCCAGGCTCTGGAATGCAGTGCTTCCTGAGCTGATGGCCAGCAAAACAAAATGACTGAGCCCTGGGAGACACAGACCGTGGCAAGCGAGCACACACCATGCACAGGAGCTGGATCCTAAGCAGCACGTTCCATTACTAAGCAGTCCTCTAATGAAAGGCAGCAACTGGATATTGGGTGCAAAGTGCTGGACACTGGATCTGGCTAAAAAGAACAAATCTGTGCTCATTAGTGTCCACTTATTTCCCCTAGCAGAAGTTTACCTTCTCACAGAAGTAAAACACAACACTAGCTTAAAAAAAATACTGCAAGGGTATGCTGTTCTTTTAAAAGTGAAAGCTTGTCAGATTTATATGTTTGGGGGCATACAAAGAAATACTTTGTCAGAACTCTTAAAAAGTACTTTTCATTATGATCTTTTCACAGAAACAGATTGGAGACTGATTTCTGTCTCACTACTATGAAGCATTGTACACATTTCAATACACTTAGTCTTTCACAGTTTTGTCTTTTCTTGCAGTCACGTTATGTCATTTTAAGATACCAAGTGTCTCCATAAATACAGTGTGCCACAAGCCTAGGCCCAAAAAAATAAAAAAACCAAACCAAACCAACCCCTTCACCAAATCAACCAAAGAAACAAAAAACAAAGCCACTGTGGGAGTATCCTAGTTAACAATACCTGCTCCTGAGTAGTCCTTTATATACTAGAAAAAGCCAACAATCATACAAAAAGAAACAGCAACTTGAATTACAAGCTAAGTGTTTTATAACAAGATCAGAAAACAATTTTCAAGCAAACATATACAAGTGCTAGAATTTAACTGTTCCTATGTCTTCATATATGCCTATCAATCACTATCAGGAAGGGAAGAAAGAGGATGATAGCACATGAACTGAGTTCTGCTGGTTTAAAATTGCAGGTGCTTATCACAAGAATCTAAAAAAAATTAATAAAAATTGCAGAAGTCTATAGACTTAAATCTGGATCAAACATTCATAAATTAGAGTGTGTTTTCTCCAGCTATTCCAAGCATTATCAACAGGCTTTACAGATTGCAACTATCAAGTTGTCAGTCTCTTCCACACACTCTACCAGAACAAAGGACAGAATAACCCCCTTCAACGTTTCTCTTCCTAACCTAAATTAAAAAAAAAACAAGCTCAAACAACAATCCAAAAAACAATTCTAACAATACTGCACAACACTGTTACAAGAACAGCACCACAAAAAATTACAACAAAAATCAAATATCCAAGATCTAACAGCTTATTAAATCTTAACAGACATAATTATACCCATAGTTCAGATTCTCTGATCTGTAATTTTAAATACATGGCTTAAATATTTCTTACACAGCTGTTTTTCTAAGGATAAAAACCATACATAAATAAACAGAGTCACAATAAATATAAACTGAACAACCCAACTGTTTTCATTTTCTCAAATAAATGCTAACAAATTAAACTGTCTACCAATTTCACCATTGAGGTATCTTCCCTCTCATCTTACTACATAAATTGACAGAGTTGATCTTGCACACAGTAGTCTGGTTTTCTGCACCTCAAGCAAGTATAAGTCTACAGCTATCCAAAAACTTTTGTGTACCACAGCCCTGAAATCAGTATCTGAAAGAGTTACAATCAGCGAGTTACTAATACTGTAGCTTTAGTAAAAAGTAACAACAGCCTCATAAAAAACTAAAAATACTGTTTCAGCAAATAAATTCTCTTCAAATTAAACCCAAAGTGAAATAAATCACCGAGATTCATCTTTTAAGACTAAGTAAAGTCAGAACTGATTGGTAGTTCTGACAGAAATTAGCATTTGCCCTTGTGGAAACATGCTTACAGAGGGGAGAAATCTACTTGAAACAAGACATCCATTCGATGCGGGAAAGTGAAAAAAACCCACACGTTGAACACATAAATCCTACAATTAAACCATACAAAAAACCTGCAAGTAAACTTAAAAAATTAAGTTTTTGACACTGGAGGATGTAGCAGCCTTGTTATTCCCCTGTCTTGTCACAGTGAAGTACTACAGAACAGACAGCCACTCTGTATCTTGAGCAAGAGTAAAAGCCCATTGTCACACTTCAGTCTGCATTTAACTTCATTTCAGTCCAATGCAATACAAGCCTTAGCAGGCAGCAAATCACTTCTCATGAAAACGGATCATTGGATTAGTATACTCACAAAACACATGTACACTGTCCCGTCTAGGGATGAAGTCCTTATTATACTGTATTTTCTAAATAAAGCCTAAACATTGACGCTGAATGTCATCATTTTTGGAGACATGCTAATGAAGGGAAACTATTTATTAGAAACAGGGTTTCCTATACAAATACCATCTTAACATCAAGGCCACCAATTATTTATTGATGTCATTCATGTAAATATGAAACCTGATAGTTTCACTATATTCAAACCCTTTGCATTTTCTTTGAAAAAAGAAAACTGAAATGCCCTTGTGATTTGCACTGGGCTGAATTAGAAAGCACACTTGAAAACGTGTGTACTCTCAAAGCTATCCAGCCTATTAAAGTAGTAGCAAAATTAGGTCTCTATAGTTTTCTGTTAAACAAATGAAGTTCTTCATTAGATATCAGATGTTCCATGCAGCCCCTGCTGAAATCCACTGATGAGTTAATCCATGCCCAGTAACACATTTTGCAACTAAAATAGCAACAATTGCCCTAAAAGATGCAGTATCAAATCTGTATCTGTCAGACTGATAGAAAACAGAAATTCCCATGTGCCTATCATACCTAGATGGTTAAGCTCAGGCAAATTTAAGAGGGAAAAACCCAAACAAAACAGAGTTAAGTTCTTACAAGTGTAGCTAAATATCCTACTAAAACACACAGCAGAAAACTGACTGTCTGTTTAGCGATCTTGACAGTCTGCCTACGGTAGCTGCTACAAAGGGAAAACTTAAGTTATCTAGGAAGCTGCTGCTTAAGGCTGTCCTGTCCTCATACCATTCAGTTTACTAAAATTAATAGAATTAAGACTCTCACTGACTTTAAATAGAGCCCAAAAATACTTTTTTTACAGTTAGTATTTAAAACCAAAAAGCACCTTTTACAGTGGCTATTTCAAAATGTTATGATCCATTAAGTCTCATTCTGCACTATCACACAATCTTAATGAAAACAACCTTTCTAGAAGAATATGATCCATCTTGTAGCAGAATACCAAGCAGCTTTACTTCCATCACCTTGCCTTATCATTGTAAAATGTCCTGAACTACGAGATGCCCTAAGCATTATTGCTCTCAGCTCTGCAGAGGAAAGCAACATCTTCCACTTTTTAAGTTACAACATTCCAGCATCCAATTCAGTATTTTCATATTGACTAAATTATTAGCACAGAAATACTGTCCACCCTTTTTTTCTTTAATAAGAAAAATTTAGTTTGTCAAAATGTGTCACTGATTAACAGAAACCGAACCACTCAGAACACACTAGTTCCAATGTAGTTTCTGGGGTGTACTTACAAGTCATCAAAATACAAAATATGCATTCCCTTATCCAATTGAAATACTCTAAGAGAAATAGTAAGTCAGGCTGCTGTTGCAGAGCACCAAGCAATCATTAGGCAAGAAGAAGTATTTCTACATTGCTTAGCATTCGTACAAGTAACAGACATATCTCACAAAAACAACAGCTCCTTTTTTGGAGCAGTATAGCAGAGAATCAAAACTAACCACAACCTGGTGACATACCTTGTTTCACAGTCATGCTTTAAAATACTGCACTTCTACACATATTTCCTTCACGTGAATAACAAAAAATAAGCAGCATGTGTTTTGAAATAAAGCTAGAATCTGAGAAGTTTTCCATATCGGCTCTTAACCAATTTACATCAGCATCACACATAAACAAAATGTGAAAACAGCAGTATTTGTGATTGCATGATGATTCTAGAGAGTTTTTATCTTGCAAATACAATTCCAGTCCAAGTCTGGCCGTGAGTCTACTCCCTTTAACATGACAAGCAGTCTTGTAGTCACTAGCCCCATGAAATCAGACAGCAGGAATCAACCATTAAATGGGCTGAAATAAGGGGAACCAGTCACTGCAAATTCTGTGTGTTTCACCATGCAAGGATAAACTGAAGCATTTGGTTACCATAAGGCAAACAGAAACCAATAAAACTGCTGCCAAGCTCAGCATTTTAAGGTGAGACAGACTGAAAGGTAAAAGATATTACTTTATTAGGTCACTGTAGCTTATCTACACTTTGATCCCTGTTAGTCACAATCACTCTTCCATCCTGCCAACAGACAAACCAACCTATCCTGCACTCCAAAGACTGAATATTCCTAGCTATGTTGCCCCCTTAAAACTAATGCAACTTTGGGGTACAAGTCTTTGCTTACTCTGCCAGCAGCTATCAGCAAACACTTGGGACACACCTTTGCAGAGTCACCAACAACCTCTAGTATTTCCAAAATTTCTAGCATAAGCGGAAAAGACAAGCAAAGCCATAGTTTTGGCTGGCAAAGTCACAGTTTATCCAGCTATTCTCGTAAACATGCAATCAAATGACCTGGTAATAATTTATCTCTCTTTCCTCCCTTGGTATTTGGAATTACTATGCCTACTATTACCCTAATAAAAGGTGATCTAGCAGCAGAAATATGTTATGAATTATCAACACCTATGAGAGCCTGTTTATTTATTATTTTCAAATTGATCCACGAGCTTTACAGATAGGTTTAATGAATGAAATTTTTTCCTAGAAAGCATACATGTTAGAGCACCCATTCTCATCATGAATCCAGAGATAAAAAGAACAGTTACCAGAAAACTATGTCTTATCATGGATACTCAGTATACTAGTACTTGCTTTTGATTAATATTGTACACCAAACTTCAGCACACACACATGTGAACTGAGTGTCTCCAAGTGGTTAAGTTATCCTGTGCCCTGTACTAAAACAATAAGGTATGTGAGGTATATAACTTCAAGGAAGTGACAGAAAACAGGTAGTTTGAGTAACACCACACACACGCATATCATTCCTGATAAATATGCAACACTTAATGTACCAATCCAAACTAGTAGCACTGATTTAGAGACAAAAAAACCACTTCAGAATACATCTGTCAGAAATTTTATCTATTTCTAAATTAGAAAGACATAGAAGATGCTCCCATTTACAAGACACACATCATCACCACCCTTCCAAACACTTCTGAATAACAGAAAATGTTCTAGGCAATTCATACATTGATCACTCTCCCACTGATTTCAGAAACCTGACATTTCTTCAGCATCTACTTTTTCACTCATTGCTGTGGCTTTAGGAGCCTAAGCAAAGCCTAGAAGTGAATGGAGTGCCTGCCATCCAAGTTGCACTCTGCTGGATGAGAGTGGCTCCTAGTTCTCCTACAATGCAAGCCATGTGCAAGCACAGTACAAGTCTCCTCCTGGGCTACACAAACTGGCATCCTTCCCAGCAGTTGTCACATCGTGAAAATGATGCATACAAATAAAACCCCAAAATAAACACTTTAAAACAATGGCTTAAATGACTGCATAACTGAACTCAGCAGCTGGAGACAGAAAGCACTTCAAGTGGCAAATCATGCATCTTTCATTTCCAAAAGTCCTAAACAATACTCATATTAGCAACCTCCATATCACACCTAGCAACTAAGACTGGGAAGCAGACTCACGTTCCTGAAGGCCAGACAGCATGTAAATAAATATAGCAAGGGTAATAAAGTCAGTCAGGGTCACCAACACCCCCTATGCAAACAGAGCTTCAAGTATTAAATGTACTTACTACTGATTTCAACACATCCCCTCGTTCACTGAACATTGATAATGCTCTCTCACCTGTTTAGGCTGCTTAGACCTGTTCTCAGGAGTTTTTCTGCCAACCTATTTAGACTGACTTAAAGTCATGTCTTTTTATACAAGAAATGGAAGAAAGCAGGAGGAAGACTCCACAGGGCCATCTGGGCAATGAGTAATCTGCAGTATTGCATACAATTCACTCAAAACTGTTTGTGCAGTGCTGCACTGGTTTACAGTAGATGAAAATAAAAGGGAATTAAAAGCCTATATTTCAGAGGATAAACTCTGCAGCTGAAACACTATAATTCTTACACTCCAAAGTTTAAGAGAAGGAAGGTATTCTAGAGGAAACATAACAATTGATGTAAAAAAAAAATAAAAGCCAAAGCTTGGTGACTTCCAACTGTAACACAAAATATATTTTTTTACCCTGCCACAAAACAAAGCTTTTTTTATCTCAACACTGAAAATTCTTCTGTCTTTTGCTCCCTGAACATCCAATTTATCCCCACCTGGCTCTAAGCAGATGGGATTTATTATCGTGTTGTTCTAAGGAACTGGAGGAGTATGAGATGCCAATAAAGATTACAGATCAAATGAAAGATAACTCCTAAGCATTGTGTCTGCATAGATAAATAAACTTGTTCACTTCTTTTATTTGTATTGTTACCTCAACTAATCCAACTACAATAATCAGGACAGCAAGGGCTCAGGAATCAGACCTGAAAACAAAAGGCTTCTTATACCTCTCCGAGCCCAACTTGTATGGGTATATACGCACCACACATACACACCTTCTGAGACCTTTTCATGTACCCACGAAAGGATGAAGCCCTGAAGATGAACAAGCAGAGTGCTGGGGACTCCAAACACAAGGATCAGGCATTTCTGTTCCAGTAACACTGTACACCGGGAGCAAGCAACAGCAGCTTGCTACTTGAAAGTAACACGTGGGCAAAAATCTCCAGTGAAGACCTACACCGGGACAGAAGCCAGCTCCGTGCCACCCGCAGCTGAGACCGGGAGGAGTCGGGACACAGATCTACGGCCGGGCCGCGCGTTCCGACCCCGGGGGCACCCGCGGGTGGG
>VWZF01001136.1:156471-187802 GCA_013396755.1 Sclerurus mexicanus
ACAGCAGTGATCAGAACACATCAGAACCGAGTTTAAACTCCTCTGCCTTCGAGAAAGCTGCAGGCTCGATGATCTCAGAGGTCTTTTCCAACCTAATTGGTTCTGTGACAACATGCAGCAACCAGAGCATCATCTGTTTCGCCTGTCCTGGGTCTTCCTGACGGTCCCTGCAGTTTGGCTGGTGACTGCCGGTCCAAGCACTGAGGAAGCTGNGGCAGTGTGGTCTCAGTGGTCCCTGCGCTCGCTTCCCGTCGCTCGGCGCAGCTGGCGCGCCTCGGGTGCGCGGTGCTCCGCGCGGGGCAGCGCCGCGGGGGCAGGGCCGGGGCAGCGCCGCGGTGGGTCGGTGACCCTGCCGGCAGGGCGCCTCCTGAGCTCGGCTTCGGGAGCGAGGGGGCTGCACGGGAGGCTTCCCGGAGGAGCCTTCCCCGGCCCTGGCAGGACCGACCCGCCGCTGGCCGCGGGCAGCCTGTCAGGGGTGGCGGCAGCACCGCTGGAATCATGTGTCCGAGAAGGAAAAGAAGTGCTGCTTAGCAGCAGGCCGAGAAGAGGCGTGAGAATATGAGAGAAACAGCTCTGCAGACAGCAAGGTGCAGAAGGAGGGAAAGAGGTGCTCCTGGTGCTGGAGCAGAGATTCCGCTTGCAGCCCATGGGGAAGACCATGGTAAAATGCAGTGCAGCCCATGGAAGTCCGTTGAGGCAGGTATCCCCCTGCAGCCTGAGGAGGAGCCCATGCCACAGCAGTTTGATGGCCAAAGGAGGCTGTGGCCCCGCGGAGTGGAGCCCACACTGGAGCAAGCTCATGACAGGACCTGTGGTTCCGTGGAGACAGGAGCCCAGACTGGAGTAGGTTTTCTGGCAAGACCTGGGACCCCATGGGAGACCCTTGCTGGAGCAGCCTGTTCCTGAAGGACAGCACACTGTGGAAAGGACCCCCATAAACTGCATAAACCTCACTTCTTGACACACTACCCCATTCAGGGGAAAAAGGTAGAGAAGTCAGTAGTGAGTGAAGCTGACCACAGGAGGAAAGGAGGGATAACAAAAATGTATTTCTAGATTTGATCTTATTTCTTATTATTCTACTCAGATTTCATTGGTAAAAATTCATTTCCTTGATTTGAGTCTGTTTGCCCATGATGGTAATTTCTGAGTGATCTTCCTCTCCTTATCTCCATACATGAGCCTTTTGTCATATTTTTTACCCTCTTTCAGTTGAGGAGGGACAGTGATAGAATGACTTCATGGGCACTTTGCAGTAAGCCAAGCTCAACCCTCCACTGATGCTTATCATTCCCATTAATTATGTTGGGAAAACAAGCCATGGTCCCTTTCTCTTTCCAATACTTTTATTTTCTTTCTTGTATGTATGTGTTTGGCAGTTTCTTTGGAGTGGATATTTTTTGCCTGTGTGGTTGACAGAGAATATCCTGAGTTGAAAGAGACCCACAGAGAATTGTTAAGGTTGGAAAAGAACTCTAAGATCATCAAGTCCCACCTTTGACCAAACACCACTGTCTCAACTAAACAGTAGCCCAAAGTGCTACATCCAGTCATTTCTTGAACACTTCCAGGGATGGTGACTCCACCACTTCCATCCTTGTAGGTTTTCAGGGCTTGACTGGGTTTCGCATAAAGCAAAAGGATCTAATCAGACCAGTTTTGTTGAGAGGATTAGACTAGATGAGCTCTGGAGGTCTTTGTTCCTAAACTGTGATTCAGTGATTCTTATTAGGAATAATAAACATGGGTATGGATTTACCAAGTTAAAACTATTTCTGAGCCTCCTGGTTGCCTTTAATAAATGATAATGGAACTCACAGATGAGGGGAGGGATAGTTGTCATTTACCTCCACTTGAACAATGCTTTCAACATTGCCTTTCACCCTGTTCCTTTGTCAAAGGTAGGATATGTGCCTGCTGACAGGGCTGCCCTAGGCATGGACTAGAGGAACAGGGTGATGGGACCCTCAGGAATTTCATCAGTGACAAATGCCTTGTCTTGGCACAGCCCTTACATATGGGCTGGGGATGGGCTCTGTGGGGACCAGTTCTGCGAAAATGACCGTGGGCCCTGACAGGCATTGCCCCAGCCTGTGTGCCCCAGTCTGTTGTGCCAGAGCTCTGTTGGGGTGGGATTTGTCCCACTCCTTAGACTTCATATTCAAGTGTCTAGTTGTGGATCCCCCAGTATGGAAGGGATACTGACATTAAGGACTGAACTCAGGAGAGACCGCTGAGATGGTAGGTCTGGAGCCCTTGTCCTGTGAGAAGAGACTGTGGGGTTAAGGGCTGGTTCAGCCCAGCGGAGCAACAGCGTCAGTGATACCTAGCAGCAGCCCTGGCACCAATGGGAGAGGGATGAAGAAGACACAGCCAGGCTCTTCACAGGAGTCCATGGCCAAAAATCTCGAACTAATAATGGACAGAAAACTTTTTTCAATCAATAACCTGGAGCCTTTCCTGATCTTGGAGGTTTTCAAAACTTGCTCGGGACAAAGCCTTCAGCAACCTGGTCTTGACCACATGGCTGAACTTTTTTGAGCAGGAGGTTGGAACTAGAAGTGTTTTTGAAAGTATGTTCTGTACTTCTAGTGAATCCTCTACAGTAGTTTCTCCTTTTAGTATGAATAAGAAGCATCACCTGATGACAGGTAGAATATAATTCCAGTGTGTTTGTGCCAAAACTACCCAGGAAGGAACCTTATATTGTTTTGCTGCTTGTTAAGTAGAACTGGAGGGAGTTGGTTTTTGTGGCTCAGTTGGGATATACAAAAAGGTTGGTGCCTGTAGGTCCACTGGCTTTACTAGCTATACTGAACAGATCTAGGTATGTCTGGAATTGATTGTTGTAGCAATCATATTTCTTAAAAAAGCAAGATGTCAGCTTTAGTTTAGTGTGTGTTCATTTATTATATGGACACCTGTTGTCTTAAAATGCAATTGCATCTATTCTGAAACAATGCAAACCTATACTGGCATCCTTTGGAGTGCATTTAGCAGTGTTGGGTTTTTTTCTTCTGAACTTTCACAGGTGTAATTACCAAGTACATGGGGATACTTCACTGCTTAACTGTCAGGAATTCGTGTTCACTGATGTATTCATGTAACAATTTTGAGGTTTCCTGCTATGAATAGTATTTGTTGTGCCACATACTGCATTTACATGTACCCAGGTTTTAATTTCATCTTTTTAAAATAAGTGGCAACATTCTGAATGCATCACATGGATAAGCATGTCTTGTAATTGGAATACTGTGCATATATTTATTTTCTCTGTGCTTACTGCAAAGGATTACACGTAGGTTTTCAGCAAGGGCTATGTTTTTAATTTTTTTAAGATGGCCATTCCAAGTGACTAGAAATGTGCTTGCAGTAAACTGAAATATATGAATATTTTCTATGGCCATCAGTTTCACTGGTGTGCAACAAACTGAGTTCTGATTTTAATTTAGATTCCTGTGTGCCTGTGGGTACCTGCATATTCTAACTTACAGAGAAAGTTTTTGTGTCAGGCGCTCCAGCCCCTAAATGCAATTACCTTTTTCAGTCTCACAGGCGGGTCTTTTGTTTTTCACTTCTGCTTTTGCATGAAATGGTGGGAAATTTGTGGATAATTTTGCATGTTAAATAATGTTTTAGAGACTATGGACACTCCCCTTGAGCTGTCCCATTTTCAAGTCAATGATATATACTTAAAATGGTCTCAGAGTACATATATGCTGTGTCATATGGAACAATGTATTTGCTGCAGCTTTAGGAAGTGTCCATCACCCATTCTTAGAGCAAGAGCAGTAAGTATTCAGCCTTTTTTGGGTTTAAACCCAAAAGGCAAAGTGATATGGTAGACTTTGAAGGGAGAAGAAGATGCTTTAGCGCTTGCATCTGTTTTTAAGTACAACATAAATAATTGTGATTTTTTTTTTTTTCCTGGTACATAGCATGCTGTCTTTCCTAGTCCTAAGTTATTATTTCAATTTCTCTTGCAGGTTCAAATTTAGTGTCATATGATAAAGCCAAAATGCTGGATGACATCAAAAAGCGATTTGAATTTCCTAATGCAGTTGTTCAGTCACAGGTAATTTTTTAAAAGTATTAAACAAATCAAGTTGTCTGTGTAAACATTTATTCCAACACCTGCTGCCTATTTGTGAAATGTAATAAGGAAGATTTTTGGGGTGTGTCTTTTTTATGTGTTTGTTTTGGTTGTTTGTTTGTTTGGGGTTGTTTTGTTTGCTTCAAAGTCAGGAATTGACAGTGTTCTTAAGTTGCAATCAAATCCTAATTGCCCTCTCTGTGTAATCCAAACATTAGACATAATTGCTCCTCACTAAAAAGTCTCTTCAGGAAAATCAGAAACTTTCCATGACTGGGTTCTAGGTAGGACCAAGTGCCTTTTAGTGACCCTGTGATCTCAAGAGAAGCCAGAGATTACCAGATGCCATGTGTGGGGCTGAAGTACTTAACAATACTTTATAGAACTGTCTTTGGGACTGCTCTGTTCCATTCCTGTGTGATGGGAACTGATGAACTACTCTCGTGTTATCTGTCATCAAAGAATAACTGTATACAGTTCAGCAGACCAGCCCTCTTTATTTTCAGATCCATGCATTGCCTCCTGATCATGTTCACCTGAAATTCTCATGTGCAAAAAAAGTGTTTATCGTAGTATTTTTAGCAGACAGGAAGGAGTGATAGAAGTAATAGACTCTGGTTAAGAAATATGTCTTCCTTGCTTTGGCCATGTCTCAGTATTAAAAATGTATCTTTTCAGCTCCAAGTTCATTGCTGATTTCCCTGTTTTCTTCCTGTTTTGAATTCAGTATTAAATATATAGCCATTTGTTTTGTGGAATAAGTTAATATGAATGCAACCTGGTGCCTCTGGGGCCTTTTCATTTCAGCTCAGTTTGTGTTGGTTTAACAATAATCAAGTGTGAAGGAGAGAGGCAAAAGTCCCCTAGTCATCAGCTTGGCATTTAGAAGAGTAAGTCATGTTCCTGAAAGTTGGAGTTCATCTAAGGTCTAGGAAAGTGTCTTGTACTGCAGATAAGTTTTAGTAAGTTTTAAGTCATTAGTAGCCTTGATGTGTAGGACTCAGCATCTTTGAAGCAGTTCATTTTTCTTCAGTGCAGATCAGTGTCCCCACGGCACACTTCTGTTGCTGAAGTGTCTTTGCTCGTCACTACAGCTGTACTAAGGTCTACTGATGTGCTGTAGTTGATTTTGTCCTGTGCTTTGGTTATTCTGATAGTTCCTACTTGTATTCTGTGACCCCTGAAAAACCTGCTGTAATCTTCAAACTATCATCAGGTCAGGATTCAACTTGATGACAAATGTCTTCTCTTTCTGGGACAACTAAGACATCTGCTCTGCAGAGCATGTAATCTACACATGATGAGAAAAGTGATAAACTTAAGCATAGATTTGTAGGTTGTAAAGTTTTAATGGTTAATCAAGTTTTTGAAATGCAGTGGTCAATCTGCGTTTTCACTTTCCTCTATAGCTAGGTCACTGCAAAAACCAGTTTCTGTCCATAAACCCATTTTCATGTGTAATGAAAGTGTTTCAAGGATGTAGATGTGAATTAATTTTTCATAAACATGAAAAAGAAAAAATAATAAAAGTTTCACTTGGTAAGTACCCTGAAAGAGATCTAATCTGCCTGGGGAGCACATTGTTCTCTTGCAATGGGATAGCTGCAGAGAAACAGAGGTAAATGTCTGACTTGGTCCCATTTTCTCATTCTGTTTTCTCGAGAGTAAGATTTCCAAATAATAGCCTGTCTTTTTAAATCGAGTGTGTTAAGGGTACATATCCATACCAGTAAAAAGCGTAATCTTTGTAGTCTAGGGATGTTTAAAGTACCATCTTTCCTGGAAATGTGAGCTGTTTTCTCAGGATGCTATTGTTTGTCATGACAGGCTAGCAACTAGTACCTAAAAGAAGTGGAAATAAATACTGAAAGGAGAAGGAACCTGAAAACATTTAAAATAATTTGTTCCTGTCTTTTTATACACCAACAAAACAGAAATGTTAGTATTATTTATTTTCTTGCTGGACTAGTTTTTTGCCAAAAGTAATCATCTGTCCTTACCAGAGAAGAGCAGATGCAGCAGCTGTTCTGGGCAGATTGGTAGTCTGAAGCATTTTTCTGCTCTTTGAAAACATCTTTCTGTCTCTCACAAAAAGGGTTTTCTGTGTAGCTGTGTCAATAATTACGAAACAATACAGTGTAAAGCACTAGAGATGAGTTAGAAAAAAGCCTGTGTTCAAACAACCTAACACCTTTGAGGGTATTTCAGTTCACATTTAGATCTTTTAAAGGCAGTTTGAGGAAATCAGACATTCCTTCTATTCATACAGAATGAGGAACTTCATCTTCAACCTCAGATGAACAAATATAGGTTGTTCTTTAGAACAGAAGCTTTTTTTTTTTTTTTTTGGAGGACCTTCAAAATTTAAAACTTGTTCATGTTCTCTGCCACAGAATAGCTTAATGAGGAATAATGTTCACGTCAAATGCCTTGTTTAAAGTAAGTGAAACATTTCTGGCAGGAGGTATGCTAGTGGTTATGCAAAGTGCTTAAGGTATTATAGTGTGTTTAGCATCAGTATTTAGGAAAATTTACAATACTAAAATTTGGGCTAGTTCCTTAGATCTGCTTCCTCTCTTGATTCTGCTTCCCTATGTAGTAAAGGATTTAGTAATTACCAGTACTGTTAAGTACATGGGAATCTGTACAGCAGGAGAGCTATAGATGTTTATTAATGTTGATGCATTAGAATATCTGCAATCCTAAATACCTATACACTTGTACAAAGAGACCTTTGGATCTGTGTGGGGCCCTGTGGAAGTTTGTTCTTTTTCTGCCTCAGGATAGCAGTAAAAGTGAGTATAGTCAGCATTACAGAGATTTTTAACCCTAAAACATATTTCAGCATCCATACCAGTAAGTTTAGTATTTTGAATGATAATAAAATGATCATATGCAAGAGCATTGGAAGGTCTTCTTAATGGAGAATTTAAAAATCATGCATGTGGTTTTTCTTTCTTTTTATTTCTTTCAATTTTATTTCTTTTCATGCCTCTGCATGTGTTTTTTATTTCTTTTTCTCTTTTAGGCAGTGGGCCATCTGATTGCTGCAATACTGAAAGAAAAAGTTTCTTCAGAGAAGATCAGACAGGCTTCTGACCAGGTCTGTGGCATTCTTTCACATTTGTCTCCTCTCTCATCCATATATGCTTATTCTATGTGCTTTTTCTATGTTTTCCCATTCTCTGTTGGGTAACTTTAACACAATTCTAGAAGCTAAATAAGGTAGTCATCGATACATATCTGGGCGTACAGGTAGAAACAATAAATCTCCGGGATCAGAAGAGCAGTTTTACCTCCACTAGAAGTCTTAGTGGCAGAAGTCTTCATTCTGCAGAATACTGACATCTAACTATGCTCAGTTTAAGAGAGTTTAATTTAGTTACATGCAAGCGAAGTATCATATGGTGAGATACTATCACTTGAGGTGAAAATTCGTTTACATCACTATAAAAATTTCAATAGTATGTCATTTCACATACCTGTATTGGTGTTGTATTTCATATTAGCTAAGTGAAGCTTATATTTCTTTGAGAGCATGATGTAAAGGCATACTTTGCATTGTAAATCAGTCAAATTCACTTAAGTGCATGCCTTGTTAACTGAGAGGCATGTGAAATTCTAGCATTTGCAAGTGTCACAGCAACCTAGATAAGCTGTTAATTAGGATTTGCTCCTCTGTTTTTCCTCCCCAAAAGCTGACTTGTCTGGAAATGAATAGGAAAAGATTTGCAGATTTTTCCTTCCAGTCTGAGTCCTTAACCCCCATGAAGCAGCAAACCTGGACCTGAAAACTGTTGAGTTTTCATGTGAGGGAATGTTGGCGGTGTGTAGTTTATCTAACAAGCTCTTCCACGGTCCTCATCATAATCATGTTCCTCAGTTATCTTGTGTTTTGATCTACAGGCTGATTCTTCCCCTTAAGCTGCCCTGTGAAGCTATTGAACTGAAATACAGCAATGCTTTCTAAAATGCTAAGAAGTGGAAGATTGTGGTGATTAGACATGGCAGGCTTCCTTTTTATTCAAGAACATTTTGCAGTGTTCAGTTGTTTTAAAACCTTTCTTGCTCTTCATTTGGAAACCACAAAATTAGCACACTAATCTGAATACAAATTTGGCATGTAAATAAGGAGCAGTTTTGATGGATACTGCCAAATCTTTGTGCTTACTAGCAAATGGAGAGACCTTCACATGTTGAGTGAAGTTGACTTACCTTTGTATTCTTGCCTTTAGTTGTCTGTGCAACACCTTGCTGTAGATGTAGCAATTCCTGAATTGTCTTGAACTGGATCCTGATTTTTCAAATCAGGAAACTGATAATGTGTGTTCCCCATCCCTGGAAATGTTCAAGGTCAGGTTGCCCGGTACTGTTCAAGTGGTCAGGTTGGATGGGGCCCTGAGCAACCTGATAGTGAGTGGCATCCCTGACCATCATAGAGTGGTTGGAACTACAGGATCTTTAAGGTCTCTTTCAACCCAAACCATTCTATGGTTCTGTCTGCATGGGCACAGCTGAATAATTCATTGGCCTTGTCTCCGAGACAGTGAGTCTTATGCCCTGCTATGGCAGTAGAAAAGTGGAAACTGTCCTGGGAAAGACTTTTCTTAGGAATAGAATCTGTATCGCAGCTTCCTCTCTTATGCCCTCTAAGACTTCAGAGAAGCTATTGAGCTGTTTTTTATTTAAAAGTGCATTTAAGATGAAGTAAAGCCTTCTCATTGCTTGTGTCTCATACTTTTGCCTTCAGACACCTGCTCTGAACCTGCTTTGGGAGAAGTGCTGCAGTGAGAATGTTGCCTTGCGAACAGCCTGCTCTGAGGGGTTGGTGGCACTTGTTGCAGAGAAGCATGCTGAGCTTGACTATGTTCTTCATGGAGCTCTCAACCTAATTCCCTCAGCAAGGTAGTATTTGGTTGCCTAATCTTATGTGCTTTTGACAGCTTGTTGTCAGTCATCGCTTTTTCCCTGTAAATACGGGGGAAGAGGAGAGGTTCTGTAATGTCAGTATCTTCAGATAAACTGTGGCATTAAGGATTGGTATTGCCCTGCCACTCTGCTGAAGCATGTTGCTTTCATCTTGGGTCTGTGACAGTGTGGGTCTGATGTAAGAACTCTTATGGGTGTAAGCTGAAATTGTTAGCTGTTCAGACAGGTGGTCTGAAGTTGGAGCTGTTGAACATCAGAAGTCAATGCACTGCCTAGTTTTGTTGCCTTTGTCATTGGGAAGGCGGAGCAAAATGACAGCAAACTTCGATTACGTGGGAGGGCATCATGGATTAACCTCAGGCAGCAACCAAGCCACATGCAGCTGATCACTCACTCCCCCACCAGCATAGAACTGGGGAGAAAATCAAAAGGGTAAAAGCTAGAGAACTCATGAGTTAGAGATAAAGACACTAATAGGGAAAGCAAAAGCTGTGCACACAAGCAAAACAAAACACGGCAGGCAAGTGTTCACCCATCTCCAGGAGAGCAGGGTCCCATTGTGTGCAACAGTTTCTTGGGAAGACAAACCTACCACTCCAAACTTCCTCATCTTCCTTCCTCTTCCCCCCACTTTGTGTACTGAGCATGGTGTAACATGGTCTGCAATATACCCTTGGTCAGTTTGGGTCACCTGTCCCGGTTGTGTCTCCTCCCGATTTCCCACGCATCTCCAACTTCCTTGCCGGTGTGGCAGTACGAAAAGCAGAAAAGGCCTTGGCTCTGTGTAAACACTGGTCAACAGTAATGAAAACATATCTATATTATCAACCTTGTGTTCAACACAAATCAAAAACACGGCCCCAAATCAGCCACTAGTAAGAAAACCCCAGCCAAAACCAGAACAGAAGGAAATAACTTTCTAATCAGTCTGCCAAATAACTAGTTGCTCAGATAAAGTCACCATAAGAATATGTGTTGGGATTAGGAATGCTGCAGTTTGTTTCCTTGTCTGCTGAGGAAGAAATCGCTTTACTTAACTCTGCATCCACTTTCTCCTACTAAGTTCTGCAAATGTATTGCTTACATCTCACAGTGATCTTTTGAGCTAGACTGACTGTCCAACATACTGAGAAAATGCAGTTGTGGGGACGAAGACTCTGCATAAAGTTTAGAAGTGGGAAGTCAAATGATGATAAAGAAGATGTGTCCATTCAAATCTACCAACCATATCAAATTCATTTTTGGCAGCTAATTGGATTTCTGCACCAAGCTGTCTCATTCTCTTGCTAGGGACTGCTAGAATTGTTTTTAGCTGATCCTGCTAATGTCTGTGATATATTATGCTGGTGGCCTCAGCATAGTGGTTGCAAGCACCATGCTATTCAAGGCATGTTCTTCACCCCTTCTCACCTTTAAATAGTCAGTTTTAGGCTAAGGTTTCTCATATTCAGTCTGAGCCAAAGATGAGCTTGAGTAAACCAGTGAAACACTTAACAATTTTTTCTCACCTTGTGACTTGCCTGTTTACAGCTAGAATCTTGCTGTGACTATGCTGATGCTATGCTTAATTTACAATTGGTGTCTATGGATCCCTAGAAAAAGTTCTGTAAATGTATTTTTATAATAAGGATAATTTCTGCAAACCATTGTCCTTCAAATGACAAAATTTTGCTAGTTTGGTTTGGGGGAAATGGAGGAGGCCACATTGTTAACAAAGGGGCAAAAGTACCTGAGGCTAAGACTATGAAAACCTGAGTCTATAGGGTAAGATGGAGTAAAAGTTTTATTAGCTGTGGCTTGCAGACTAAGAACTGTGAAATTCCTGTTCAGCTGAGGGTTTGTTACAGTATCAACAGTTTATAAGGAAATGAAATGTTAATATAGCTTTGTACTTCAGCAAATAAAAAGTGTAAAATGAAATATTTAGGACTGAGTTAACCTTAAAAACAAAATCAGAATTAGGTATTGAAAGGAGTTGGATCTGCTCCATTTCTACACTGTTCTTTGATTTTTTAATTTTTTTTTAAAAATGTATGAAATCAACACACAATTGATTGCTATAGTAAGTGCTGGCAAATTATCCAGGAACCTTTTATGTATTTCTGGCTTCCTTCCCACCCCACCCCCTCTTCCCCCAAGCTGCTGCAATTCAAACCACATCCACTGTGGATTGCAAAGCAGGGTTTATATTGCCTAACCATGTAAGTCTGTGGTTTTAAAATGTCTGTAGCCTCAGGAGCTGATTAAACTTACAATTTCAGACTAGTTCTTTTCAGTACTGATACATTTTTTTACCTAGACTTAGAATTGTAGCCTGCTGTTTGTCGTCCAGTTCCCTGCCAAATTTTCATCTGGGATTGGTCTGTGGCTTTGCACTGCTGTGTGCATAGTATCTCTAAAATAAAATAAATATGAAATTAGCAGCCAGTGACAGCTAGCAGAAAGGCATTTACAATCACTGAGCGCTTCCAGTGCTTAATGGAGTTAGGTATATGTTTTATTGGCAAAGACAAATGTTATGTTCTTGCTCCTCTTCCTTCTATTATGATGAATTTAGCAGTGGCGTAGACCAGCTGCTGAATTATATTTTGTCAGCTATATCAAATCATGCACACTCCAAAAGTCACTTTGTTTTGTCAGAGATGAACATCTCATGCTTATTTGATGTGACTTGTTTTGTGGTTCACACTATTTGTTCAGAATACAAATGGGAATCTGTTCTTACCTCTCTGGTACATCGTTGTACCATAACTAGCTTTTAGACCCAGGGTTAGTTTCCTCTGATACCCTAGGAGTTTAAACTTCACAGAACACATATTTATGTGTGAGTTTGTGTGTTTATTCATATATAGGAAGAATATATGTGTAAATACATACATATGCATTTTTACATGTTTTTGTTTGGTTTGCAATATTCTGTGACCTGTGTTCAATAGTGAATGAGGATAAATAATCAAGTCAGTCTACTAAAATACCTGTCAAACAATTGATGACTGTAATTCTAAGAATTTGTGTGTATATATGTGTTCTCAGAATGCTTTTATCACCTGAGCATCCATGCCTGTAGAAGGTGGGGAAAATCCTTGCAACATATTGTGCTCTTTGTGTTCAGGAGGTGTGTGTAAAGCTTAAAGCAGCTATTCTGTCCCCATCTCCTGCCTGGAAATTAGGAGCAGCAATACAAGAGTTTCAGAGCAGAAAAGGCAGTTCTCTTCCTCAGTGTTTTATGGTTCATTTTTCCCCCTTGCTGCACAGTTATCTAATTGAAGCTGGGAAATACGCTTGCAAATTCCCATTTAACTCGCTCTTTTTAGCAATGAAAAATCTAAAAGGTTGTTCTCTCTCCCTTCCCTATAACCATCCAAAAATTTCCTTTCTCCTCTGTGTATTACATTGACTACATTATGATTTAGAAGGTTGCAGCACACCTTCCTCTGTTGCTTTGAAGCAGTGTTCTGTCAAACCTAATGTTTTCTTGCATTGCCAGATTTCAGCATTTCAAGAGCCAGGTCTTGCAGCAGCCAGTATTTTTAAAGATTAATGGTGCGTTTTATTTCTGGTCAACTTTTGGAAGAAAGAGATAAAACAGAAGCATATTCTATCAGTTTTAATCTGGGTCAGTGTTTTTGAGCACTGTATATAAAAATGTGAAAGGCACAGAGAGAGAGAATATAGTACTTTGCCTGTATCTGGACTGTAAAACAAAGCATTTCTGGTTGGGGTGGTCCATTGCGGGACTCTCTAGATCTTGCCTGGTGTGCCATACCAGCTTATAGAAAAGTCTGTCTGCAGGTGATGACAAGTATAGTAAAAGACAGTTACAAGTGGTATTTGCCTGTGTGTTCCCATTTTTTTTAAGGAATGATGTGAGGGTGTCTGTTTATGTTTCTACAATCATGCAATCTTCTGCCTTTCAAAGTTTTGAATCTTCAGTAAAGTGTTTGTCAATATTAAATCAGAATACTCCTTTGTGATTACTTGTTGCCTCACATTGTTGTGTTGATGTTGGTCCACCTCCTTGTGTAAGCTTCCGTCTTGTGACAGTGTTCTTGTGAAGCTTTCCTGTTCTTTTGTAGAAATTGCTTAAATCTGTTCAGAATTTTTGGTATGGCTTAAAAGCCTAAATGTTTGTACATCCATTCATAATTTTGGAAGATGTTTGTGGACCATACTGCACTCTAGGCCAAACAGTTAATATTCCTGTATCTCTTGCTAATGTTAAATTAGGAAGATGGTTTGTTTGTCCTATGAGAGAGCTGCAAATTCTACATAATTTTTTTTCCATCTCACCTGCAGTTTTTCATTCACTGATGGATAAATGGAATTAGAGATAGAATAGATTTCTTAGATTTTTTTCTTAATAGGAAGGGAAGAAAGTGAAACTGTAAAAAAAACCCCAAAACCACCAAAGCCCAGCCCCAAATTTTTCTTTTTCATCTCTTGTCTTCCTCTTTGAGATAAAAGTAACATTTTGTCAGGAAATAATCTATTATAGTTATATATTTTATTAGCTCTTCCTGTTCATTATGTGAATAAAGTGAGGAGTAATTGTGTTTTATTAACATGACTAGTAAGCTATCTAATAAATTTTTAGGTGATGAAGATGCAATTTTGTACCATGTTCTAGATGAAAAGTCAAAGAATCAATTATAACTCTTTTTTTCCTCTGCTTCTATGGTTTTACCTTCTGAAAGTTTGTTTCATTATAGAATCCGTGTTATTTTCTTGAGAAAGGAATGGTTTGGTTCTGACATGATCTTGTTGGAAGAGTATGGGAAGCACTTAAATTATGAAGAGGAGAACAAAATTTCTAAAGTTGTCTTTATAAGCTCAGCCACGCAGTAATAAGCTCTAGACGACTTCTTACTGCATCATCACAAAGCTTTTTTACCCCCTTGTAGTGGACTTCCTTAATTTCTTTAGTCTGTCTTCAGGAGAATATGGGAAATCCTATCAAAATTCCAGTTTGATACTGGTACATGAGCTCAATATTTCTTGAGTTTCCCTGAGTGGTAAATGAAGTAACATAGGAGGAGGGAGATAAAATAGCTGCATTGTGACTGTTTTGTATAATCCTTTGCCTCTGAGATCAAAAAGCAGCACAAACTAGATGCCTCAAGTACCTTGCTGAAATGTGATTTTACTTCCTAGACAGTGGCATTGTTGAAATTTGTGTACAATGCTTGATGTTTACCTGTATACTTGCACTCAGAGATGAGCTAATTTTTAACATAGTAAACGTACAAGTTTCAGTTAAGCTGGGGACAGCAAATGTATTTGTAATATATAGTAGAAGCAAACCATCTAAAGTTTTAAGTGATGTATTAATTACTCCTATTATTGTGCTGGTTTAAGGGTAAACCGGCAGGAAAAATGGACCCACCACAAGAGATATTATAAGTCAGAGTTACAATTTAATGAAAGGTATTACAATAAATACACTGACACAAAGAGAAAAANCACAGTGATAACTGGTCCCACCTGCTGAACTAGGACAATTATTTTGTTCATTTTGTGAAAAGCAAAACAAAGACACTTGGATGCTCAACTTGCCCAAAACTGTGTAGGCAAACATGATGCAGTCCTTAAGGAGAACTCCAGGCTTCGAGTGTTTTGTGCTTTTTTCTTATGTAAGAATCAACTGATGCAACTGCATACATGACAGTAATGTATTTCTTTCTGCCAACAGGAGTGTACATGGTTTAGTTAAAACTATTTGCAAGTTACTACAAATTCAAGCTATTCAACTGGGAAAAGATGGAGATGAGTCTGTTTGGAATCTGTATGGAATCAGGTTAGTTTCACATTAGTTTTATTTAGATACAATAATAACTTTCTATCTGATTTCCAGAAAAAAAAAGGTAATACTGATTTTCAGTCTTACTCTTTTATTTTGTGTTGTGCCTTGTTTACGTGGTGTTGATAATCAAGTGCTGGCACACACAAGTTGCCCACAGGTTGTGGAATTTCCTTTCTTGGAGATACCAGAAACTGACTGCATGTGCTAATGAGTAGCTTTCACTGTGTGACTATACTTGAGCATGTAGGTTGGACTAGATGATCGAAGGACATCCCTTCTGTGGAGGTTTGGGTTGGCTCCCTGCCAAAACCGAATGGCAGCCACACAGATTTCCACCACCCCTCGCCAAGAGAAAAGGGGAAAAAAAAACCAAAAGAGAATTGTAGCATAAGTATATATATATTGACATATATTACAAATATATATCATCAAACACTATGAATCTACAGAATAAGAACCCCAAACAACTCCAAAAGGGAAAAGGAGGAAGGGGAANTACCACACCTTCCAACCTAAATGATTCTCTGATTCTGTGATTTTTTTTTTACAGTTCTAAGGAGTTTTCTAATACAGGGATAAGATTGCCATCATAAGCTCAAAAAGGACAATGACAGCATGAAGGCTATGTGTGAGAAAACAATAAGTATTTTATTTTAAGACTGTGAATCATTTCCGTCTCACTTGTTTTTCCTGCTTTCTTCCCATTATAAAAGTCAAGTTCCTCAATGTCTTTACTGTTAAAGTGATTGACATGTAAAAATAAATTACTTAAAGATACATCTAAAGCTACTTGCTGTGGAATAGCAGGCTTTTGAAGGGAACATCTTAGTGACTTCATTCAGTTCTTGAGAAAGTCAAGAGTGACATGAGTCAGTACTGGCATTAAGAGCCTCTATTATATCCCTTCTGGAGAATGTCACGAACATCTTTCAAGTTGCTTTTTAGGCAGTTAAGAGGTATCATTGTAGGAGGCTGTAGCTATAATGGCTTAAGGTTATAAAATGCATTATTTAAAAGACAGAATTCATGTCTTTAATTAAGCAGAATGAAATAGTGAAGAAAAGTGAAATAGGCTTTGGAGTGCTGGATGCGCTTGCATTCCTGAAATTCTTTGTGTTTTCTTCTATATCAGATCTTCTTACAAAGTCCCCTCCTATAGGGTAGTTTTAATTCAAAAGGCAGGTAATAAAGGGTAGTAAGATGGAATCATTTGGAAAAATTCTCTTTAGTAGTAAGCAAACTTATTTAAAGTCTCTTGGGAGAAGAAGCTAAGTTAGAGCAACTTAATACAGGCATTGTGTGAAAAAGAAGGTAGTAGTATGTAGCTAGAATAAAGAAATAGCCTCTGGCCCATAGGGTGAAGAAAGATGATTGCTTTTATTCCCTACCCACCTACCAAAAGACAAACTGCTGGTAATATACAGGGAAAGTGAAATTTGGAAACTCAAAAAGTAATAGAGAACTGAAAATAAGCAGCATACTTACACTTAGCCAATATGGTTTTTGTTTTCTCTTTTGGTTGCAGTTAACTTCAATGAAGAGAGATACCAGGGCCCTGTGATATTGAAATTTGACTTCTGGTTTTTAGTGTACAAAAAAAATCTATCCATTCATTGTTATGTAGCAATTTTTGTAATAGTAGTCTATCAGGAGCTATTAAAACTTGATTTTTTTAAGAAATAGAAGAATATATACAGTGGTTCACCAACAGTAATCTCCTGTTACAGTGTTCATATATTATGCTGTCAACTACGCAAAAGTATTCAATATGGAAATCATCAATGAAGAATCAAAGAGTAGCAATATGTTCTCAAGTGGTTTGCTATTGTCACCAGTATTACAGGGTAATAAATAAATTTGGTTAAGGTCAGTTTTAATTCTGGATAATAGTTTTATAATACAGCTTCTTGTGATGACATAATATAATGAACAATTCCTGAAAAGAAACGGAAGAAAATAATGTCTTGCAGATTTGGGCGTTTTGTGTTTGTTTTCTTTCCTTTGTTGTTGTTGTTGTTTTTGTATTGTGTTTGCCTGGGATGAAGTTAGCTTTCTCCATAGCAGCTGTCATAGTACTATGTAGTTGCAGCCAAAACAGTGTTGATAGCACACCACTGTTTTGGCTACTGCTTAGCAGTGCTGTCATCCAGCCCACTGCCATCCTGCTAAAGGCCAGTAAAGTAGGGGTGGTCAGGACTTTGGGAGGACATACAGCCAGAACAACTTACTCAAACACACCAAAGGGATAGATATTTCATACCATATGACATTGTGCACAGAAATAAAAGCTAAGAGGAAGGAGCCTGGAGTGGATTAATTATTAAGGAATTTGTGTTCCAAAGCAATGGGTACACATACTGAAGCCCGCTTCGCAGAAAGTAGCTACATAGTGCCTGCTGATGGGAAGTAGAGAATACATTATTCTCTTTTCCTTTGCTTTCTTGTGTAGCTTTTGCCTTTATTTAATTTATATTGACCCAGAAGGGCTCCTGTCAGCACTTTTGATGCAGGTCGGTTATGATACACATATACAGAACTTTGGCTATAAATTTTTTCTGAAAGCTGTTAGCCTTTTTTTTATGAACTAGTATTTTACATTATTCTTACTGATTCACCATGCATGGTTTTATTGTTTTAAAATTCTGCCAACTTTCTGAATTCAAAATTCAGAGCACATAGGAAAAGCTTTAGAAATTGATATTTGATGCAGTAAAGAGCTATTCCAGCTTTGTGAAATGACCAGGCTCAGATCTGCATACTCAAAAAAGTAAGTTGACCAAAGACGTTGTTTCCTCATACCAAAAGACAGTTGTAACTAAATTTGTCCTTTAAATGAGATTGGAGCTCTCTTCTGTTCAGAGATGTCATAAAAAAAGTTGAGATGACATAAAAGTTAAAAATAATTTGTGTTTTACTGTTACCCCTCATATATGATTTATATTTTGGTTCTCTGGACACTTATGTGTAACTGTTGTGTCTGGTTGTGTTTTGCTTTATTCTGAAGCCACTGGCAGTAATTTGGGGTAGTAGCACTGTAATATAATTTAAAGATGTGTGGTTTATACAGTGCTGTATTCTTAAGTGAGTGTTGATAATAAATTGTATCTACAAACCTCATTTTCCTTACTGCTATTAGCATTATCAAATGGACCTTTTCTAGTGGGACTTTTTCATTAGTAATCACTGTTCACTCTGGAGCTTACCTGATTTCTTTCATCATCCAGCTTGATGCAGTTGTATTAGTTTCAGAATACACAAAATCTGTTGTCAAAGGCTTGCTTTTTTTCTGGATACTAAGCGATTTTAATTTTAAACTTGACATGTCACATGTGCTGACTTTAGGAAGGTTCCATTGCCTTCAGTGTCAGCAGCATTTAAATGTTGACTGAAGACATATTTTTCTGATTAGGACAGGTAATTAATTTTTAAAATATAACAAAGACATTGAAATAAGCAGCTAGGATAATCCTATGTGTCTTTACAAGGACTACACACTTTCAAGGTCCTGATGTGGTTTTCTGCCTCTTGCATGCTGTCATCTCAGATAGCTGCAATGAAGCAATAACCTTAGCTTTTCTGTACACAGATGGTAAATGACTCTGACTTTTTAGTAAAATATTTACAGAATCTCATAAGGTGGACATATGAAGACCATGTATGTAAGTTAAAAAAATTTTGAAAAATGAATGTGGGAAGTGCCAGGCTTCTAGCCACAAATATGAAGGCCAGGTCTGTAGATGTATACTTTGTGTTCTTAGTAATCAGTATCTGTTTTCTGAACATTGCATCAACCAGCTTTCTGAAAAAAATCGTGTCTTCAGATTATTTCTTTGCTTGTAAAGAAGCACATGTCTTCAGAAGAAAAATTGCTTGAGGAGCAGAGGGGGAACCCAGTCTAAAAAAACCCACCTCTTTTGTTAGGTCAGTTGTGACCACATAGCAAAGAAAACAAGAGGCATTAGGTATGTAAAGTACTCTGTAACCAGCTTTCACAATTTGCTGGGCATTTCGTTCAGCTGATGGCAATGTAGTTCTGATTATCCTCAAAACTAGTTAGTTGCCTAGGATTCAAGCAATGTTAACATTGAGAATGTAAAAAAAAATGTAGTGAGGAACACCTCTTTTGGTTTAAGGATGTGTCTGCTAGATTATGTTTTCTCAGAAGTAGTATATTTCTATGCATTGCCTAACTCTAAACTTTCCTGTTTATAGCAGGTATTACCTCTAGTTCACTTAAGGGAAGCCTTAAGGCATCATCACATCATATGATTCAAATTTACTGTGTCATGGGAAAAGAATAGGTATATATTTTTATGATGTTCTTGTGGTTTCACTTCACCTGGAGCTGCATTGGTTTGGTGCTTCTCAAGATGAAGCCTGTGTTGTAGCACAGTGTTACTGAATGCGAGTGTGTCTCAATGAATGCTATCTTCTCTAATAAAAGTACTGCTGCAGATGATGGGCTTTCTGCTCTTCAGACATTTTTAAAACAACAATAACAAGTGAAATACTATTATAAATCCTTTCTAAAAGTCTTGACTGTATCACTCACTGTAGTAAAGTTAATAATATATCAAGAAAACTATGTTTCTTCACTGCAGTGTTACATACCCGGAATCCTTTAAGAGAGACAGCTCATGCAGGAAAGTGAGTTGGCCTGTAAACAAATGCAAGGAAACTTAATGTTGTGTTAGAAGTATGGGGCTGTGTGTGTTGTCCTTCTCTCTCTTTTATAATTCTTTTGCACTTTTTTACTTAAAAACCATGCTAAGTGGCTGAAACTGAGGCAGCGTCTCTTGAGATGTATCACTTCCATTGGTGCATCATCTGCTGTATAGGTAAAACTCGCCAAAGCTCTCTCTGGTGTGTGGCACAGATTTGTTGGATGTGTGAACAGTAAAGGTGGTTAACCAAACTGAAGGTGGGGCAGATTTATACTGCCTCTCTCTGTGGCTGTGGTGTGTGTGCATTTACTGCCTTTCTATTTATTCGTATAGCCCAGCTCTCTGGCAGGTGTCTAGCAGATCTGTCAGAATCAGCAGCACACTTCTCTTCCAACTTTTCTTGCTTGCCATTGGAAAAGTTGTCTCTGTTCTGAAAGCAGGAAAATATCTGATTGTCTGCTGTAAAGCTGCTGGTATATCAGCATAGAATCTACACTGCTCTCCTTGTAGATGGCTGAGACAAAGAGAGACAAAGAGAAATTAGGCAGGTGGGAATAAGTGGGCCAGTCACAGCAAAGAGAGTAGGTTAACTCCAGGAGGAGACAATGAAGGTAGTGATGAATCTGCCTTTACATCACCAGTTCTTTCCAATTTCCTATCTCTCCAGGAAATTTGATGTTCTGACTCTCATATGTTGTTCTCCTTTCTTATCGTGGAATCATAAAATGATTTGAGTTGGAAGGGTCTCTAAAGATAATCTAGTCGCAGTTCCCTGCTGTGTCCAGTGAGACATCTTCCATTAGAGTAGGTTGCTCAAAGCCCCATCCAGCCTGACCTTGACCATCTTCAGGGATGGGGCATCCACAACTTTTGTGGGCAGTAAGTTACTCTAGTTAAATGACTTTAATTTTGTTTATGACAGAACAAATTATATACTTCAGTCTCTTCTGCCCAGTTTTTCCTCTACCTGCTACTATACAAGGGTAGTCACTGTACAATGCAAGCATTGCACTTTTAGGTGTAATTTTAGATGCACTTGTAGATGTCCTTCAGTCATTGACTTTGGCAGTGGGGAAGATGTTGGTGATAAACTCATCTGAGAACAAACAGCTGATTACTAGGCTTCAGTGGTCTTTTCAAATATCAGAGAGCTAGCAGTAAAGTGGAAGTCTCTGGACTGGTGGTATGGCCAGCCTTTCTTCTTTCCTGCTTCTTTTACCACCTGACAAAAAAAAAAAAAAAAAAAANNNNAAAAAAAAAAAAAAGTTGGAAAAAATAAGTTGGAAACAGATTTAAAGTATTAAGTGAAATAATGGCCACCTTGATTGGTCTCAAGTGCTGAAGATTTGTAGCTGTGCTTGGAAGACTGGGCTGGTGATGTGTGACAAGTGGTTCATATTTTTCTGTGAGTTTTACTTGAAGCTCACTGCTACAGCCCAGTGCTGCTGCCAATGACTCAAATCAGGCAACACATTTGAACAGTGATGCTTAGGCATTTATTTAATTAAAAAAAAAGAAATTAAAAAAAAAAAAAAGAATGAGACCAAGTGTTTCAAATAGAGTTACTCTGTTTTAATCTTGTTTCCTGAAATTATGATAAAATACACTTTTTTGGTAATACAACAATCTTAGCAAAGCTGGTAAGGGGAGTTGGAAAAACCAGGGGGTTTAGTTGTCTATTTCTGCAGCTTCACTTATTTTGAAGATAATTGTTTTGCATACTTCCTTTCTGCATTAGAGCTAAAAATGTCATTTCTCTGTGTTTCAGGAATACTCCTCATCCATTAATCACTGTCCTTGAAAACAGACCTGACTGCTGGCCGGTTTTGCTACAGCAGATAACATTATTTTTCCATCAGTGTCCAGAGAGGTAAATGAATGAATAACTAAAAACTAGCAAACATAGATAACTGAATTATATCAGTGTAACTGTTTTGTTGAAGGCAGCTGCTGTGAGCAGAAAGAAAAATAACTGTAAAATGTAATTACATTTCAATGTTTAAAATAATTGCAGAAATAATTAATAATGAATTACTAGCTTTTTATTAACTATATAGATAAATTTTTTATGGATATAGAATAATACAGCATAATTGGCGGGAAACCTTTAGAAGTTCTTTTTAAAATAAGCAATTTTGCTTTTTAGTTTTGTCAAAATTTGACTGCTTAATCAAAAAGAATGAATACAGTGCAGCTATCACTCATCTATACAAAATGACAGAATGATGAAGGAAAAGCACCCATGATTACATTTCATGGTAAGGGATGAGGTCTTGAAAAACAATGTGTGCTTCTTGATAAAAAAAAACCTAGAAAAATATCAGTGACCCAGTCTTATTATAGAACATCTCTAACAATGAACAAATACCTAACTGCCAACAATTTCAACATTTCTTCGTGCTTACTTCCAAGGAACTTGTTCAGTAGAGCTTCAGTATGAGATTCTGTAGCAGCCTTAAAAATAAATGGTTTCAGTGATTTTACTCTTATATGTGTGCTTTTCAGGTAGAAGTATCCCTTTTCTCCTGTTTTCTGGAAGACTAATAACAGAGTAATAGTGCCAAGAAATTGGCTTCTGTATTGTTGCAATGAGTAAAGAAAGAAGTTTATTAATCTCTTAACTTTCTAATGGGCCTAGACTACATGATCATCAGTAGGACTTTCAAGCAAAAGTGGTTTTTGCTTTATTTCATTGATCAGAGTGTTTTTCAAATACTCTTTGGAACTTGGTCTTCCACTCAGCTGCTAAATCGATGGAACTTGTGAAGAGACCCAACAGATGTATGAATGATGAAATGAACTGTGGATTTTTTTTGAATTAAAACAGGATTTGTTCTTGCTGAAAAGGAAAATATTTTAAATTTTCTTTGGTGCTGTTTTTCAAGATCTTTGTGGGTTAAGTGCTGGACTGAGAATACAGGATCACAGAACCATTTAGCTTGGGAAAGGCCCGTAAGAGCAACTGCTAACTTAATGCTCCTAAGTCCAGCACTAAACAGTGTCCCTAAGCACAACATAAACAAGCTCCACATATGTTGATGTAGACCTCTTACTGAGTTTTTTCTACAGCTTTGCATCAAGACTTGAGTGTTGTTTAAAACTGACTTTTGTTTCCCTGTTGATCTGCTGGAGAACAGGAAGGCTCTGCAGAGGGATCTGGACAGGCTAGATCCATGGGCTGAGGCCAGCAGTATGAGGTTCAGCAAGGCCAAGTGCCAGGTCCTGTCCTTGGGTCACAACAGCCACAGACAGCATAGAGGCCTGGGGCAGAGAGGCTGGAAAGCTGCCTGGAGAAAAGGACCTGGGAATGCTGGTTGACAGTGGCTGAACATGATACAGCAGTGTGCCCAGGTGGCCAAGAAGGTCAATGGCATCCTGGCTTGTATTAGGAATAATGTGGCCAGCACTGCTAGGGAAGGGATCATTCGCCTCTACTTGGCACTGGTGAGGCTGCATCTCAAATCCCTTCTTCAGTTTTTGGACTCCTGACTCCAAGAAAGACAGTGAGGCTCTGGATCATGTCCAGAGAAGGGCGGTAAAGCTGGTGAAGGGTCTGGAGCACAAGTCTTATGAGGAGTGACTGAGGGAGCTGGGACTGTTTAGCCTGGAGAAGAGGAGACTGAGGGAAGATGTTATTGCTCTCTACAAATACCTTAAAGGAGATAGATATTGGCCAGGTAGGGGTCAGTCTCTTTTCCCAGGTAACAAGGGACAGGATGAGAGTAAATGGCCTCAAGGTGTGCCAAGGGAGCTTTAGGTTGGCTCTTAGGAAAAATTTTGTCATGGAAAGTATTGTCAAGCCCAGGGAAGTGGTAAGAGTCACCATCCCTGGAAGTGTTCAAAAGGCATGTAGACATGACACTTAGGTTTACTGATGAGGTTGGCAGTGCTGGGTTAATGGTTGGACTTGAGCTTAAATGATACTATGATTCTATATTTGTTAATATATTGACCATCAGCTTTGTCTGATTATTTTAATAACATCAAGAACAGCTTGTATTCCTACCATTGTCCAGCCAAAAGATTTCAGCTGTGATGAAGCAGTTGCATGAAACAAACTGCTTTAACCCAGATGGGTTCCCAGTAAAAAATTTAAGACTGTTGTGGAAAGACTGATGACTTTTTATTGAAATTGTGTTTTATATGTTTTAAAAAGGTATTTTTGAATAGTCTTGTCCCAGTACTACTTCAGAATGGCACATTAATCTCTCATGACATTCAGCAAGCAAAGTCACTTTCTTGAGTTTTTATGAGGGAAAAAGTAGAATTAAGAGTGTCATAATCTGCATGTACATATTGAGTAGTATTCATGTTTAAATACTGAGTCTTTTCAAAATAGCACTTTGTGGTATGGTTGCTGTATAAGGTCTCATGACAGTGCTTTGTCCTAGTGCATCCAGAGTTTTTTGTGAGATTTAGTAATGCTTTTCTTAACACCTCTCTGTTAATTGCATGCTGTAAATTTTTGCAGATAATGTCACATTGCTTGGGTTTTCCTTGTTAAGCTTTCAGTAGAAAGCAGTCATGGGCAAACTTATTTCTTGAACTGCAGGGCACAGAGTTCATGTGTTGGCATAATGGCTCCGTTTCTAAGATACCTGTATTGTGAACCATCTCAGTTACGGGAATATGCTGAGCTGCGAACAGGTTTACTTAAGATCTTACTTCAGCCTTATGGGCCAAAGCATGAAGAAGCACCCTCCATGCTGGAACGTGACATTCTTCAACTTCTGTGTGATTTGATTCCACACCTTCAGGTATAGTTGTTGCCTGACCCCATGTTTTACAAATATATGTTATCAGAACAGTGATAGTAGTATTATTGTCTTCCAAGTGTGGGAATATAGCATTCTCTTCCATTTTATGTAGACCAGATTTGTTGATAGTACAGAAATCTAACAAAATGTCTCTTTCTGGTAAGGGATAAAACTTTAACTGTTCAAATCTGATACACCTGGTAAGGTGAAAATTGAAAAATATGTTTACCATAATTATTTGCAACTCCTTGCCTCTGTAAACATACAGTAAGCTTAGAAAGACAGTAATGAGAAAATGTTGTTAAATGATAAATTATTTGTCAAAAACATACAATTTTTAACTTAGAATGGATAATATTAAAATGAAGCAAACTACATGAGAAGTATGATTGAATTACTTCTAGATATTCCTCTCTCTTTGTAACAGAGAGATTACTGGATCTGAAGACAAAATTTAATCTTTCAGAAATATACTGAAGCCTTTTAAGTTGCACAGCAATACATGCTAGGAGCTAGGAATTTAATCCTTCTGTCCACTTTGGTTATGGGCCTAGAATGTCAGTTAAGCTTAATAGCTCAGCTTTGCCTCATGCTTTAATGTGGCATCAGTTAAGCTTTTTTGTACTTACGTAACTTTTCCTCCCTCTTTTGATAATGGGACAACATCTTCAGTTTCAGATGCATTCGGTCAAACACGAGGTGCTATGGCCTTATTGCCATAGAGAGAGGGTTTGTTAACAGGAATAATGTAAAGATAAATAGGCTTGTTTTGAGAATATTTGGTAGCATTTTGCTAGTAAAGTCTTTGTACTCATAGTCTTTTCATAGTCTTTTGGTAAAACTGGAACTTGTGTCATACATGTATATCTTGGTGCAGGTTTATTCTTCGTGATGACAGGTACATGCTGACCTTTTCTAGTCACAGGGACATTTCTGATTTTGTTTTGATTCTGCTTGAACAGTATAACATTGTGTCTTGAATATTCAACCAAGCTTCAGACGTGGTAACATTTAGCCATAAAAATGGCATTGAAGAAGACTTATAAAATTAGTTACGAATCTTTTTTCTCCATGCATTTTGGCACCTTTTTTTTTAACTAGAAATTAGTTGCTTATTTTTCAACTCATATTAATACTTGAACATTTTTATCTTCCCTGAGATACAACTTTGACGATGAAAGGAAAGTACTTCCTTCAAGAAGCCTGTTTGATGAGCCTTTTTATAATCTGTCAGTTCCTTCCCCTTCTTTCTCAGGTTCTTCTTCCTCTTAGCTTAGCCTAATTTAATCCTCTGTGTAGTATAAATGCTGAAGCACATCCCCATCATTTTGTCTAACACTATAAACCAAACTGTCAAAACTACAGCTCTTCACCCACAGTCTTTTTCTGTTGATAAGTTCAGTAGGCATGAGGCTTCTGATTAGAACATATTATTTATGGAACGAAAAGGAAATAAAAATTGGAGTGTTATTCTTTAATACTGGCTCCAAAGTTTGGTTTGGGACAGTGTGTTTGTGTGGAGCTAGAATTTTCAAGAACTGTTATCTAATACAGGGGAACTTAGAGGCAGCCTGCTTCTTGAAACCTCTTTAGTTGGCTTTCAAGTATGGAGATACTGCTTTTGGGTATCACACTTCAGCTTTTAATTTTTATGGTAGGTAGATTGCATGGTGCTCAAAAGCAGGGAACACTACTGCCCTTCTCTTCTGACACATATGTTAAAATCTTGGTTACATCACAGAGGAAATATCATAGAGCCAGATGCTTCTATTATAAAAATATTTAGCTGCTCTAAGAAATCTCCCCCCACTTTGTTTTTATGTTATTGCAAGAACCCCGAGAGCTAAATGAATTGCTATTGCTTTTGAGTAAAAACTGATTTTTATTGTCAGCTACCACAAAATCTTTTATTCTTTCACATGTTTCTCATTTTACTTCAAAATATTAAGTAGCAGTACATAAATTGGGGGGTTTTTTCAAGGAAATTGGATAAGGGATTCCTGGGTTTAGTCTATAATTTCTTCAAAAATGTAATACTATTTGCAATGGAAAAATAGCAGAGCTAATAAAACTAGTTCTAAATTCTGTGTAGATAGAGAAAAGGAGCTAAATCATTTGTTTTGGCTTTGTTTTGTTTTGTTTTAACTATCTCTTTACAGCTTAAAGACTTACTGCAAGTTACAGAAGCCTCATTTTATCTACAAGAGCTATTCCTCAGCCTATTAAGTTATCCTGTGTTTTGGAAAGTTCAGTTATCCCAGGTCTGTCTGCAACTGTTATGCTTCTGTGAAGTGTGTTTAAATGTAACAGGAGAATGCTCATCTTTGATCTCCTTGATAGAGGACAACTTTGAGCTCTTAAAAGAGGTAAGAGTATATGGTGAAGAAAGTAAAATGGTTTTATTAAAGAATGTTTAAGATAGTAGAGGCATTCATACATGTTCAGCAACCAGTGTTGTTTCAAAAGTTTCTAGGTTTACTGCTTGTTTGAAGACCTTCAGAAGGCAAAAACTTAACTGGTTCTGTATATATCGGTTAATCTTTTAGTATGTGAATTGGTTTAAACTGAGCTAAAATGGTTTGAATAAAGTAACAAAATGCAGTTATTTAGTTAAAATACTGTTTTCACATTGTTAACATTCTCAGTTGCTCTGTTATTAAATGTGCACTCAGTGTGATTCATGAAGATACTCCTTTCATGTTTTGGTAGTTGCTTATTTGTACTGTTCAATGGCACTGAAAAACAAAAGAGACTTGAACTGTTTTCTTTTTTCCTCATAGGTATTTCCAGTGGACCAGTGTATAATTGGGCTAGCACTTCTACTGCTACAAGCACCAGAAAGTCAGCAAAAGTCTGTCTTAAGTCTAGGTAAAACTCTTTTTGTGAAAGAGGAATCCTCACTCTTAAGACTGTGTCTTTGTTTCTTGATGTTTATGAGAGTAAGCACTGCATTCTCCTGGAGTTGGACTGGTTGGCAATTTATTTTTTTTTTATAAGCAGAATTTTTCCTGAGTTTAAAAAGTAATGGCAATAAAGATAGAGTTTCCTGCTGCACTGACTTTTCCTATGAATGTTACTGTATTTTAAGCTCTCTATCTTGGACATTATCTGTTTTATTTTTGAATCAACAACAGGATATTCTCAACTGAAGTTCATGCCTCCTGAATAGGTTCTTTTGAAGGTATTGAGAGCAGGCCTGACAGTCATGGCAATATTTGGCTGTTCTTTTGACTTAGCAGTTCTGAGTAATGCAGTTATTCCAGTAAAAGCAAAGGTCTGCTACATTCCATTATTGTATTTTTGGTGCCATGAGGCACTTTGCTATACACAGCAGAAATGCATGTATCTCTAAATGAAATTGGAGTTTTACTAAAAAAATCTTTGCCCTTTAACTCTAGTATACACATACTGTAAATCTAGGACTGTTACTTTGCTTGACTGGAGTGTTTCCTAGAGATGTCTGTATCTTGTCTAAAAGTACAAATTATGTTTGTTCTTTTTTTCCTACATGACCTTTGTTTTTCCCTACCTTGTCTTAAATAGCCTACAAGGTCCTTTCATGTTCAGAAACCCAGAACATCTCAACCACAGCCCTTACTTTGGTGATGCCTGTGCTACAGATCTTATCTTCTACAACAGTTGGAGACTGCCTTTTAGGGGATGATTCTGGAGATACCAGGCAGCAGCTGGCTGCAAATCTTTTGGAAATATTACAGAAGGAAGATGTGAAAGATAAACAGGAATTGGTAAAGTGATAAGGTTTTTTTCCTTCTTTTGGGGCAGGTAGGGAAGGTGTTTAGCAATTTCGCTGCGTTATGCCTGTCTGTTTGGAAAGACTCTGCATGTGTGAGCATCTTTGTGTAATACAGTCTGTGAAAACACTTGACAATATGTATAGGCCGTAAAACCAGACTACTGGTAAAGTGGAATTGTGTTTGCATGCTAGGTATTTTTTTAACAAATAGGATTTTTTTACTTTAAGAGAGTGCATAGATTGAAGAATTCACCTGCATTGTTAAGTAACAGGACTTAGAGAAAACAAAGTTATCTGTGTTTACTTTGGTTTTTTCAGACTTGCTTATTCTCCTCGTCTCCATCCTTTTCCTTGCTGCTGTATGTGACTGTTAACTGTCATTCTTTCTCCTTTGACTGAAGAGTTACAGAATACTTAAGTGTCACTTAGCAAATTTTAGCTCATTAACCTGATTCTTTTTATCTGTACTACTGGATTAGGTTTTTTTGTTTTTGTTATTTACTTATGTCCCACTTCTCTGCCATCCATCCATTTGTCCCCTTTGTTCTGAGAACAGGTGGCAGCAAGTCTGTGTAATCAAGATGTGAACTGGGGAAGCTGAACTCCATTTCTCCTTTATACTCTTGTTATTTTGTGTAGCAAGGGTGGTGATGTGAGAAGTTGGAGAGAGAAACAGCATACCAAATCTGAGTTCTGCCATGTCTCCTTGTCCTGGAGTCCCTCACCAACTTCATCTTCTATTTCCGCAAATTTGAAAAAGGAAGCCTATTTGTACTCCTAGTGAAAAAGAACTGTTTTAAAGTTCAGTAAAGCTTAGGCTTTTTATTCTGCTCTGAAAGAAGCGACTGTGAGATATCTTTAAGTAGAGCTCATTTCCTTCTAATGGGACTTACTGAGTGACAGCCTGTACAGATACCACTGGAGGTTTTTTTCAGTGAGAGGTTTGTGAAGCACTTCGGTCCTCTGTGCTCTGTGTCACTGGCCCACCTGTTTCGTTTTCTGTTTTAATGTCTTACAAGACTACTAAGTTACTGTAGGATAGGATTACATTACATTGTATTACACTGGCTTTCCGTAACAGAATTTTGTTGTACTAATTCTGGTATTCTCTTTCTTTAGAAAAGCTTGTGAAAGTTTTTCAGTTAAAGGCTTTAATAATTTTTGATGACTAACTTTTTCTGTTAGCCATGCTAAACTGAAAACACTTGTCTTTTGTGGGAGTTCTTGAGCAGTCTCTACACTTCGGTTTCAGTGACCCTTGCAGAATTCATAGCAAGTAGCATGGAAGGTCTGTGGTATTATATGGTTAGCAGTGAGAATGTGGAGACAGACATTTATTTTGCTTGATCATTGTTTGTAATAAGCATGCCAATAACCTTTGCTTCTCAACTAAAAGATTAAAAAATGTAGTCTTTCTCTTTAATGTTACCATGAGTTCAGTGCATTTTTATTGTGGGATCAGATCAGTCCCAAGAGAATAAAATCTTAATTGAATTGTCCTTAGACTTCCCTCACACTGGAAATGGACAAGAAAAGAGATAGGGAAAAAAAGCAGATGTTGTGTCCACAGTGAACAAGCGTTGAACAAAAGTATTTAGGAGCAAACATGATTAAGTTATGGTATATTTTCATAGAATCACAGAACATTCCAGGCTGGAAGATCATCTAATCCAGCCTTTGATATAAAAGGGAACCTAGATAAGTTTATCTAGTACTCCGTCCAATGGCATCTTGAAAACCTCCAGTGATGGGGACTCTACCATGTCCCTGGAGAGGTTATTCCGGTGAATGATTGTTTTCATTGTCAGAAATACCTTTCTTGTAACGTAAAGAAGGGTATCTCTGCTACTCTCCCAGGCAGCTTGTGTCCATTGCCTTTTGTTCTCTCCATGTGATTCTTTGTGGAGAGAGAGCTTCTGTCCTCTTAGTAACTGCCCTTCAAATATTGGAAAACATCCTCCGTGTGCCCTCACTTCTGCAGAGTGAAAAGACCTAACTCATCACACTCCTTTGGACATTCTCCAGTCTGTTTTGAAACTATGGGGACCAGAGCTGGATGCACTACTCCATGCGCAGTCTGACAAGCACTGAGGAAGTGGGATGACCACATCTCTCTCTGCTAGCAATGCCCCCATGGATGCAGCTCAGGATCCACTTTGCCTCGGTAGCTGCAGTGATGTGCTGCTGACCCATGTTCAGCGTGTTGTCCACGACGACCCCCAGGGCCCTCTTGGCAAGGCCACTCCACAGCTTCATGGATCATAGCCTGGATGGGCTCTTTGGTTATGATGTCCCAGATGCAGGACTTGGCACTTTTCTCTCTTGAACTTTATAAAGTTCTTGCTGGCCCACTCTTCCAGCCTGTCCAGCTCTCTGAAAGGTGGCTCTCCCTGCTGACGTGTCCACCTGGACACCCAGTTCAGTGACATCGGCAAATGTGGTATGGGTGCTTTCAGTCCCATCATCCAGATCATTTATGGATCATTACAACACAGAGCTCAGTACTGATCCCTGGGGACTCCACTTGTGACAGGCTGCCAGGCTGGGCTAAACCCATTGGTCAGGAGGAAAGGTGATATTGAGAACCTCTGTCCTGTCAGCTTTATTAGAAACTTGTTTCCTTGTCTTGTGCAGTAACAGGCCTGTGTCATCCCTGTGCTTTGGTTTAACTGCTCATGCATCTGAATAACCCTTTCTTCTTCTTAACATTTCTGGCCAATTTCAGTTCTAGCTGAGCCCTGATCTTCATGTCTGCAATTCTGCATACCCTAGGATCCTTACAAAGGATCTTGTAGTCCTCAGTGGGTATTTGGCCACTTTTCCATAAAGGGTATGCTTCTTTATTTTTTGCTTGTAACTACACCCAAAAGTTTTATGTTTTGTAATGGCTTTTTTTTTTTNCCAGATCATTTATGGATCATTACAACACAGAGCTCAGTACTGATCCCTGGGGACTCCACTTGTGACAGGCTGCCAGGCTGGGCTAAACCCATTGGTCAGGAGGAAAGGTGATATTGAGAACCTCTGTCCTGTCAGCTTTATTAGAAACTTGTTTCCTTGTCTTGTGCAGTAACAGGCCTGTGTCATCCCTGTGCTTTGGTTTAACTGCTCATGCATCTGAATAACCCTTTCTTCTTCTTAACATTTCTGGCCAATTTCAGTTCTAGCTGAGCCCTGATCTTCATGTCTGCAATTCTGCATACCCTAGGATCCTTACAAAGGATCTTGTAGTCCTCAGTGGGTATTTGGCCACTTTTCCATAAAGGGTATGCTTCTTTATTTTTTGCTTGTAACTACACCCAAAAGTTTTATGTTTTGTAATGGCTTTTTTTTT
>VWZF01001136.1:187830-223808 GCA_013396755.1 Sclerurus mexicanus
TTTTTTTTTTTTTTTGGCTTGTACCTGTAGTCCCATGATTTTGAAAGTTAGATTGGCACTAACCTTCACTTATGCTTTGCCATTCAGGGGTTTTATATATATATATATATTTGTGTTGACAGACTGAAATATTCTACCTAACCCACTTGAATGGAGTGCAGCATTAAAGTAAAATTATGCTCATAGCCTGTTTTCATGCAGATGAAATAAAGGGAGAAGGGAGTGAGTACAATTATGTTGAAGCAAAACCTTTGTGGATATAATGTGGAGTGGGAAATATCAATATAATATTTCAGGCTCTACCAATTTTAGCAGTTTTTTCCAGGCATTTAAAATAAATAATCAGAAACAATAAACAAGGCAATAGCAAAAAATCTTTAAGTGGGATCTTGATTTCAAGGCCTGTTATCTTCTAGAGGCAGGTAGCTAAACAGTGTATCTTATGGATTCTGAAACTCTTCTTAGCCCATTGTATATCCTTGGATAAAGTTTAACTACCTTTTTCAATAAATGAAAATCTCACAGCTGTATCCAGAAGAGATTTTTGACTCCAAGTGATCTTGCCAGCCAGAATAGATACTGTTATAGATTGCTGAATAAGCTAATTATAATGTTATTTTTAAAAGATAATCTAAAATAGAGCGGCATTCTGCCTTCCATTAGCCAAAATAAATTTATATTACATCTGTGTGATTAAAACGAAATTCTGCAGTTAGAACAGCTTTTGCCACTCAAAATTTCTTTTCCCTAGTTATTTAAAATTTATTTAAACTCCTGCCCTTTCAGAGTCTGAATTCCATTTTTAATGTGCATTTGAAGACCTCTTTTCAAATACTTTCTTGACCTGATCTTTATATAAATACTCTTCACTTAGTCACACTGTCTGCTGACTACTGTCTTGGTAATGGAAAGATATTTCTGAAAACATTGCATTTTCTAAGGAAGCAAAGAATTAGTAGGAAAGAGATGGCTTGTCTTAGATTAAACTTTTCTGTGTTAATGAAAAACTTTGAACTTTATTTGAATGAGCTTTAAAATACATGTACTCCTACACACATAAAAATGCAGGTATTTGTATTTTACATTTGTATTTTACTACTTTTCTGCTGCTAAATGTTACCTTCCATGACTGCAATTTTAGAACATTTTGTTCTGAGAAACATAGCAGTTAAGCAAAAAATGTAAAGTCAGATTTGCCTAAACTGTGGTATTAAAAGTTAAGACATTTTATTTCTAAAAATAATGTAGATGATAGTTAAACTTCTGTGATTCTCCTGTCATTGTCAGGAAGTTAAGCTTTTAACATACTGTGGTTTTACTATGTCCATTTTATGGTATGGAAATGGCACTCCAGTCATTAGCAGGAACAGAAATGATGGATGTCAGACAAAGCGGGAACTCCTGAGTATAGAATTATCCATCTGTTTAAACATATGTAGTGCAAGAATTCATATAAAGGATTTCTGAGAAAGGTATTGCAGTTTATTATTTAGATTTATTGCAGTGGCACCATAAAAAAATATTTTGGATGGCAACTTGGACCTTATGTTTGTTCTTTCATGGTACCGTATTTGATTGAGACTTTTATTTGCTTCTCTTGTTTTCAGGTGTCCTGCAAACTCCTTTTCCCTATAACCAGCTCCTACAGTTCATTGTACACAACCTGGAAGATCCTAGAGCTAATGCAAGAGAAGTCTGCGGTTACTAAATGGTTGTCTTCAGTGAAATCACTGCTACCTGCTAGCACTCAAGTCCCTGCCCATGTTTTTCTTTTGTTAGCTTATCTACTGCTCCAAGAAAATGGAGACACTCTTCATGATGTGCTCCAGGCTACTACAGAAATAGCCAAGGCTGATTGTTCTCAGGTAAAAACTTACTGTTAGTTGGGGTTTTTTTCAGGAATTGGGCTAGATTTTGCAGCCAGAGAGGGGCAAGGCTGCCACAGCTTCATGACCCTAGGTCCAGCAAGTGGCAGGAGTATACCTGCATTCCTGGTACCTACAGTAAGGATCTCTCCAGCAATGGTGCGTAGACTGTCAGTGTGTAGAGTACACAGCTGCTGGATTCGACTCTCACCAGTTGCAGGCATCTGGACATATGAGCTTCTGACGCTGCAGCTGCACTGCAGTTCCTAATGCAGACTGACCCTCATCCTGCACAGCTGACTAGAATTCACCTTTTTGTGTCAATTACAACAAAATATGTATTATGTCTCTGTTATAGAGTGTTTTTTAGTTGTTCAGACTCAGAAAAAAGACTGACTTATTTGTTGATATTGTCTAGTAAGTATGAAAATACAATATGAGAAAGTTGAAAAGAGGCTACCAAACCATTTCTGACTTCTGGTGACTTCATGAATTATTCTCTGTGGTTTTTTATGGTTTCTGGAGGACTGCCAAGTCCCTTGTGACATCTTTAGTCTTGTTTCTTAAAAATATGTGAATAGTCTTTGTCTACTTCAGTACTGAATTCAGGCCAGAATTATACAGTATGCTGAAATTTATCTACATAACCTGGAATGAAAAAGAGGGTTGTCTGGAAACAGTACAGTAATGCTGGAGACATTATGCAGAAGCAATCATATCTTATTTGTAAAAAAGGGAAAAGTATCTATTCAGATTTAATTTACACCATAAAGACAAGCTCAATTTGCCTCAGAGTTTTTTAATTGCCTTCTTTTCAAAGCACAGCAGTTAAAATAGTTACAATTTTGGCTATTATTTAAGAACAAGTTGTAAAGCTGGTAGCATAAAAATAAGCAACCTTAGTATGTTATCTCTAGGAAAAAAATCCTTTAATGAGCAGACATATTAGGAATAGCATGGGTTTATATATAAGAGCATGTCAATTGGAAAATGACAATTTTTATTTCTTACCTTCCATTTAGAGCTCTGACTTAATGAAATGGTGTGAAGCTAATCAATGCCAAGGGGAAGAATTTTAAACTTAGAAGTAGTGAAAAATGTGATCTGACAATGGCAATGTGATCCTAAGCCAGCAGTCGTCTTCCAGATGTATTTTCTCTTTTAACTGCAAGAGACAGGTCTTTTGAGGGAAAACACAAAGCTTAAGCTAACTTAAGACATGCTTTGTTGACCTACCTCCTGGTTTGGGTGTCTTGCAAACCTTCAGTTTCTCACTTTAAGTAGGACTCACCTAGTTGGGTTCAAAGGGTAGGAGTAGGTAAACTGAACTGCACTTGTGTATAAATGCGAAGCTGAGCTGATGCAGAACTACCTGGGTACCTCTTTTTTAACATAGTTTCTTCTGGAAAATATATCTGTAAGTTAGCATTCAAAGCTAGTGTGAGTAGTACAACTCAACGATGAGTAGTTTAACAGGTCCACTAAATATTTAGTAAGCAGGATTACAGGTCTTTGTAAATTAACTAATTATTCTCTAGGAAAAGAGTGGATAAGGTGTACATCTGCCCTTTTCTGGAAAACTTTCCTTCAGTTCTGAACTAAACTGCTCCAAGTAAGGCACTTTTCTTTTGTGGCTAGCTCACTATCTAAAATCCACAATGATAACACTAGGCTTTTTAAAGTGGGTTTCCTGTATCTGTCTGTAGACTGTCTCTAACTTGTTTTGTTGCATTAGGTCTTTGAGTTGTATGATGAATCAGTGGCATATTACAGAAAGAGGACAGGAAAAATGCTTTGTTTATCAACTATTTGATATAGTTGTTCAAATTCAATTTAGCAGTCATTCCAAAAAAGCAGTAACTTGGTAAAAAAATGACTGAAGTAATATGGCACCTGAGCAGAATGGGCTGAAATCTAACTGTAGGGAATGACTGTTGTGAATTTCATTGGAGTAATCTAGAATAGCTCCCTTGACTTTAAATGAGCAATTTTTGAGGCAATTCAAAGTGCAAGTCAGCAGAATTACCAAAGTTTTAGATAGACACAGGGAGAGTAATTTAACCTGTAGCTGTTTCAGGTTTACCATGGGAATGCATTTTTCTACTTTTTATATTCTTCTTGCTTTAAGCCAAAGCTGTTGTTCACCACTGCAGTAAGTAAAATTGATCCTGTTGAGCTAACTGTGGTGGTTTGACTACTTCAGAACTAAGAAGCCATTCAGGCTTAAACCATTGTTTAAAATGCAGAACTCAAACCTGATTTGTTGATATTGTCCTACTAGCTCACATTGTGTTCACTGTCAAGGTCTGCAAATGGAGAGCATTTAGTTTTTTTTAATTACAATGGTCTTAAAAACACTTTTCTACAAAATATGTAAGGTATTGAGGTGTCTTTTTAGTAGTATCACATAAAGCAATCAGTATAATTAGTAATGCAGCAGGCATTCTGCTGAGTAATACTTGAAAATCTTGTGTGGGAAGAATAATGCACCTAATTGGGATGATGTTTCCCTTCTCAGTCTTTAGTTAATTGCAGCCAAGGACACTAGAATATTCTCCAGTTAGCAATATCTAACGCATTTCTGTCTTTTAATTTACATCTTTTATTCTAGAAGATTTTACTGCTTTAAAAGTAGAACTTACTGTCTGGCTTATTTGAACTTGGCATCACCTGGGATCTGTCTTGACTCTGACAAGCTATTTCAGTTCTGAGTCTGGGTAATTGCTTCACAGAGATTATTACAGTGTGGTATTTCACTAAAGATTATCACATTGTTTCTTGTAGATGCAGTGCTCTCTCTAAGGCAGGAAGAATTACCACAGACTTGTCCTGTCTTTCCCTTGCAATAATAGTACAGGTGGAGAATGCACTGCAGCTCCTGGAAGGGTACATAACTGATTACTTTAATAAACTCAGTGGACAGCGTAAAGGTAACTATCACTAACTGCTGACAGAGTCATACTTTGGAAATTGCTTTAGGTGGTTCTGTTTCATTCAGTTCCATGTAAATAAATGGTGCTTTATAAAAGACAGTGGATGTAAGTGGTGAGAATGTCCTTCAAGTTATCAATATGGAAAGCTCATCACAACGAACTTGTTAGACATTTTGAGTGTTCAGTTTCATAGAGCACTTTCTGAAGGATGCAGTGGAAGGATGGTGTGCAGCATAGTAGTTAGAAAGCTGGTCTGAAGAAGAGAAGAAGTATGGAAAGAGAGAACAAAAAGTGGCTATTAAACCCAAGCTGATTTTTAAACACTCATATCCATATTAACTGTTCTATCTATTAACATATCTATGTCTTTCTTTGGTGTTGGCAGCACTGAAACACTCAGTTTAAAGCCACATATTTGTGCGGGCACAACAGGTATATTCTGAATTCTTTTAATCTTTAAATCATGTTTAAATCAAAGTAAACTTGGGCTAGAAGGCTTCAGCGCTGAGCATTGCAGAAATTAAATAAAATGTTCACACAGCCAAATTAAGAAGCATCCACTTTGCTGCCAATGTGTGAACCATCTGTACTACAGAAGAATATACAGAAGTGCTAAGATGTCATGGTGAACGTCATAGTATAGAAAGAATTGTGTGGTGGTGTTTTTTGTATGTTTCGTTTTTTCTTTAAGTGATGTGGATGGTCATTTATTCTGCTGCTAGTGAAATTCTGTTACTTTGTAGTTCACAAAGTGACACTGTAGCTGTGGTTGTAGCTGTGAATGTTGAATTGGAAAGCCATAGGTGATTGCCATGCAAAATCTCAGTTGAAGAATTGTGTTTCAAAACAAAACAGGGTCAGAAAGGGAGAACATGCATCAAGAATGCTTTCATCTTTACTCCAACTCTTCACAGAGTTCACTAACAGTAGCTCCCAATTTCACGCTGAATGTTGTTTTATAAAGAGCCTGTTGTATCTGAAGTAAATTAATGGAGCATTTAAAAAGCATTGCTAGATTTAAAAATTACTGCCATAATTGATTTTGCAGTCATTGTTCTGGTTATGCTTTGTTTTCTCTTTTTTTTCCCTTACCCTTTTCATTAAGAAAGGTTATAGAGGACTTCTCTGTATGTATCTCTTCCTATCCCACTAAGTAAAAGCCTTTTTATGGTGCAGAATTAGTGGTATTAAATCTGTTTTTAATGGAGGTATTTTAGAGTAATGGTCTGAATCACTATGGAAGAAGGTCCAGAAATATTTTTTACAGGCCAAGGAATGAAGAGTGGTACATGGGCAGTTAGGCTGTCTTAGGTCAGATCACTGCAGAGGCTGCTGTGACATGCTGTTAATGATAGACTTTGTGCAATCTTTCTGATTAGTTGAATTTTCTTGTGCAGAAATTATTTCACTATGTGAAAGCCTTGCTGTGCTGCAAGGGGAAGAAATTAAATTGTCTGACTGAGGTCACTGGTGAATAGCAGCACAAGATCTATTATGGTTATTTGAAGATTATGAGTCTGTAGAGGATATGCATTCTTTTATGATCTTTCAACTTCTAGAATGAACTATTTTAGTAGTAAATGATACCTGGCAAATCCATCTGAATATGCATTATTTTCTCTTCTTTGGGGTCTGGGTGTGCATCAAAAACCAGGAAGGTAAAATACATTTTTATTTGAGTAGAAAATATGCCTTAAGGGTATGTTGAACTGGGTGGTGCCTGATGGTATCTTTTTTTTGTTGTTTCGTTATGTATACTTCAGAGAGTAGCTGCAGGGAAGCAATCGTGTAGTCAGAGTTTGTGGACAGATTCTTCATTATCGAAGCTTATTGGTTAGAGTCCTGCTAGAGTACATGAAACTTTTGAAAACCTAGCTTGTGTTTTCTAAAAAGTGCATCTGATTTTTTTGAAAGAAATTTATTTTATAGTCTTTATAAACAGAAACTTAGCACCATTTGTGCACTTATTTGAAAAGACTGGTCTTTTCATTTGTCTGAATCATCCAATACTTTTTTCTTGCTTACTGGAGCGAGAAATGCCAGAATGCTGAACACTTGCAAAAACCTTCTCGTTTTGCTTCCTTGCCTACTGGACAACTCTCTTCCAAAATTCAGCCCAGAAATAAACCTGTTATTCTTCCTTAGCTTATGCTTTTGAAGAACAAATGTCCTGTAGCTTAGAAAAAAAGAAATCAGACCACCAAATCACAGAGAAGGCGTCTCAGATAGATAATATTATTTTGTCCTGCATGTTTAATTTTATTTTAAGAGAGAGAGTTGTTGAGAAACCTAAGCATCATTTTTGAGAGGCAGAATAGTTTTAAAACAAAAAACGTCTGGAAACCCTTCAAGTTTCCAGTGACAGATTTGACCCAACTTCCACATCCTCTGGTAGCGTGGGGAATGCAGAAGACAGTGTTGACAGGCAGTGTGCCTCCTGCTACAAAGCTGCTTCCTGCCAACTGGGAGCAAATGAATTGTTGTATCATCTTCATGGAGCTGTTGCACCGTGGATGAATATTTAGCACAAATATAGTACTGAAATTAATCCCAGCATTGTTTATCCATTACATGAGCGAGATGGAGAGAGGAGTAGCTTTGCTGTACCAGAACATTTTGGGATTTTTTCCTGATTTTACAATTGAAATATACGGATCAAAACAAGTAGACTTAAAAGGACAATACCTTTTAAAGAAATTTGTAACTGGCCTTACAGTAGTGTAGGCTTAGCCTGGGAATTCTGTACATCAAATTTAGGATCTGTTTAGTACATGTTAGTGTGAAAGTCATTGTAGAACTTTCATTTACTATCTACTTAGTGTAGAATAAACTTCATAACAAAAGTAATGTGGACACAGGACTTGAAATGAGCTTCCCATTGTAGCTGATAAAGGCTGGACTTAAGCAGACTGACTTTAAATGGTTTGAATGCTTTTATTACTAAGGACTAGGACTATAATTTATTTTGATTATATTTTATTTTGAATGTCATTGTCTGCTTGTCCTTTGTGTAGTTCAATGTTCTTCTCCAGGAGAAGAATGCAGGAAGTAACCTACTGGCTAGAGAACTAGCTTAAGTCAAAGTAGTTGCCCAAGACCCTGCCTCTAGCAAAAGGAAAAGGTACTGTGGGGACAGACTGGAAGTAAGAAATTTAGGGAAGGATTTTGTTCATTATAGCAACATATCTAATATCTGTACTGATGTTTTATGTAGCCTTTTTGCCCAGCACAGCATTTATCAAGGATGGATATGGTTTAAAGAACTGATGAAATCCTCTTATCCTGTGAGAGTCTTTCAATTATTCTGCTGCATACAAAACTTTTTGGATAATAATATTAGAAGACACTTCTTTCCTGTTCACACATATTAACAGATGCATGAAAAACTTATGTATCAGTGGAGAAGCATGTGTGACCTTCCTGAGAATTTTGAAACTTAAAGTGGTGATTCAGGTTGCTGTGTTAGTATCAATGATTACCCCCACCCCCAAAGGTGTGGAATGCCCATTACTTGCTCATCAGCCTACAATTTATCTTGTATGATTCAAACATCTAGGAAAAAGTAAATCAGGTGATATATTTTTTCTTAATACTCAAGGTACAACAGGTGCCCAGAAATGAAACTGCTTTCATCTATAAGGTCTCCTGTCTTTGAGGGGATTTATTGTATACTTTTATTATTTAGTTTCTGTGCAAGCTCCTTTTTGCCTAAGGCTTAAATTAACCAAAACAGGTTCTTTCTTTGAGAATGCTGAGCCTTTGGCACTCAAGTCTTCTTTTAGATTCTTTCTAACCAGGAAGTTAATTTTTGTTTTCTTCCTGTTTACTAAAAACCATAATTTTCTCTTAGGTAGTGCTGTTGTCCCTTTGGCATGGGTGAATTGGGGTATTACAACTGCACTGTGCACAGGTTAGCCTAAACAAATCATTACAGTTAGGGAGCAGCAAGGAAAAGTTGGACAGCAAATTAAATATCATGTTTTGTGTTCAGGTTTCATTTTTCTGTGTTTCAGTATTAATGCAGATATTACTAAATTTTGACTGTAACCAGAATTTATGTTAATTCAACTGTGCCGTGTGCTGGCGAGTTGGTATGCTTACTTTGCCCACCTGTGTTTGTTCTTCAATGAATACTGTGATAGCAAGGAAGATCAGTGTGTTATCAACACTGTTTTGGTGACAAATCATTGCCAGCAAAGTGAAGAAAATTATCTTTATCACCAGCAGAAATCAGGACACAACAGAAGCTGTAAAACTGCTCAACTTTTCTTGAATCCAAAGGTCTGAAAGAAAGGGAAGTTGCCAGGGAGAAGATGCTCTTTCAGTTTCGAATGAACAGGTGGAAAAGTGAGACACTTTAAATCCGTATTGGAGGTGATTTTGGGTGTTAAAATCTGCTCAGATGAATACTAGTCTAAATTCACCACATTTATTGGTTTTGCTTTGAAATACTTACATAAAACCAGTCCTCTGTCTAGGCAGGTGATAGTGTGATGACTACTTATACAGATGGTAGACAACAACCTTGAGAAATATAGAAGGAGGGACTTGTCAATTAGTCCAAAATGTGGGAACATTTTTGCTTATAAAGGGATTTATACTATTTAAGAATGTCTAGTGCTATTTGAAAAATGGGAAAAAATAATGTATTATGGTTAATTCACCAGGTAGTAAATGCAGATTCCAGAACGTAGTTTAAGTTTGTGGAATTTAGATTACTCGCCTGTAAAGATAGTGATGTAGAACAAGCAGTACTTTTTTATCTGTGATTTGGAACCAAAACAGACCCAAGTATGCAAAATCCAAGAGCACTTGAATTTTTATTCAATATTGCTCTTTCTGTGGACTGAGACAGATCTTTTTACATTAAAAAATATTATCTGCTTATGTAAAAATGCACTTTGAGAGAATGTTGTAGCAGAATTTTCCATTAATATTTTTTTAATGAGTGTCTGTATAAACCACCCATGTGAGTGTGTGTGTAATTACTTTTAAGTACTCATAAAATCAAGCTGAGAAAAAAACTAGGAAATTGTGAGTAAACTTAATTTAAAATTAGATTTAATCACATAGTGATAAGAACGTACGCAGGAAAAAACTGTAGGACTTGCAGGTGTGAAAATCTGATAAAAAAGTCTCCTTTCCTTTATTGTCACTTCACAGGCAGCTCTCTGGAAGCTTTGTACCATATAGTAAAGAATGCAATAAATTATATTGTATTATATGATGGGTTTGTCATATGTACAGGCAGAAAAAAATGCAAAAAAGGTATGACTTTGTAATATGTTCTGGCAAGTTCACTGTCTTGTGTCATGTTGGCAAATTCCAATTTATTTCCTATGTTTGTTTTATTTTAGGTTCCAAATCTGATCCCAGTACTGGTATTTAAACTGGGAAGACCTTTGGAGCCTGCACTTTACAGGGATATATTATATACATTGCCTACACTTGGTGTACACAAGGTCAGAATGAAAAATTTTTAGTAAAAAAGAAATTATATCAATAAGAGGTCATTTATTTATAAAAAATTATTTAGACTAAGTAATGTGTGGCTTAACTGATTTTTAAGCTTCAGCATAACTTTATAATGTTTTTGATGTGATATTTCTTTTAGAGAGAAATGTGCATTATGCTTTACTGTCTACACTGTATCATCATTATATGTGCCATGAGAAGACGCATGCTCTTGGACTCATGTGCTAAAGTTTTTTGAGAAATGACTTCCAGATTATTTCTAACATTGCAGTTGGACAGTTACCTCCTTGTTATACTTGGTTGTAAAAGAATGATTTGTAGATTAGAATTTGTCCCTGGACATATAAAATAACAGTGACGGTTAAAAAATTTCTTTTAGGTTTGTGTAGCTCAGATTCTACGTGCCATATACATGCTGGGGAGTATGCCAAAGCTCAGAGCAATTGCTTCGCGGCTGATGACATCATTATGGGAAAGACAGGTTAGAAAATTCTTGTAGTTATTCACTATTATTATAACTATTCACTATAGTAAGTCCAGTTGAAAAATTTCATTGCCTCTAACCAAGGAAAGAAATTAATTTTGGAGCGTTACTTATATTAGTATGTCATTATCAGCATTATGAAGTAAATGGTGTAAGTGGTACCTATACTGTTTCTGTTCTAGTGAAAAATTTAATAGTATGTCTTTCATGAAACCTTCTTTTCATTTCATGAGGGTTCAGACGGGAGGTAGAAAGAAAATGTGTTTGAAGGACAGCTTTCTGCTTTTCATAAAATGAAGTAAGAGCAAGATCTTAGTGTTGTAGTTTAACGCCAGCCAGCAGCTGAGTACCTCACAGCCACTCACTCACTCTCCCACCAGCAGGACTGGGAGAGAACTGGAAGGGTAAAAGCTGGAAAACTATTGGTTTGAGATAAAGACAGTTTAATAGGGGAGGCAAAAACTGCACTCATAAGCAAAGAGAAACAAGGAATTAATTCACTGCTTCTCATGGGCAGGCGGGTGTTTAGCCATCTCCAGGAGTGCAGGGCCCCATCACTCATAACAGTGACTTGAGAAGACAAGCACCTTCACTCCAAACAGTCCCTCACTTCCTTTTTCTCCCCACTTTGCATACTGAGCATGATGTCATATGGTCTGGAATATCTCTTTGATCAGTTGGGTCACCTGTCCCGGCTCTGTCTCCTCCTGATTTCCCATTTGCGGCATATGAAAAGCGGAAAAGGCCTTGGCTCTTTGTAAACTCTGCTCAGCAATAACAAAAATGTCTCAATCTTATATTATAAATATTTATATATTATAAATGTCTCTATAAGCCCTGTATTCAGCATAAATCCAAAGCACAGCCCTATATCAGCCACTGTGAAGAAAATTAACTCTACCTTGGCCAAAACCAGCATAAGTTACATGACAATAATTTGCTTCTCAGTTTTTTTAAATAGCAGTAGAGATTTGGTCTGCAAAAAACAGAGCGCAATGTAGCATTGGATTCCAATAGTGAAGAAAAGCAAAATATGGTATGCAATAAATGTGGTATTTAGAAGTCATGTAGAAGTGCTACCAATTGAAAATCCTGTCACCAACTTTTGAAGGTGTGATGATCATTTTTAAATTAAATCTTTTCTAGGATCGAATTTACCCAGAATTGCAGAAGTTCTTGGCGATGTCTGATATGCCCTCTGTGTCTGTTGACAAAGATGCTCAGTGGGAAAACCTGATTGCTAAAGCAGCTTGTATAAGAGATATATGTAGACAGAGGTAAGCACAGATGTCACCCATCTTACATCTTTGTAAGGGAAAACAATTTTTTTTTTTTCAGAAAAGCTGCATAATTATTTTTACCTACTCTGTTACATTAATTGTGAGTAGTATTTTTCTAGTTGAAACACAGACCCAGCCATTCCTGATCTGAGCAGCTAGTAAGTTTGGTGTTTTCTATTATGACTAATAGAAAGTATATAAAAATGCTGTGAAAATTAAATGGTTTTCATCCTGAAACAAAACATACATCCTATACTTATATAGGGTAGAAGAAATTTTAGACATAACACTTCCAAATTAGAAAAATGAAGAGACCAAACAATAGAAGAAACAACTAATCATCTATCTTTTGATCTATTCAAAGAAAGATTGGATGTTTTTTTGAAAAGCATCTTTTGTCACTGGCAAATTTATGGTCTTTGAGATACAGTACCACAAACACCATTGTGCAAATCTAACTGGATGACATCCTGAACCTTTCCAGGTCTAACAATCCATGAATATCAGAAGTTGATAATAATTTACAGTTCCTATAAAGATTATTTTTAAATATGTTAGTTTTTGGTTTTATGTGCACAATATCATCTTTTCTCTTTGTCACCTGTATTGGGTTCCAGTTTTCACTTTCTTTCTTGAAGGTCAGTTACTAACAACTGGGGGGATTAATAGATCTTTTAATCATCAACTATAAAAACAAGCTCTTAAAGAAAATACCCTTTCCTTTACCTCTTCAATCCTCTTCAATTTAGTCAAACAGCATTGTTCAAGAAATTTTTAAAGAATGAAAAGCAAAAGAGAAATCTCAATGCATCTGTAGTATTCTTTTTGCCAGGTAAGTGGTATACTTAGGGTTCAGATGTATGCACATTCTTTGTGCATTTAGAAATTCTTTGAGAGAAAGTGAGAGCAAATGGAGTAAGTCAGAATGTTGCATGCATATGAATCACCTAGACAGGTGCAATTTACTGAATGCTCTTAAAGAAATAGTATGAGGAACTGTTGAAATGGCACTTGACGTTTTCTGCACCGCAGCCCAGTAAAACAGAATGGATAGTAAAAGACTGGAAAGCTAATAAGCAGCCCATGCAGTCACTGAAGGAGGGACAAAGGGCACTGCAGCAACCAAAAAAATTGGAAAAACATAGCTATCTGATGTAAGAGGGACAAAAGACTTTTAGTGTCAGAATCTCCACCAATGCACAGTATTGACTACTTGCAGAAGACTGCGACAATCATAAAATAGTATCTTTACCAGCACGTTTTCATTATTAGTCACTTCTTGAAAGATGTAATCTTTTAGTGTACACAATATGTCTGAACAAAAACTTCCATATCTTAACTACTGTGTGATCTTTCAGTTGGAACTTGGTGCCTGCTGATTTAATTCTTCATGTCACTCAGCCTTTAGAGCTGTCTGTTATATCCTTTTATCTTTTTTTTTCTTCCTTCCAGTTTTAAGCTGTTTTAAGTTGTCACATAAACAAATCAGCATTCAGTGGATTTTCGTGTATAGATTATAACTTTGTGTGTATGTGTGAATATGGCCTTCCATCTTCATGTCTTTTCCTTCAGACCATACCATCATGGAGCAGACATGTTGGCTGCAATTTCTGATGTATTAAATGAATGCACAAAACCTGATCAAGCTTCACCTGCTGCCATAGTGCTACAGGGTCTCCAGGCACTTTGTGAGGCTGAGGTAAGATTAAATTGGCTTGTCCTTGTGTTTCTTGTTTTGCTTGTCGTTCATGAACTTTTGTCCCAGTTGGCTTTTTTTTTTTAAGAGTATCTTGGATTGTTGCAGAATTTCTTTTTCTTACAACAGATTTAATTCCTCTCTTCCAACATAAGTTAATAATTCCTTGGAAATTGTACTGTGAACTTCTACAACAGCAGATCAGACCTTCAGTTCCTGGGCTGTAATTTTGGTCAGCTTCACAATTTGTTTCAAATACATCCCTCCGTGTGTCTTTGCTGGAGATTTGAGAAGAAAGATTGTGTGCTACATAATTCTGATTGGCTGAAATGTAAAACATGTAATTTCTGTATATCCTTACTGGCCTGCCCTGCTGGGTCTCATTCATAATGTGGACCAGATAGGGAGTTAAATCACTTGCAACTGGGAGGCTTCTGTTTTGCGCTAATGCATTCATTACTTACTGATGTAAAGGACAAGTAAAGCATTGCTCAGAGAGGTTGTGCTGTGTCCATCCCTGGAGATTTTCATATTCGTTTTGGAGACAACCCTGAACAACTGGATCTTACCTCATAGTAACCCTGCTTTGAAAAGGAGGTTCAGCCAGAAATATCCTGAGGTCCCTTCCAACCCATATTGTATGTGGTGCTACAAATATCCCCAAGTTAGGAGTCGAGGCTCTCACAATGACATCCCAGGTGGTGTGATGCAGGCACAGACATGCTGTGTGAATCACACTATTGACGAACTGCATACTACATAGTCCGTCAGAGGTAGTGGACTAATTATATCCTGCAGGAATATTTGATTAGCCGTTCTCTGCCAAACTGAAATTTTAAATTAATCCACTAATTCACTTTCACTGCAGTGTTTACTGGAGTGAGGCCAGTCCAACAAAATCTAGCAGCATTATTCCTTTGAAATCACTCAGCAGTTCAGGAACAATATAGTGAATCATTAGCAGTCCATTGACATCAGTATTCAATACAGTTAAAAATCTCCATGCAATGACTGCTCAGAAACAACTTATTAAGGGTAGTTTTTTGTTTGCTTTACTTTTGGTGTGGAGCCTGGCTCTTCTTAAAGTTACATAGATTATTTGAATGCTGGTGTTGGTATTGAACCAGTGTTTTCCCAGGCAGAATTATATTTAGGCTTCATCCTGCACAGAAGCAGAAGTTAGGCCAGTGACAGATGTTACATCTTTCTATAATAGCCTCATTTAAGAACAGACATACTGTACCACTGTTGAGAATTGGAAGGCTAAGACATCTCCAGGTACTCAGGATAGAAGAAAGGAAGGAAAAAAATCTCTTTGTGGACTGGTACCAATTTTTCCTGTCCAAATTCTTACGGACCCTCCTCAACTTGCTTTGCTTCCCTTTTACAGTACAATATGCTGCCACCCAGCTATACTGAAACTTTAGTAGAGAATTCTCTTGTGGTTTGGTAAACTGGATAACCATTTAGGTTAAGTAATGTAGTCCGTCCCTTATTAAATATTTAGACTCAAGTTTGCAGTGCAGAAAGGACATAATCATAGAGGTTGATTTTGTTTTGGTGTTTTCTGTCTCTGCCACTGACTTAAAGGAAAGGGATCTATGAGCTTTTCCATGTGCAGATGGTTAGATGTAGGATTCTAGAGAGCACCTAATTTTCAGTCAGCTTCTTCACCAGAATGATAATTATATTTTCATATGTATAGTGTTGACTTAGTTGATGATGAAACCCTATATACTACCATGTGGCTTTGTCAGAGTTGAGTTCTGAGAGTCTCGGAAAGGCTCTTCCATAAAAGCAATGCTATAATAAAATGTGTTGCAACATTTTTTGCTTGACTGTTGCAGAAGAATGGTTTTCGGTTTTGGTGTCTATAGTAATTATTATGTTTAAAGGTAATGACTTTACCCAAAGTACATCCTACACAAATAGCATTAGGAGTATAAGCTTAGCTTTTGCAGGAATTAAAAGAAGGCCTAAATGCTTCCCCCACCCCTGTTGTTTTGGGGAAGGCAGTTTGGTAGGTATAAAAAAAAGCCCTTTAATGAATAGTGCACAGTGACTTGCACATCAAAAATTAAAATACACACAATTCTTGCCAGACCACATTTTCTATTTTTGGGCATATAGTTTGGGTTTTTTCCCCAGTGATTTCAGCAGACGCCAGTGTACTTCATATGAGTCTATCTGTTCTGTCATGTAATTGATTTCATGTATCAAGTATAGTATGCAAGCCAAGAAACATTGAATAAAGAAATTCCTAAGCATTGTATTTACATCCCCTTTCCAAATTTTTGAGGAAGTGGTTTCATGCTGTTTATTCCCTCAGTCCATATCTGTTTGTTATATTGATCCGGAAGAAACCAGCATAACAGACTAATATAATGCACTGGAAAGTTTGTGAGAACAAATAATCATGACTGACATTTTGAAGGAATTACAAAGCTGGATGTTGTTTAAACAGTGTACATTTAAAAACTATGCTCTTGAGATGGTGGGTTTGTGTTGAGACATAATCAGGGGATCCTTACTTCTCGGGCTCAAGGTTCTGCCAGTTTCACTTTCTCACTTGCCTGTGCAGATCTGCAGTTCAAGGGAGCTGCAGACTCCCAGGATGAACTCTGTATAGGTAAGGGTTTTTCAACAAACTGAATGAGTGAGTAAAATAAGTTGACTAGGAACCTTACTGGCCTGCAGTAAATAAATTAAGCAAATTTGTGCTCCAAGTACTTAAGCTCTGTTAGCATAAACTGGACAGCTAGTTATGTAGTCTACAAAAACAATTTCCATTTTGTAGCTGAAATTTCAATGTAAGCATTTTACATTTGAATGTCTACGCACTCTGTAGACAGAACAATTGTAACTGAAGTTTTTTTTCTGTGGACAATCACTGGGGAGTGATTTGGCTGTTAATCCTCAGTATTAATAAGATCACTTTGCCCATCTGAGCCTTCTTTCATAGTGGGGGTTTCTTTGTAGCACTTACTCAAAGCAATGGTACACCTTTACGTTTTCCAAGTCACAGGTATTTCTGTAGCTGTTATGTGTAACACTTTGCAGTGTAGCTCTAGACTGGGTCAGGTGGGTTTTGTTGCAGTTACATGTTCTGAAAATAACTTGATAGGTATTGCTCTGATTACAGTTTAGAGGAGATTCTAAATTTCAGGCAGTCACCAGGAAGATGTGGATCTAGTCTGTGGTAAATGATGAATGCCATATGTTGACTTTGTTACTGACTTGTTTTTTGTCTGAATATATGTTTCAGTTTTAAGGTTTTACCAAAAAACATTAGAAAGGAAGGCAAAAAATTCGAAAGTAGCTACCTGAGGATAATTTTTCAAACAATGACAGACTGTTTTGTATTTCTGCTGAACCTACTATTGTTTTAATAAGAATTGCGGTTGCACTGGGATACCCTTTTTTCTGTTGTGCATACTCTGGGAAGCTATGTTAAGGTTGCTAGGAAGTGATGGAGTTGTTTAGAAAGCTGTTGAGACCCATTTCCAACTGTTCTTTCTGGGGCTTTTTGAGACCCCGGTTCTGCATACATCATTTTTTCAGAGTGTGAGTTTTGAGAAATATAAATATGTCTAGACTTCAAAAAATCAAGAAGGAAAGCCCTTTTCTCCTTCGATGTTTTGTTCTAGTATAGGAAACATACAGATTATAAGATGATGACTGCAGCACTGTGGTCACAGGAAGCAATCAGCTATGCCAGCCACAGTCAAAAGTTTGAGAACTATTTTTACACAAGTGTTGTGGTCAATGATCCACCCAAAAGGAGAGGAATCTTCTAACTTGCTTTCACTGGAAGAGGCTGTGATATTTGCAGGTATTGAAGGGTGAACCCAAAACAAAGAGTGAAGAAATGTCACAAGCATTTTTTGCACCTGTTATCTTAAAACTGTTAAAGCCACTGTTTCTCCTTAAAAAGCAAGAGAAATAGTCCCTGCATAACCTAATCGGTTGGCCCTCCTTTGTGAGTTAGGCTGGGCTACATGACCTCCAGAGGTCCCTTCCAGAATAAAGAATAAATACTTGTCTGAATCAAGGATTCTGTGATAGACATGGTGTACCAACCTTGCTGAGGTTTGAACAGATAGATACTTGTCTCAGAGGAAGTACTGATTCAAATAATGTGCTTGCTTTCCATCCCCTCCCTCCTTCCTAAATCATATGTGAAATTTGATTTAAATGTTGTTGTTCCCTGTTTTTTCCCCAAGATTTCTCACCCTTTTAGGGCAGTAGTTCACTTGACACAAGAGTGGTTTGTCTTTTCTTGACATCTGTAAAACTTAGCGTTTAGTTTTTTCCATGTAGCACTCAGTGCTTGTGCAGTGGCAAGCTTGCTATTTTAAAATAAATCTTAAAAATAACAGGAAAACACAAATGTAAACCAGTACCAAAAGTACTGTGTGGTTGTTAATGTCTTCAGATGGGAATGATACGTTATTCTGAACAAACACAGAATGAAAAAAACCCCACAAAGAATAAAAATATGAAAACAGACTTAAGAACTTTTACCAAAGTATGACACTAGCATATCTAGATCTGTGAACATACATTTTCTGATTAGCACTGATTCTATTTTTCCAGATAGTAATTGGCATACCAGTGTTGTAAAGTCTTCTTATCGTGCTAGTTTTCTAGAGTATTTTGCGTTTTCAGAGGACAGCTTTGTGGAGCTGAGCAGTGTATCTGGAATTGCAAGACTTTTCCTTGGGGATTCATGACTAGCGGTGAACTTCATCACAAGATATTTATCACAGTTGCCCATTCCTCCAGAAAGCCATTATGTCAAGGTTATTACTGCTTTTGTAACTTTTTTTTAATTTACTGTGTTTATTTATGGTGTGTGAAGTGCCAGTCTCCCACTGTTCCCATCCCCCTGCTCCACTGGTTCACAATACATCATTTGGTAGGAGTTTTCTGTAGGACTGCTGTTATATTGCAAGTCTAGAAAATACCTGCTGAGGAGGGATTGTAGAGTCTTAAGCTTTTAGACTTTAAAACATATTTTTTTCAAAGGAAATTTAGTGTTGCAGCAGCTGAGAGTGAAGCCTATTAATGACAGGCCAGAATGTACTTCTATCCTCAGTGGTGGTTTTAACATTTTCTAGCTTCTGTGTTTATTGTGCATCAGATGATGCTGTTTAGCCAGGGTAAGTAATTTTCCTTCTTCAGGTCAGTTCACCAAGTTTATTTGGGTTATTACCCAATCTGAAGTCAAGTGACAGCCACTTCAAGACCAAGTAGTTAGTTGTCAGCAGCTTTTGGACAGATGAGATGTACTGCAAATTCTCCTTTTCCTCAGAGTGCAGCAAAAATTTTTAAGTTGTGGTGTATTCCAAGCTGCACTGCTTCTTTAGCTAAGACAAAAAACAAATCTCTTCTAAGTGATGCCTGTACCCTTCAATAAATGTTTAGCATTTGGAAACTTGAGCTGTTTCCTTTAGCCAGTAGAAAAATTAAATTTCTGCCAGACTTCCATTTCTCAAGAAGGGCATATATCAATAGATTTCAAATCAGTAGAATTTTACTATAGTCCCTGCCATTAGTATGGATGTTTTATACATACAGTAAAGAAAATAAATCCTTTCTGTTTATGAAAGAAAATCATTAAAGTTGATTCTATAGTGAAAATATTTTGGTGTTGACAAAAATACTGAAATACAGTGTAGTCAGCTGAGTGGCAGCGGCACTGCATTTAGTATGTTTGATGCGTACATGAATATGTGTGGAAACAATCATCAATTGAATACAGCAGAAGTTACCATATAATTACTGTCATACTATTGATTATGTGTGACTTAATGGAAGGTCAGTGTTTTTGTCATACTAAATATGCTTGGTCCAAAACCAGTATGTTGTTTCAGTGTAGTTGAGAAAAAACATTTGGTATATGTTGTTCCTGTAGATTTCACTAACTTCATCTGTGTGGTATGTATATCTACTAAATCTGAAACTTCTGTTAGAATGCTGGTGATCTTTTATGGCCTTTTTTTTACCTGTTAGCTGAACTTGGACAGTATGTGACATACTGTAGGAATGGATGCATTTAAACCTTGGCTGGCTAGTAATTTGTTAGTTTTCCTAAAATAAGACACCATGAATGTACAACTTTGTTTCTTCACATGTTATTACATGGTGTATTTTCTCTTTCCAGACAACTAATTCATTACAAACTTAGTATTTCTGGATAGTTTAGTAAGAAACTCCAGTGCTAGTAGGTATGTCTGTCTTTCTGAACACTGGAAAAGCTTTTTTCTTATTCTTGAAAACAATGTGTTTTGAGAAGAGGGAAGGACAGGTGTAATTTTCACTAGGAATTTATCAGATGAGGTCTTTCAAGTTGTCAGTGATGGTTACCACAGAAACATACTAATGGGTTTGCTGTTCCTGCAATGGATTCAACTTGAAATGGATTGTTTTTTAAACTGCCGTCCAAAATGTGTTTTGCACTCACTCAAGTGACTGCTTAATTTGGCAATTACCTGCACTCTGGTTCTTCAGTGCAGAATAATAATATCTTTCTTAGTGCCCTCGTGGAATATCTTCATTAACATATCTTTATTTGATTTGTTACATAGATTGATTTACCTTTCTCCATGTCTTAGTTTTTTGTTGCTTTATTGTAATTTCATACACTTGAAAAAAATTTTCATGGCATTTGCTCAGAGTGTTTAAAGAGGAGTTTTGTTTTGCAGTTCTGGTATGTTTTGTCCTTTAAAAGGCTGAGTATTGTACTCGTAGCTTGCTCTGCCGTGTCTTTTAAATTTTTATTTAGACTTCTTTTCTAAACATACGTTGTTTTGGGTTTCGTGGTTTTGTTTCTTTTGTTGTAGTTTTGGGGGGTGGATGGGAGTAGGGTGAAGAGACTGTAGTTTCTTGTGGGTTTTGGTTTTATTTGTTGGGGGTTTTTTTTGTTAATTTGTTTTATATCTTTTCCTCTTTTGTACTGTTTTTGTTGCAGTGGAGCCTGAAATCTGAAAGAGAGATGGTAACAACAGATAAATTATAGGCAGAATTATTTTAGGTACAAATGTGGTAAAAATTTTAAAAGTGAAGTTCTCCACAGGTAGCAACATGAGGTTTGATGAAATACTGCATGAAAATTACTTAAGTTTTCCCTTAAATACATGTCTCCTTCCCAAGAGAAAGCATGGGCAACTGAAAAAAATCTCACAAGGAAAACGGAGAAAGTTTTAGTGCAGGAATGCTGTCTAGTCAACATTCCTGTGGAACTTAACTACTTTTTGTGACTTCTGTATAATTCTTTGGCTGAAATTGTACCACCGACTGATGGTCTTACAGACTTCTTGCAGTGCCTAGAAATACAAAATGTTGTACTGACTGCTCATTGAGCTGTCATGCAAATCTTTAAAGGTGAAAGTAAGCTGAGTGAGGCCTGTGTTGTACCCAGGAAGGGCTACGTGGGACCAAGTGTTTATCACTGCTGTGCTGTAGTTAGAGTGTAAATGCATAGTTGTTGTTTTCATTTTTGTATAAGTTGTTGTGAATAGCTAGATAGAAGTTCAGTATTAGGAATTAGTGTTTAGTCTTTATTGTAGTTTGACAGTTTTCAGTAATATCTGAATTCCTGAAATTTTACACTTTTCAGTTGTTCCGCAAATTGTATTGGTTTTGGTTGATTTTAAAGATTAAAGGAATTTCATTTTGGAGGACTCTCAGGGAAAATAGATTCCTCTGTTGCTTCCTCTGCTCTCCTATTGGATTTCCAGAGAGAGCTTGCTTTTAAGATAATTTGATCCAGTTAAGTAGAACAGTAGTGTTGGGTGAGGATACATCTACAGCTTTGCATTTTGCTAACCATGTTGTATTTATTTCTACTGATAGCTGCTTTCTCTGGTGAAGTATTGTGCGGTATTATTGCATTATATCAGTTGATATAAAAGTTAATTTGTAACATGCTTGCTTTTTTCCTGTTTATGAACCATATTCCTGTTCTCCAAATAGCAAGAGTGAGGACAAGCATTGGAAAGAAATGTTTTCTAAGTTGTTTAAATGTTTTTGAGTTGAGATTGCTTTTAGTAATGGTGCCTCCAACCTTCCTTCAAGGTTGTTTGCATCCGTTCTACATGGAATGCCCTGTCACCAAAGCTGAGTTGTGATACAAGACCCCTCATTTTAAAAGCTCTGAACGAATTGTTTGCCCTGGTTCCCTCATTAACAGTGAATACAAATGAATTTGAGGTATGTACTTATGAACTTAGTCGGGTCTTTCTTTTACTGTATCTTTTTATATTATTTTAAAATGAGCCTTCTTGTTTCTAATTAATCATAATGCACATTCCATACAGTTTCACAATTTTTTCTTGCATTAATGAGTTCTGGGAGATAGGTGAAAAATTTCAATGCAAGGTTAATCTGTGGTTTCCTTCTCCCATAATGTAAGGACATATGAATGTGTCTGGAGTTCAAACCTGTACCCTTTCCACTTTCCTAGCTCAATGCATGTTGATGTAGCAGCAGTTTGTTTCAGGTAACTGCCTCTATTTCAACTGCTTATTTTGTTAAAGAAAATGTAAATGCATATTTTGTTTGATTTTATAGAAATTCAAAGCTCAAGTTATCAGCTTCCTTTGGAACAATACACAGAACAAGGTATGTGATACAGTTGAAAATTTCAATTCCTTGTGTCAGCAACTGAGTATTAAGTTTTATACTCATCTGTCAAGACAGTGTCAGTAATCTCATTTCTGAACAGTGTTTTCATCTTGTAACTGGCTATTTAATACTGTTCTTGAAACAATGTACTGCACATGAAAGGTGGTAACTGATGATCCTAACATTTGTCATTTCCCAGGAGAGTTATAACACAAAGTAGTTTGACTTCTCCTGGAAGATTTCAGCCTTGAATGGTGAAGCATTCTTCTCAAAGATCCTGCTCTGACAGCTAACTCAATTCTTTTGTGGGATATTGTAATGCAGTGGGAATGTTGGACTGTAATCACCATGTGGCTTGTGGAACCAGCGTATTTTACTTTAAGTATAGTACCTTAGGAAAAAATTGTTATTTTAAATGCTTTATCAACATTCACTTTATCAGCATACTCTTGATAAGCTTTCTGTATTAGAGTTTCCAGTAGTTGGCAATACCCTATGCTGTGTTTGTGATTTTCTTTTTCTTCTTGTTAATTTTCTAGGATGCTCTTGTAGCCATGTCAGCCTATAAATCACTGTCATCATTTGACTCTGAAGAACATACAATTCTTCATCTTCCTGCACAGGTAACCATATTGTATGTTTAATAGTACAGACATCTGACACTTCCATCTGACACGGATTATATCCTCTTGAAAGGGAAATCAGGCCTTGTGTGTTCTCTAACAGACAACCAGGGGAACCTGGTGGAGAAATACAGGCTCCTACTGGTGAAATGAGATGATATTATCTACAATTAGCATAGCTAAGACTTATGAGCAGAAAAAGGCTGCTGAAATGAAAGCTGAGTGAGGGCTAAGCAGACAGAAGGTAATTTTTCTTATTTTGTTAGTTAGATCAGCAGGTTATCTTTTGGGCACCTGATTTCCTTTTTATGCTCTTCTGTTACAGTTGCAGTTGAGTCTTTACAGTAAACAGCTCTTGTGATTGCTCCTTCATCCATTGCAAGACACTAATGCTTGGTGCTTCTGTTCCTAAAATGGGCAAGTCAGTTTGAAAAATGGGTGCTATTTTTGGAATTAAGCTGGGAAGTTTTCCTGTGTTTTTTGTTTTGAACTCTTACTGTATAACAGTTTGGTTTTTTGTCAAGAAAGGCAGTCAGAAAGGAATTGAGGTACTTATTGAAAAGCTTTTTAAGTGTGTAGAGGGCTGTTAAACTCTGAATCTTATCAGTTGACCTTACAAAAAGAAAGCATACAAGAAGATGAACATAAGGTCATCTATGTGACTGTTCTTTTGGTTAGTTTTGTTGTATGAGAGACTAGTAGACTCAGTAGTTCACTGGCACTTCATGGCGTAGTATATACTTCCCTAAGGTTTTATTTACTGCTTTATTTACAAGATAGGCTCCATTTGTGTTTTTTGACTGGCTATTATGGAAAGATTGAATTAAGCAACTTTAAAAAAACATCTTTCCTATAAATCCATGAAAAGTGTTCAGCATAAACCTTACAAATGAAAAACATGTTTTTACACAGAGGATTACAAAATAGAATGAGGGAAATATCTAAACATTTGCTGCAATACAAAATCTTTGACAGTAGTACATAGTTCTGTATTACTGCTGCAGTTACTTTACACTCATTAGAAAATGAATAGTATGTTTTAATTGAAAGCAATGTAAATATGTTGCAGTTTTTCAGATTCTAAAAACTAATATGTAAAAATAACATCTAGCAAAAGTGTTCTTTGTATATTAGAGTGACAATACAAAACATTCTTAAACTGAAGAAGAATTAAAGTGAAAATAAAATTTTATGAATTTGAGTTCAGTCTGTAAGTACCAAATAATTTTTACTATTACGGATATGGATTTACATACCCTGTGATTTTTATCAACCAGTGTTGCCTTTCAGTCAAGTAGAAGAAAAGCTTTTATTCAGTCAGCTTCAAAGTAATAAAATGGAGTTAAGTTAACAAAACAGGTAGCTTTTCATATTTAGTTGGTATTTTTGACAGTTGGAATTATGGATGATAATGAGAATTTGGGATCTTTCTGCCAACATTTTGGTTTTTTTGAAATCTTCCAGGCACGACCAGAAGTTGACTCACTGGAGGAGACAGAGATGAATGAAGATGAAGAGGAGCAGAAGGCATATCTTTGTGTGCCAGGTTCTTCTTATATCAAGCTGTTGTCTTTAACACCAGCTTCTGTTTTAGGAGGTATAATATGTCCAGTATTTGGGGTTACATTGCAGTTATATAATCACAGTGACTGTACAGACATGTGGCTCTTTTTAACAGTGTCATGTTAAAGTGTGGCGGTTTTTTTATTATTATTTGTTTCTTAACAAGTGACAGGGAAAAATGTATAAGTAAAAGTTCAAAGGAAAATAAAGCCCACAAGTAATTTTTAGGAAGACAGTGTGTCAGAGGTCCTGATGGTGGGAAAAGTGCTTATAACTTAAAAATTCTTATCTGTCTACAGTGAAAGCCAGTTGCTTATTATTTACTTCAAGTACTCATGACTTCAGTGGGGAGGAAAAGGCAACTGTGTATTTTAGTCCAGCACAGACTGAAGCAATAAAGGTTTTATAAACAGAGTATTAATGGTATGAAAACAGTGTTGTATACAAAGTCTGCTTCATTGATGCAGATATTAGTGCTATGCTTGAATCATAATTGTAGTAATGTGTATTGATAGTGAAGTATGCGTCAACAGATGGTCTCTGGTTGATGCGCTTGTTCTGAAACCTGTGCAGTTGAATCACCTTCAGTATGTGAAGTTTTTGCTGTTCGCTTGATTACTTTCAGAAATGCTGTCCTTCACTCCCAGTTACAAGACTGAGATACTGTCGTGGGACATAAACATTGTCATTTCATTTTTAGTAAAATGCCTGGCATTTTGGTATGTGATTGTAGTCTGTAAACATTGCCATGAGACTGTAGCAGTGCTTTGTAGTATTTTCCCCCAGTGGAGGCTCCTGGAAAGATCTGTTCATCAAACTCAGCATGCATTGGCATCTGGAGTATGTGCAGCCTTCCTTAGATAGTCTAACTACTAAGTCCTGGAACCTTTCTGAGTAAACTAACATAATCTACTTCAAAGAAAGAGAGTGATGTATTTTAACAGAAAATGCAAGCTGTGTAATGAGGACTAAGATAGCAAACTTCCTAGGAAGATGGGGAACCAAAATGGACTTCGGAGTCTACAAACTGAATACAAAAATGCAGCTATCACAGACTGGTATAAAAACAGAGTTGAATCCAGACATTCAATGAATAGTTTCTCCTTCAGGGGTGTCTTCTAATACTATTAGTTAACTCAAGAGTGCAGAACAGTTGAGGAAAAGCTTTAGTGACTGGCAGAGGTGGTTGCTGTGATTTAATTACTCCACTGAAAGAGTATGAAACTGGATTCATGGGACATTGAGACAGGCCCAAGAGTCACAACATCTCTATTCTATAGGAGCTGAATCTGTGTTATCTCATCTGCTGGAATACTGCTGTTACACGTTTCTGAGATTAATTCACTACTTTCTTACTGTTTAGAAGAAGTAGGACTGAGATGCTTTTTAGGAAGACAGACTGAGTTTTCCCCCATGTCCTTGTTAGTGCACATCAAATCAACTGAAACTTCTAAAGGAAGTTTAGCTTGCTGCTTGTGAGATCTCCTTTTTTTCTTTTCCTGATTAATTCCTTGAACTCTGAATTCCTACTTGGTTTTCTTCCCTCTCTCTCCTTTAATCCTTGCAGGAGGAGAAAAATATTTAGTTTTTTTCAGCATCTGCATGTTGCTTTATGAAGAGTTGAACACTTAATGCTATGACAGCTGTAGTTAAAAGTTCTAAGGGGAAGGTGGGCTTGGTGCTGGCATTATTATTGAATTGTAGGATTTTTAAGTGCCTTCTTCAGCTGGTGCAGGCAGAAAATGTCTAAGCTTGCAAACAAATCTTTATGGACTATTTCTGCAACAGAGCTGAGGAAAATTAGGAGACAAACTAAAACTAGATTTTCTGTGACAGTTGGAATGTGCTGCAATTCCAGTTTACTATTGCTGCTATATGAAGCATTGAAAAGTAAACTTTTAGGTAGCATTTTCTCTCAAACTCCTTTAAAACTGATTTGTCATATCAGTTTTCATATTTTTTTGAAGTCTTAGAACACACAGGAAATCAGAAAGGTTATGACAGCCTTAATTTTTTATGTTAATAGTTTTTCATCCTGGATGCCTGAGAACTTGTCTCAAACCTGGGAGTCAGAGAATTAAAAACAATCCCATATAAAGAACTATAAACTTGATATTATTATTGTTGTTATTGTTACTGGTAGTAACGAGTAGTTAATCATATTAGTACACTTCCTTCCAAGATATTAATAATAATGATAATAAGGATTTTGTTCCTGTGATGTTAGTTGTCTTTATTTACCTTCAGATTGATTTCAAGGATTAAAATACCATATTCTAGCATTTGCTGAAGATCCAGTTGTTTCACTCAATTTATCTAAATTTTGTATTTTGAGTTATACCTGTCGGTCTAGAGCCTTGGGTTGTCTCCTGCCTGAAAAATTGCTTTTGAATGGCTTGTAAATGTTAAGTCCTTTGGCATAACCAGCAAGTGCAGTAATATGACAGCAGGGACACTATTGGTGCTGTGGTGTCTCTGCCAATATGACTAGTTTCCAGCAGAGAAATACCTTCCTCTTTCAGTGAATTTCTTTTCTATTGTTTTAACTACCCTAACCAAAAAAGTTTTTATAGAAGTCATGAGCTGGTGGATGAATAGTGGATATCCATGTCAATAGATATATACTCTTCCAACAAAGGATTGAGTACAAAGGGTTTCTGTCTATATCACTGTAGTGAACATTCTGCAGGTTCTGTTTTAAGAATATTGACATTGTAGGTGAAGAAAAAGAATCCCCAGATGTAGGTGTCCTTCCTGACAGGCTACAAAATCTGTTGGATTTAGACTGCAACTCCACTGTGAAGTGGGAAAGAATGTGGCTGAAAATCAAGGGAACTTGCTGAAGATAGGAAATATGAGAAAGTTTCAGTAAACAGCTGTTTTATTCCAAGATTACATAGGTGTTTCTTGGACTTGCAAGTGAACAGTAACTTAATACTAATTCTGTATAATTTTAAACCTGGTTAGACTATAAAATGCATAGCTTAAAAGCACAGAATCTAATAAAAATTTGTACTGCTATGCTAACAGAAATCAAGGTTATACTTCTCTCTGTGTATCCCTTGTTTGCATTTCTACACTCTTTCTCCATCTACCCTCTTTGCATTGTGTTTCTTCTAAATCTCTTTGAGAACAATCTGGTTTTAGAGACAGTGTTCTTCACTATGTTGCAAAACATCAGTTCTATTTATTGTTGTCCTTCTGTCAGCATGTGCTGCCATTACTGATGTACCAGTAAAAGAATCCAATCAAGAGCTTATGGAATAGTTAAGACTATTTTTCTTCCCAGCCTTTAAAATACTTACATCAGCTTTGAATAAAGTAGTTTTATAGTGGAATGCCTCACATTTCTTATTTTCAGCAACTTCTCATGATTTTCAGCAACGCTGTTTCCCACTTTATTGGAATTACAGGTGGAGGAAAAAATCCCCAGATGTGGGTGCCCTTCCTTGCATGCTACAACATCAGATTTAGACTGCTGCTTCACTGTGAACCTGAAGTGGGAAAGAAGTAGTGGTGTCATTTTGGGTTTTTCCAGGGTTAGTTTTGTCTCTCAGTCATCAGGCTCTGACAGTCCCTTGCCTCTTCTCTTCATTGCGTTGCACTTCATCAAGCTTTTGAAGAGTTTGCAACATCACTGGTGAAACAGGAGATGATCAACATGCCCCGTGGTGTTTATCATTCTGCTTTGAGAGGAGAGACCACGCGCTCGGACCAGGGGAAGACAGTGACAGGTGTTCCAAACTTCTTGCTGAAAATGTATGAAAGGAACAGGCAACCAGGCATGACACCAGGCCTTGCAGGTAAGCTGTCACTGTCTTGATGTTAGACAAGTATTTGTGCTTTGACCCGAAGATTTCTCTGAATCTGAAGGTGAACCCATTTCAGAGCAATGGTGTCTTAATGCCACTTATACTTTTCAGGTTTTGGCTTTATTGAGTTAACTTTGCTTTAGGTTCTTCCCTGACTTTTGCAAGACTTCTGAACTATTAGCATGGGTATTGGCATTGACCTTTCTTTTCCCCTTCCCTCCCACTTTAAGCTGGCATGTTGCTCTGTTACGACCTTCCAGTCCATATGGGCAAAGATGGCAAGCCTATTAATAGATTTCTGGCTAGCAGGGGGCGCAGTTTCCAGCAAATGCTGGTCGCACTCATTCATGAGGTAAGTTGTTGCTAGCTTTTCTTAACTTTTCAAAAGTATTCCAACTCCTTCCCTCTGTTATTGCCTCATTTGTTTCTGCTAATTAAGTATTGGTATCAGCTAGCAATGGCATAAATGAATGTATCATAACTAACTAAACTTGTGGTGAGGTACAACTAGAATCACAGAATCATCAACCTAGCTCCACCACCATGGTCACTCACCTTTGCTAACTTGAATTGAACGTGTAAATACTTTTTTTTTAAATTTTCACTGCTGAAATGCCCCTGCTGAAAATCAGAATAGAAGGTGACTTTTGCCGTTATCTATTTGCAGTTTGCTATGCCTGCCTTATACTTGTCTTGTGTTACCAGTTTTAGGTGAATAACAGGTCTGAACAATGATGGGACTCTGTGGAGAAACATCTACACCTTGCTAAGACTTGCTGTTTTATTCTGTCTCTGTCTCTTAAATGTTTCAGCTCCCTGACCTATTATGCTTGCACTGCTGAAACTTTGGATTCAGTTTTGGAAAAAGGGCATGAAATAAGTTCCCACTTAATGATTAAGGAAAATAAAGTGCTTGTAATGAAGTCTTTAAGAGAATTTAGAATTACAGTACTTTCATGGTTAATATGAAAGTTGATCTTTGAAAGTTTTGGACAGCAGTAAAAAAAAAAAGGCAGTTAAACTGGATCCAGGGAAATAAATGTTCATTTCTCAATTTTATGCCAATGAGAGGAGTTTTTAACCACAAGTGACAGTGTGTTAAACTCTCTAAAAGTTCATAAAATAATTCTATTTGTACAATCATTTTGCATTGCTGTAGAGGTTAATTACATGCATCTGGAGGAGTGATCTGGGTCCTGATTTTGGTTTGTAACTGTCACCCAACAGATGTGCAGCTTACCTGCTGTGAAATTCCTCTGTGTTAGAAAAATCACTGACACCAACCACTTTCTGTTATGAAATAGGTACAGCACAGTATTTGAGTGGGAAGATTGTGTAAATGGGGTATTGGAGGGACTGAAAGTCTGACACAGAACACTAGTACATGCCATGGATAATGCGTGGGGGCTACATTCTGATCCTGTCGGCTCCCTCTGGGCTTTGTGCTCAGGTCCTGCTTCCTGTATGTTCACACTAGTTAACTCCTTCAGTCTTTTTGAAGTAAGCAAACCAGTTACCTCTCTAACAAACATGTTTGCAGCAGAGTTTGGTTGAAGCTTCCAGTCAAGTCATATGAATGTATGCTGCACTGAAATTGGCTGCTTCTGCCTACTGCAGTCTTCCTGCTTTGTACTGTCTCACACATACTTCCATGTGTTAGTATATGCATAGAATTTTTTAGTGCCCATATAACATCTTAATCATTTTGGTCCCTCAGGACTGATAGGGCCATAGAAACAGTGGGTAGATCCCAGTGGAAGTTAGGTCAGGTGGTACAAGGACGAAAGCTAGTCTGCACCAGTTGAACTGGGGTATAGAAATCCATCCCTGATCCTATATTATGAAGTCAGTGTCAATGGGATTATGAACTACTTCATATGTCAAGTTCTTCTCTCAAACTAGAAAAATAAAAAAAACAAACCACCACCCTTGAACACAGATCTCAAGATATCTAACCATGTATGCAGATTTAATAGGTGTTTTCCATCTTGACGTCTTTACTGCCAGAGATCAAAAGCTGAAACTGGAGATAATACCTCTCATCATCACAGGAGTGTAAATTAATGAACATTTTCTAACTATTTGGGTGCTGCAGTGGAGAGCACCAGGGGAAATCCACAGGGATATTTCATACTATGTCAGTGGAACAGGTGTGGAATAATGAGTTATGAATGAAGCATGGGCTTCCATAGTATTCATAAAGAATTTGTGCTCTATGTAATTGCTTCATTCAGTGGGACTGGGTTCAGGACCAGAGGTTCTGCAGAAAAGCATATTTAATTGCATTATAATAAAAGGCATGTATGAAAGTTTTATATGAGTTGAATTAGAGGGGGACCAGGATCGGTTTTAAACTACTGTGTTATAAACATTTTCCTGTTGCCTTGCTAAAACACCAAATAAAATCTCTGGGAAAAAAAAAAAGTACTTTTGCGTACTAGCAGTGATTATAAAATCAAGCAGCACATCAAAAACTGACTTTTTTGTGTGAACAAGCTGCCTTCATAGAAACACAACCTTAAAATAGTTTGCTGGACAAAACATAGTGGGTTTGTTGAATGTGGTGACTTGGATCAAGTTAGTGAATATGTACCAGTGACCAGAGACTTCTGTTTTACCAAATATCTCCATACTTTACCAAGTCAGTTGATTCAAGGTGTAGTAAAACTAGAAATAAGTCAAAGTATGTTTAAAGTATAAACCTAAACACAAAATATCTTTAGACAATGCTCATTGCAGCCTTTTAGTGAAAATCTACAGTAATTATAAGATTTTGATCAACAATCAGTATTTCTGTTCTCAGTTTACACTGCTTTTAAAGACAGTTTTTTCTTGCTTTTTTTCCCCTTGTACATAGAGACAGTTGGAGTCAGGGTTGTCAGAAAAAAGGTGTTTGGGCCTTTGACTAGATGGGAAGCAAGTCCCTAGGCTCATTGAACTAAATTTCATGCCTTAGTGTTTGTTTAGTCCTTAGTGTTCTTCTGGGGAGCAGAGTTTAACAGTGAAAACATGGAGCTTAAGCTATAAATATAAATGTAAATAAATATAAATGGCAGTATTGGTTGAAGAGAATTGGGTTAGTAGGACCTAGGCTTGTCTTTTTCCTGTAGTGGCTGTAGGAATTAACATGGTTTTGCAAAGTTATTGCTTCAGAGTTCAACATAGCATATTAGTCAGGTTTTTTGGGGGTTTAAATTACCAAAATAACACTTTTTTGCTACAGCTTTGACTCCTTTTTATTTTTTTTTGGGGGGGAGGTTAGGAAGAGTGGTATGGGTTAATATAGTGACTTTTTAATAAAATAAGAAGTGTTCTGTTTAAAGGAAGTCTTAAAGTTGTCCTTGAAGCATTGAATTTAGCATAAAGCTCTGCATAAAATGTGACGTTGATGTAAACATCAAGGAAATACAATTAAATGGGAGATAGCAGGCATCTGTATTTATTTTATCTCTAAAAATGTCCAGCAGTTGCCATTTTCTTAGGACTAAGCAGTCATCACCATACTGAGATCATAATGTTTTTATCTCTTCAGTGGTTTCATCTATGCTCACAGCTGTAGAATATGAACCTACAGGTTGCGTATCTGTGTATCTTTGTGTATGCTTATGTGCCATTATTGAACTTAGTTTTCTGACACCTGGAGCACAGTGGGGGGCTTGGGAAAACCCATTTCATCTTTATGAGATTCCTATGTAAAAATGTGATACCTGAGCTTCTGCCACCAAAAAATAAGTTATATGAGGTTTGTATGCAGAGGAAAGATTTTCTTCTTGTTTGTTTAAGTCTTTATAACATACAAATAACAAATACCTGGTTTTAGCTGCCATTCAAATCTATCGGTAACAGCAGCAAAAAAGATAACTTACTACTGAACCTTAATGGGTCAGACTTATTCTATCTCCTAGATGCTTCCAGATGATGAATTGGATGCATCTGTGATACCTGTCAGCAGCATCAGATTAAGATGCAGAAGAGTTTTTTGATATTATTTGAAACAGGTATCTTATGGGAAGAAGAAAATATGTTCAATAAACCATGGTATGTTTGAAATGCTGTAATGCTCTTTACAGGCCACTGGTAACTTGAAAGAGGAAGATCATCATTCCCCCAGAAATGGGGATGCGCTGTTTGATACATTATTAAACAGAGTTTGTTAATCTCGCTCTGAGAGGACATGTGAGTTATTGTAATGACACTGATCAGAAGTTGTATAGACCATGGGTTTTCTTTTTTTCTATGACTGCCTGAATCATAATGTACAAGAATTCCCCAAGTTTTATCCCGGTCACCTGGGCTACTTTAGCCAATAATTTCCTCTGACTGTTTCAGGTTTTGGAACTAATTCCTCCTAGGAATTCATAGGAATAATTTCTTACCAGATTCACTTACCTGTTGTGAAAATGAATGAGAATGAATAGTTACATATGTTCACATTATGTACCATATGTTTTGATGGTTCTATTAATGTATGTTTTGGGTTAAAGTTATTAGGTTTTCAGCTAGCTACCCATCTTTTTGTCCTGTAGTGAAGAGCAAGGGAACAGTTCATACTGCATGCAAAAATCACAGAGGCAGACTGCTTTTGGCAGACTGTGGTAAAATGGTGGCTTTAACAGTCTTGAACTGGTGCAGTTTTGTGGGGTTTTTTTAAATGGAGGACGGTGATCTTGCCTTTGTGTGTTTCTCAATATTGAAGTGCTTTCTATGTGTTGGAAATAGCACAAGTTATTTTGGCCTAATAATGAGTTGTTTACAAGCACAATTGCGAAGTTGGGTTCCAGTTGTGAGCTGTACAGTATTAAATACTTCTCTACAAGCGTAATTGTGCTAAGCATTCTATGTACTCATGGAAAAGGCATTCCCTGCTTCTTTTTAAGTGTATTCATTAGATGTGCTGTGATGACATGCATCTTTGAGAAGTCAAGTGGAAAGCTCCTTTTGTGCATTTCTTTTCTGGTTTGGTTTTGTTGTAATCAAGATATGCAAGAACTTATTTAAACCTTGTATGAGGTCCTTTAATCTGATAATTGGATTTTCTGGACCAGAATTCACTGTAGTGTATTCTTCTGTGCTTAGATATTTTGGTGGATAGTAGCTCAGATTATAAACTACTTTGTGCTGATTTCAACTACTGAATTTATTCAGTGGATTTCCTCCAGTGATGAAATAGTATTTGAAAATTAAGTTTGTTGGCAGATTTTTGATTTTTCTCCTCCTCAGTCTACTGTGCCTTGGAGAAACACAGTCAATTTTTTTCTCACAAAGGAATGCTGGGGGCTGAAAGTGTATGCATGCAAGTATGTGAAAAAAAGCCTCTAAGCAAAATTTGAGATGTTTACATTTACATGATTACATTTATAAAGACATATAATGGTAGTCTTATTTATGAAATCACTAACATACCAGTTTATATGTCCCATGTGTGAGAGGGGCATTTAAATACATGCCTAAATGTTTCACTGACGTAAAGGTATTGTCTAAAACATGTTTTCATGAACATACATTTATTAGAGATGAGCTGATTTTAAGGAGCATGTAAGCTGGCAGAGCTATCAAGGTGTTGTACTTAGTAAAAGAATATACAAGGATTCCCAGTCTTTCTACTCTACTGCAGATTTTAAGATAGACCATAATTATTATTCATATCATAATTTCTTGGTTCTTTAAGAGTATTATCTGAATTAGATACCCAAGGAAATTATAGAGATGTGTTTAAGTTCACTGTTCCCTGCATTTTTGTGTGTGTGACCTGTGCTGGCTGTGTATCAGTGTAAAACAAATAAGCAATACACAACAATCTGTGGCAGTACAAAGGCACCAGTGGTGAAAGAAAGCTCATCCAGATCTTGTCATGGTGTTGATTTTTATTGAGAGTGAACTGGAGAGGGTAAATAGACTTCTGATTTCATCTGAAATTACTTTCTAGTACAGAACTTGTCCCATGTGTATTCAGCAATGTTGAAGTATAGGAGTAGGATATCTTGTGATTTGCCAGCATTATCTATCTTGTATTTTGACCAACACGGTCTATGCTTTTGTGTCTTCTCGGGGAAACATGTCTTTCTTAAGCATCACCCAACAGGCTCAGGGTACTAGCTTGAAGCTCCAGCCTGAGGCTGCAGTTCTTCCTTGAAAACTGCTTAGCAGCCTGATTTGGCCATGCTGTCTCCTTAAGAACATCCCAGTACCAGTGTGGCAGTTTCACAATCATTCGTCCTTGGTTCACAGGCCTCTAGTCTCCTTCCCTGTGCCTCCCCACCTGGGCAATATTTTCTTACATATAAATTGTGCACTCAAGACACAATAAGAACTTCACTTACCACCTCTGCTTATGATTGCTAGTATTAACCAACACTTAAGGTAGTTGTTACCTTTATGTAATCCAAGGATAGATGGCAAATAAAGGCTCCTGGTTTCCTGTACTGAAATAAGTAGATAGGAGCACTGCTTATGTGATAATTTGCAGTGCTATGTCCAATCATTTTTAGTCGCAGATGGATTTCAAATGTTCTTTTTATATGAACATGTTCAGTTCCCTCTCGTCTTCCTTCCAGTCCTCATGTGTGCAAAATGTTTACTGCCATGAAGAAAATTCGTTAATGAAAAGCAGCACAGCAGTTCTGTTGTCATCAAACACATCTGGAAATTTTAGATGTTCCTAATTAGACCATATTGTCTAGATGCTTTAAATGGAATAATATGCCTAAAGCTTTGTATTTCCTGCATGAACACCAGCAGTATTTTGCAGGCCTTCTTTTTCTGTATTGTACAAGTACGGTTTATGTGGTGAACTTCACAAATCACTGAGACTAGTCAAACCTAAATCACATCATTTAGGTTGGAGTAGGCCCTTGAGATCATCAAGTCTAGTCTTTGACCAATTGTCACCTTCGCAGCTAGACCATAGTAGCAAATGATGTGTCCAGTCGTTTCTTGATCACCTCCAGGAATGGTGACTACACCACTTCCCTGGACAGTCTATTCCAATGCATAATAATCTTTGCATGAAGAAATTCCTCCTGATGGCCAACCTGAATCTCCCTGGCACAGCTGAGGCTCTAGTTGCCTGGGAAAAGAGGCTGACCCTCACCTCACTACTTCCTCCTTTCAGGTAGTTGTAGGAAGTGGTAAGGTCACCCCTGAGCCTCCTTTTCTCCATACTAAACAACCCAGCTTCTTCAGCTGCTCCTCACAGGACTTGTGCTCCAGACCCTTCACTGGCTTCCTGCCCCTTTTCTGGACACACTCCAGCACCTCAGTGTGTGAGGGGCCCAGGACTGGACACAGAATTCAAGGTGTGGTCTCACCAGTGCTGAATACAAGGGCAACAATCACCTCTGTGGTCCTGCTGGCCACTATTCTTAATAAAAGCCCGGATGCCTTTGGCCAACTTGGCCATCTGGCACACTGCTGGCTCATGTTCAGCTGGCTATTGTCCAGCACAAGTCTAAATAGTGTGGAAGTCTAAAATAATTTAAGAGTAGAGGCAAAGGGGAAGGTTGGACTTGCTGCCCATTTCCTCAGGAACTCATGGCAAACAGTTCTATCTGGGACCTTGGCTGCTCATCAATTTTTAGAGGAATTGATGAACAGCAATGAGGGGGGGGGGGGGGAAGTCA
>VWZF01001136.1:223822-276162 GCA_013396755.1 Sclerurus mexicanus
GGTGGGGGGTGTGAATATAATTTTGGCTAACAAGGAAGGGCTAGTGTTAATGAGTCAAAGATGAGAGTTCCTTTTTTACTGCAGGGCATATTTGTATTGACTGTGTGGTAGAGTAGGTTTATTTATATAGAAGTATTAGTACTTATTCACCCGTCCTGTAAGTTCACTAGCAGTGGGCATGAAGCTTTAACATGGTGCTTTGTTTTTTGCTGTAAAATCCATGTAAAGAAAGAATACTGACTGCTTTATGTAGATCTGAGGAGCGTAAAATAGAGGTGATGAAGCAGAAAGACTTAGAAAAATAATTATACAAAGGCAGGTTAATTATATATCTTAGCTAACCATTCTGCCCTTAGAAGCATCCAAGATTTTCACAAACTATGAAGAAATGTTTGCTAGTGCTTCTAAGTGTTGTGCATATTGCCAGATACAGTCCACTGCTTCCTCTGGGATCAATTACATGTTGCACTACCTGGAGCAACCAGTTTTGACTGTTCTGGGTAATGAAGTTGAAAGTAACTTGGCATGGGTAAAATCAGAAAGGAGAATAAAGTACATTACCATTTTAGTTTCCTATAGCCACGTGTAATGGCCTGTGGGAGGGTGTGAATGATTGCCTGCAAATCATAGACTGGAGAACGTAGGATCTGCATATGCTCAACTTAATGTAACCACTTCTAACCTTTCTGGTGTTTTGCACAGGTTAACATTCAACCTTCTGAATGGCACTGCTCCATACTGCTGCCACAGTCCTGGTTAGGATTTATGAGTCGAACCTACAGTGCAGTTCTGCAGGTAATTTCCAGGTATATAATATTGTGCACATTAAAGCTTATTCAAGTGGTATGAGTTTTATTTTTACCAGCAAGACCACTTGTACAAGTTACAAAAATAATAATAAAAAACAACTTAAAGTCTTTAATAATAAAATTTATGAGAGGGAAATAAAAATGAGTCTTCAGTTAATGGCAGCACAATCTGGGATACTTTGTATGTAAAGTGTGATTTCTGTTTACAGTTCAGGTAGCTTGTTCTTCTGTCAGCTTGCAGAACGTGTAAATTTTTAGAATTTTTAGAAGTTGAAATTCTAGGTAGAGCTCTAACCTACTGCTTGGGTAGAATGTTTGTAGTAGTAATATCACTACTATAGGTTACAGAAGGTATTGAGGGATGATTCATTAAAAAAGAACTTCCTTTAATCAGCATGTAATGCTGGCAAACTGCAATAGACTTGTCTTCTGATTATTTCAACCCTATCTAATGATTAGGAAATATCTCAAATCCTCTCTTTTATTAGTTTAGCTGACCTGATACCTGGATCAGTGTAGTATCATTTGGTTTTTCAACAGGAATATTATTTTTAAAAGTTTAGTGAATAGCCACCTTCCAGAAGGCTGTCTTTGTGCTACTAGAAGGGCTTATTTGTTTGTGTTTCCCGGCCACATCAGCTGTTTTCAGTGCAAGCAGCTCAGGTTGCTGAGTGAATGCTAGAAGCTTTGACTGTTCTCTTTTCTGCTGTGCAGAAAAATGTATGCTTCTGCCACATTTTCAAAACACATTTTATCTTGACCATCAGCAAAATACCAGATTCTAAACCAAGCCAATCCCATTTCAAAGCAAGCAGCAGCTACTCAAATTGCAGTTTTAGGTCTTGGGGGACATTGTTGCTTGCATTTAATTACTTTCCTATTTTACTTTCCTTCCAATGCAAGATTTTATAAGAAGCTTGGCATTTACCAAACTTGTTTCTGAAGGATCTGTAGGATTTCTTGCCGTTTTACAGGATGAATAGAGCCTGTTTTTGGTCCTCCTTACTTACTTATGCTTCTGTAGTACATTTCATCTGAAGTGGCCAAAAGAGACTACAATATAAGATAAGTAGTCTGGATAGTTCATAATTCAGTATTTCTGAACAGTTACACTGCCTTCATTTTACTCAGTGTGTTGTATATGCTCCTTTAATTTCTGTGGAGGGTCACCTTTTGATGAGTGGCATCTGGATTTACAAGATTCACTGTATTGTATTCTCAAGCTGTTATGTACACCCAAACTTCAAGTGTTTAATACCTGAAAAACACAGCATATGTGCCTGTATTTTTCACATAAGTTTTAATAACCTACTAAGGAGCAACCTACTAACTGACAATCTAAACAAGTTGAGTTGTGGCTGTCTCACACTGGAGACTGAATGTTAAAGAAAGCTGATTAATATGCTGAGGTAACAACTGTTAGAGGCTAGAATCCATATCACCACTTTGAATTTACAGAAAGAACGGTGTAGGACGTTAGAGGAGGTTGAAGTCATACAAAGGAAAAGGATGAGGAATTTTGCTTTTACGTAGTGCATCAAGAAAGCAATGTTTTTCTATTAGAATCTGTTTCAGCTGGCAGACTCCTAAAGCTCATTCCCTGCTTGGTGTACCCCTTCCCAAGGGAACTTCTCTCTGCAGGTACCACATAGATGCCTCAGCTTTTGAGGCCGTTTTATGCCATCTGCAGCTTGATTTTCTCACTCAGAATAAAAAATTATGAATTCTTCTCTGTGATATATTGTATATCACAGTATGAAAAGCAGTCAAGATCACTTATGAAGTAGTCCGCAGGTTAAGGGCTACATGTGTTACCTGAGTCTGATGATTGGCCATGTAAGATCCACTTCTGACTTATTCTGCATTTTCACAGGGAAGGCAGGCAGAGCTGGAGATGCAGTTAAAACGCGGAAAAGAGGACCCTGAAGAGGTGCAGTACAAACAATTTACAGCCTGGCTGTGGTAAGGAAGTGCCTGTCTGCTCCTGATCACTTGTAATGGCAAGTGAGGGGACAGAGAAGGGCAAGATTTCAAGATCTTTAATTTTGCAAGTCTAAAGACTGTGTGAGCACTAATGGAAAAAAAAAAAACCAAAACAACAACAAGCAACCACTGGATACAATGACCACAGTGAGGGAGGGGAGTGAAAAGAAAGACCACGGGGTAGCTGTAAGGATTCCTACATGCATGGGTTCACAGGTACGTTCCCCTTACAGGGCCTGAAAACTTTGTAGGGTGAGCAACTGGAAAGAATGGAAAAATTTGTCCATTTTGTAGGATGTTAGAGGAGGATTAAGCAAAGATAAAAATTTTCTTGTTGAGACTTTAATGAGTTGTCTCACTGAAAATACCTTGATACAAGAAGTGTAAGCCATAGTATGATTTATGTTGTGGTGGACTGATACACCTCAGTTTATATGGTAATTGGCAATGTTAAGCTTGAGGATGTTGCTTAGATGAAAGCATATGATGCACACCCTTATCCATATCCTCAATTACTTCTGTTTCAGTCAGGTCAGAAGTGTTTTTCAGTCTGTCAGGATTTAGCTGATGCCTAAAATTCCTGGAAAAAGGCTCGAAACAACATTAGTAAAGATAGATAGAGAAGTACCTTTATTTAGAATCTTCTGGGAGCATACCAGCAGTATGTGCATGTGTGGTTCAGTGATTGTACAGTTTCTATAACTTCCAGTAATTAGCATATATGATATTTAAGCCCAACTCATAGTACCCATTTTCCCTGGTGCCTAACCTCAGAAAGCTCAGAACTGCCCCCTGGAGCCTCTTCGAGGGCTCTGGGCCTTCTCTTCTGTTTTGTCTTTAAGCTATCTTGCAGGTGCTTCTTCAAAACATTGTGTCCTTGAGAGGACATTCAGGAATGTGTGAGAAAACGTTTAAGTAACTTCTAACACCACCTAATTATGTGAGCAACTTACGAGATTCATGCAATCTATATAACTCTAAAAAATATATACACTAAAATCCTTAGGCATCATAGCCATGTATTTGCATGGCCCAGAGAAGGTGGAAAGTAGGAGGCTTCACAGAGAGAAAGAGCTACATATCCGTGGACAATACAAATATCTGTTTCTATGCTTGTTCATAAGTGTATTGGGAACAAAGTATGTACAAACAAAACCAAAAGACTTTGTCTGTGTCACTCTGAAAGGTGTTACTAAGTCCCACTCAACAGGAATACAAAATTTGTGTCTGTTTTATTCCAGCTAATTCTAGAATAGAGGCTTTCATCCTAAGATCTAGAATTATATGATATTGTAGAAAAGATTCTTTATGTATTAGTGGCCTGATCCCTTTCTGGATAGGGTGTAAGAATGCCTGTAGCAATGCTGCTTTTGCAGATTTCTCCTGAATCAATTTCTACTCTGTATTTCCTAAATAGTGTTAATGTAAGCTATGTCAAAAACGAAGATAATTCCCTTTAACAAGAAAGAAATCAAAGCAGTAAGTGAACTGGGAGCCTAGCATTAGATTTTTGTTTCCAGTTCCTACTTAATTGCATAGTGCTTCAGGGCTCTAACTTTAGTACCAGTTAAAGAATTTTGTTGCCTACTGGACTTAACCAAATTGTGGACAACTTAATATAAACTTTAGTATTAATGCTTTATTGTGTAAGTACTGTGCAAGTTTGCATTGGTATTTACCAAGTTGTAAGTGCTTCTACTGTGGATAGGTTTGAAACTGTGTGCAAAAGCAGTGGAGTTATGAAGGAAAGCCTGAGTAGGTTTCTTTGAAAGGCTGAGTATAAATCAGTCTTGTAAGGTACAGCCTTGTTTTAGGAGGCTTGCATTTTCAGTCTTCTGTTTTCATGTTGTGAAACTGTGATTGGAGTGTTGCCTTTTTCTGTAGAATGATGTTTGTGGCCATGATAGTATTGTATGTTGTAGTATAGAGGATCTCTCTCCTCACCCACACTTGCCAGTATAGGAGGTTCACTGCATCTCTGCTTCTGTCTTGATATGAATGCAAAACCAAACACCTGTAAACCAGTAGCCTATTATAAATCATCTACAGTAGCGTATAAGAAATGGTAACTACTCCTGTGGCTTTCATTTAATAGGTTTGGTTTACTATGCCACCTAAGAGCATAACTGCTTATAGTGGTTTCCAGAGTATAGTAAGTGTTAAATAAATTGTAATTGTTGTTCATTGTAAAACATTCGGATTTTATTATGCTAGGACATGGCACAGTGATCTAGAAACTTACGTGTTTGTTGTGCTCCAAAAGCCGATTTATGGCTATTGCATGAACCAGCATTTTACAAAAAGTGATGCTAAGTCAAATAAGAGCCCGTTATAAAACACTGAGAGTGCACATAAGCATGATGAAATGTTGGATGGAAATAAGCATTTTTACAGATTAAATGCCTTTAATTATTTTGTGCTAAGTCTTCTGATAGATAAGTGAGATAATTGTTAACCTAGAATGAACACATGTAAGGCATAAGGGGAAGTTAGCTGAGTTCATGTTATAGTATAATGAACATGGTGTGAATTCTTTCTGTTCTGTTGCAGGGTCAGAGATATGTTGACTGATGTCATCAAAGGTGCTTCCAAGTAAGAAGTGCTAAATTATTAGAGATTATGTTTTTTCTCATATTTTCAATCTAGAGTAAGACACTGCTCTTTTTCCTCCTGGATCTTTTTAAGATGATAATGTTTACCTTCATGAACTTTAAAACATCCAGCTTTCTTGAGTTTGTAGATTTAGAAGTTTCCCCCTGTTTGAGGTACATCATGAAATGTAGCCTTTTAGAAGTTCATGATCAAAACCAGCAAAGGTTCTATAGATAGATTAGGGCATTGTTTAAGGCAAGAGATACTGAGAGACTTGAAAGAACTGAAGTACCTAATTGTAATTTTTTGTAGGTATCTCTTATATGAAAGGAAATAGTGTCAGTGTTCCAAACAACATTCCACTAGCCCATGTGTCTTATTTTAAAAAGAAAGACAGAAATCCAGGAAATATTTTTATTGTGATAGAGATCTTTGGATCTAGAACAAATGCCCAAAATTGCGGTGTAGGTGTATTTTTACAGCAGCAGTCGAGGAAGTTTTTAGAAATGGAAAAGTAATGCAGAGAGTGGACTGGTCTGTAAGTGGTCTAGTATGGTTGTATCACGCAGCTGCTTTTGTGAAACTACTAAGATAGTTCAATCAGGATTACATTGCAGTATGTTTTGCTAGGAATGACTGGGTTATCAACCTATATCTTTTTATGAAACTGAACACAGTTATATTCTCTCTCTTATTTGTTGATGACAGATTTTCTTTCTTGAGTTCCTTAAAGTTAAGGTTTGCACTGTGGTAGAAGTTAGTGCTCTTTGAAACATACCATTTACTATGATGTTAATGTTCTTGTAGCATAAGGAAATAAAAGTATTTTTTTAAAGATGATATTTCAATGATGGCTGCTCTGCTAAATCTTCTGATGCTGTTGCAGTGTAGTGACACCTGCTCTCTAAAATTCTCCATTTGAAGAGATTTTTGGTTTGTCCTTGGTAGAGATGGTACTAGCTAAGACCAAGTGGTGCATTTCTGTGAGCACTACTTGCTCTGCAGGGTAGCAGTCCTCATTCCAGTGGAAGAGAGGTTCTGCTTTTATGCAACTTTGTGTGTGCTGGGTTTCATATAAAAGAAAGAGAGAAAAAAAAAAAAAAGACTGAAACACTTCTCTCCCCCATTCTTTCTCTAATTCCTGAAGATGAAATGCAATAGATTTGTGCTGAGCTAGAAGACAGCCCAGTGAAGTTGCTAGGTACAAAGGCCTTCCCTTCTGAACCCCCTGTAGCATAACTTTTCTACTTTGAGATACGTGTTTCTCTACTACATTTCTTAACTGTTCACCTTTTTCTATACAGAGACAGCCCAGTGGTGAAAGGAAACTCTATTTTTGCCTTAACTGGTCTTGCAGTTGCTGTAGCTAAATATGAAAGTAGCCTTTCCTCAGACACTGAAGGGATGCCTGAGGTGAGTCAATCTGGAAGAGATTCTGTACTCTTAGTGAAAGATAATGAAGTAATATGACTAGGTGTTTGGGGGGCTGGTAAGTGGAAGTGAAGTACTTCACATTTTCAAGTTCAAATTTCGCCCTGCTCAGTTAATGCCACCTGGTAGCTGCTGTGATCTGTACAAAAGCACATAGAGCGTGGACGTGCCTTGTCATGAGAGCCATAGTGACTAACTCATTTATTTTTTTGGTTTTGACAGATGATTTAGAGGTCACTCTATCTATGGACACTGAAAACACAGCCAATCTCTTTTCTCATAATTTTTTGTTTCATTGAATAGTTCTTGTTCAAAAGTAGTGTCTGGAGAATCAGCATTGACAAGTAAATCATACTACTTACAATACATAGGAATGACAAAATAATCTCATTCATGATGGGTCGCAGCTAGAACATTAGGAGCTGAGCTTCTGTTTAGGTGGACTTGATTTAAGAAAAAAATAATGATGAATATTTGGTTTTGATTTTTGCAGACTGAACCTGATTTTATTCCTATGAAACACTGGATTTCTATGGTCACAGAGACTCTCTTGAGTATTGTGAATAGCCGCTACCAGCCTAAAGGTCAAGTCTTCCCATGGTTCTACCAGGTACATGTTGTGGTATTAAAGACAAGACAATATATGTGTTTCATACGTGGAGTTCTTATCATGAAGTTTCCTTCTTCTATTTAAGCTGTAGTAGTTGTAATACAGGAAAATCAAGACTTTTCTTGCTCTGATTTCTTTTTCTTTCATTGAGTTTTCTGCTTTTATTTGTGTTTGCCTTAAGTTTTCGTATTTATTACCAAAACAGTAAAAATCACATGTGAGGAATGAAGGACATTTTAACACTAAAAAAAACATTCATAAACTAGGATATTCGACGTATATGTACAAAGAAAAACCCTCTAGCATGAGGGTCTCTCCACAGTCCACACTATCAAACTCCTTGGGATTCTCACACCATTTCTCAGGACTCTGAAATGCATACTTTCTCAAAATCTAATAGTTATGGAGCATGTGATTCCTACTTTACAGTATCTCTCGAACACCTTAGGACCAGTAGAAGTTGTATCATGTGCTTGTGGTGTGATAACCAGCCTGAAATTCTCAAACCACGTGTTAGGCAGTTCTTAAGTAGGACCTGGAGGTGGACTGAAGGCTCTGTAGAGACCCTAAGGAATAGGTATTTCTAACTTTTGACTAGAAATGACCAGGTTAAAGATGCTTTGTGTCATAGATGCAGAAAAGAACTTGGCTCCTACAAGGCCAAATACCAGCCTGCTAATGTATCATGATGATTTTTAACCAGAACTTCAGTGACTGCATTCATGAACTGCATTCAGTTCAGTAGTGAGATTTTATCATTAAGAGGTGAAAATTACTGATGGAATTGAGTCAGCTCTGCCATATGACCCCTGATAGGGGGACTGATATGGGGACATAGATCACTTAATAAATAACTGCTGGACTTCTTGGACGTAAGATTCAGCACTTGGTTAGGATGAACAGTTCTTGATGAATTATTTTGTGATTCCTGCCATTGAAAATTATGTTGTTTAAAAAGGGGATTTCAACATAGAACAATGTTACAATGTTTCTTTTCTAAAATCCACTTGTTAAAAAGATTCTTATGCTTGTAAAATTCTAAGGTACACAGTAGAAATCGCTGTCTTGTGGAGTGTCTTACATCCTGTTGGGATATTTTTCTTTTCAGAGTTGCATGTGGAAGATGATAAATGTACATTAGGCTATCAGTTACGATCAGTCCATTACTTTATAAGTAGTGATAGTTATGTGGACTTTACCTCCCAAAATTGAAAGAAATTTTAAAACTTTGTAAAGGGATCTTTCTTCTAGAAAGCATCTCTAGTAGTTATCATGGGATGGATAAGGTTGGAAGGGACCATAGTGGGTCACCTGGTCCAACCTTCCTACTCAAGCAGGGTCATCCCAGAGCACATGGCACGGAATTGCATACAGGGGTTCTTGACTCCACAAACTCTCTCGGCAGTCTGTTCCATTGCGTGGTCACCCTCACAGTAAAGAAGTTCTTCCTTGTGTTTAGGTGGAACTTCCTATTCTTCAGTTTCTGCCCACTGCCTCTTGTCCTATTGCGCAGCACCACTGAGAAGAGCCTGGCTCCATCCTCTTGGCATCCTCCCTTCAGATACTTGTATACATTGGTGAGATCCCCTCTCAATCATCTCTTCTCAAGTCTGAGCAGGTCCAACTCACTCAGCCTTTCCTCATAAGAGCGATGCTCCAGTCCTTTAATCATCTTTTTCTCTTCCCAGTGGACCTGCTCCAGGAGCTCCATGTCTGTGTTGTCCTGATGAGCCCAGAGCTGGACACAGCACTTGAGGTGCAGCCTCACCAGGGCTGAGCAGAGGGACAGGATCACCTCCAGTGACCTGCTGGCAGTGATTTTTTCTAATACACCCCAGGATGCCATTGGCCTTCTTGGCCACAAGGACACACTGCTGGCTCATGGACAGCTTGTTGTCCACCAGGACCCCCAGGTCCTTCTCTGCAGAGCTGTTTCCCAGCAGGTCAGCTCCCAGCCTGTACTGGTGCCTGGGGTTATTCTTCCCCAGGTGCAGAGCCCTGCACTTGCCTTTGTTGAAGATCAGACAGTTCTTCTCTGCTTCTCTCTACAATGTGTCAAGGTCCTTCTGAAGGGCTGGACAGCCCTCCGGGGTATCAGTGACTCCTCCCAGCTCTGTAGTCAGTGAACTTGAGGAGGCATCTGTCCCTTCGTCCAAATCACTGATGAAGAAGTTAAACAATACTGGGCCCAGTATTGACCCTTGGGGGACACCACTAGTGACAACTCTCTAACTAGACCCTGTGCCACTGATTATAGTCCTCTGGGATCTGCCATCCAGCCACTTCTCAATCCACCTTACTATCCACTCATCTATTCCACACTTCCTGAGTTTGCCCATGAGGATGTTGTGAGAGAAAGTGTCAAAGACCTCACTAAAGTCAAAGTAGACAATAGCCACTGCTATCTGCTATCATGTATCTGGGTAATTGTCCCATCATAGAAGGCAACCACATTGGTTAAGCATGATTTCTCTTTAGTGAATCCATGCTGACCACTTCTGATCACCTTCTTGTTATCCATGTGGATATGGATGGCCTGGAAAATTAGGCTCTCCATTAGCTTTCCAGGGATTCAGATGATGCTGACTGACTGGTAGTTCCCTGGGTCCTCTCTCTTGTACTTTTTGAAAACCTCGGGTAGCATTTCCTTTCTTCCAGTCCTCAGGCATCTCTCCTGATCTCCATGACCTTTCAAAGATGACCACAAGCCACCAATCTGTGGTGTCCACTAGCTCTCTCAGCACTCATGGATGCATCCTGTCACGGCCCATGGACTTGTGAATGTCAAGGTTGCCTACGTATTGTCTGACCCAATTCTTCTTGACCAAGGGAAAGTCTTCTTCCAACATACCTTTACCCTCATCTCCTGGGTCAGAGATTCCTGAGGGCTGGCCTTGTCCATGAAGACCAATGCAAAGAAGGTGTGCAGTAACTCTGCCTTCTCTGCTTCTTGTGTTATGAGGGTCCCCACTCCATTTATCAACAGGCCCACAGTATCCTTAGTTTTCCTCTTGTTATTGATGTATTTGAAGAAACCTTCTTGTCCTTGATGTCCTCGGCCAGATTTATTTCCAGATGGGCTCTGGCCTTTCCTCATTTCTAGTTATTCTGACAAGCTCTGTATTCATTTGAAGTGACCTGACCCTGTTTCCCTCTCCTATGCATCCATGAAGGTCTCTTGCCCCCTTTGCCTGATTTCTTGCTCACTGGGATGCACTTATTCTTGAGGTCTTGCAAGGTCTTACAATCTTTTGTCATTCTAGGTGTGATGTATTTAAGGTAGTACTTTTTCCAGCTTGCTAAATTCTTGGTGTGTTATACTTAAGGAAGAACATTAATATCATGGCTGGTTTTTGTTTGCTTTTCTGGTCATGCTGCTGGGTATTTTAAGAAGGAAGGTGAAAACTAATGTAGACCAAAGCATTTATGTGCAGAATATCTGCTAAATTCTAGTTGCCTCCTGTCTTACCATTTGATTAGTTTCATACTTGGCAATCTTATTTACACTTAGAAATTCTGAATTGCCCTAGTTTTAAGATGTTTACAAAGTAAGCCAAATGGAAAAGTTACTGTAGGCAATTCCATGAAGTACTATTTATTGTAAGACTGCAGTACATTTGTACTGCTTTTTGCTCTATGGGTATTTATTTTAAAATCCTAAGATGCTGAATGTTACTACCTGGAGAGGAATTCTATTTCCCTCCCTCAAGAAGAAAAGGAAAGAAACTTTTTTTTTTTTTCCCTAGAAATCCTATTCGGGTGAAAATACTGCTAGTATTATAGCTCGCTCCTGTGCAGCTACAGCTTTGTCTCTTCTGGTGCCAGTTTTCATTGTATCATGCAAGGAGAAGGTTGAGGAAGTCCTGAATATGCTGACTGACAGGTTACCTGGGAAACCAAATGCTGATGAGTCTCAAGCTGTTCAAATCCACATGGGTCTTGGTTTGGGGATGTTTATCTCACATTTGTATGAAGAAAAAGTGAGGTAAGGACTACAGCATGTAATGTAGTTGTGGAAATAACTGCCTTTTTTCTGTGTGTGGCCTTAAGTTCTGAGGAATTACAGTATTTGCAAGTCATAGGCAAATGATTCTTGAGAGGCTTTGCAATGTTTCTTAAAAGATGCTTTTTATTATGAATCTTCACCCTCCCACTCACCCCTTGCCAGAGCTATCTGAGTATTTTGTCATTCTTTCAGGAGGAATGATTGATTTTCATAATATTCTAAGGTATGTGTGCAAAACAGTCATCTAGAAGAGCCACACATACGCTTTTAAGTGTAACTAGCTGCCCCAGAAGACTTTATTGTAAAATAATTCACATTCTCATTGGTTCTTTTCTAAGTGGTGCTCTGGATGCTGCATAGTGTCCACTTACATCATGTGAATTACACATACGGAGGTGGAGCTACAGCAGAAGTAGTATAACAGAGTGTCTTTAAAGCATTTTGTTACAGCTGTGGTGGCTGCAAAGAGATGTTTGCAGTTGGTAGAAAATGCCTCCTTTTCAGAACAGTTGGCCTCATTTGAAAATTTCTAATGATTCCAGAGAAATTAAGAAGTGGGTTTGGCTTTATACCCCTCCAGTTTCTTGACTGCCAGGGATTCTGTCTTCCATGATACTCCTAATAAATATTTAATTGGGGCACAAACACAGTTGTCAAACGGATTTGACTAGCAGTTGTTGATTTACTGAGTGAAGCTAATGTTTCCAAGGCACCTGTTTTTGTTAAAACACTGTGCAGCATTGCTCAGTTCTAATCTTCATGTTATGACATCTTTGGTGTCTAGATGCCTTGCTGCCACTGACTCAGCCACATAATTTGGGAATGGACTATATGGATGATTAGTCAATGGTGACAATTGAGCTGCACGCAATCATTAAAAGGCTCTTTTAAAGACATTGAAGTTAGATGAGCTTGGTATTTTGAAGTGTGTAAATCTTTAATTTGGGGGGTTGGATATGTTCAGTGAGGGTTGTTGAAGTGAATACATTTATCTAACAGTTTCTAAAAACGGATGGTTTTTACTCTTCCACTGCTCCGCATAATTTGAAAGCTTAATCTCAAACATTGTTCAGAGCACTGACTTGTAACAACAGCAAAACTTATAGGGATGTAGCTATAACTAATATCAGATCAGTCAGTTTCTATTAAGGATGTCTGTTCATTAATAAAATTGTTTACATGTTTTATAAGAAGGGAGTCCCTTGGAGTGAGATGTAAATGTGGGGTTTTTTATCAATAAGTTAGGCAATGAGATGGAGAGATTTCCAAAGCTAATAGTTTAAAATATCATGAATTTTCAGCTTATAAATAGTTGCAGGTCTAGCTGAGATCATGTTTTGTCAGTACCTTCATTGTGTTGTCAGGCATTAGATTTTTTGGTTATTTGTTTGTTTCTGTTTTGTTTTCTTTTTGTAGTGATATACCTGGTCAACAGATGAATTTGGTTCTAATGAAGTCCCTGGATGTGCTGGAGGACTGCTGCTTTGACACCAGTCTGGAGTATAAGTGAGTTTCCTGTATTACTAATGATACTTTACATTGAGTTCCACCTTTTTACTCATGATTTTATTCCTTAATCATATGCAGAAGAGTATAACAATAGGATAAGGAGACAACCTGTTTTGAATACTTCCATAGAATCACCAACTCATTCAGGCTCGGAAGGACCTTTGGAAGGCCACATGACTCAGTCATGGATTTGGGCTGCATTGCCCAAGGCTTTACAGTCACAGTTTGAAAACCCCAAGGCTGGAGACAGCACATTGTCTCTGGACCCTGACTCTACTTTTGGACTGCCCTTATCTCCATGCGAACATCTGATGTTTCAGCTTGTGCCCACTGCCTCATGGTCTCCCACCATGTAAAAGCCCTGATACATCTCAATTCTTTCTTGTCATTGCTTGAGATACTGCTGGGTGCCCCTCAAGTCATCCCTTCTCACAGTTAAACCAGCTGTGGTCCCACAACCTCTGTTCACAAGGCAAGGACTCCAGCCTGGCTGCCTCTGTAGCCTCCCACGAACTTCTAGTTTTGTTAGCATCTTTCCTGAATTCAGAGCAGTATAGTAGGTGTGTTGGTGATCACAGAGCAGAGGAGAAGGTTCATCCTTCCCTTAGCTCTTACAGCTATGTCCTGTTCGTGCTGCCTGTGCACTGCTGGCCCTCATCACTGGGTGCATGTATGGCTTTGACTCAGCTTGCTGCCCACCATTGCCCAAGGCTATCCCCTAGTGCTGACACACAAGCCCTCTGGTCCCAGCCTGTCTGCTTTCAAGTGCAGTACACTGACTTGGTTCTTGTTGAATGTCAGGATGTTCTGCCGATTTATGCCTCTCTGTCCCATTTCTTTTAAGTGAGTGTATCCATAAATTAATATAAAAACCACTTTATGTGTGAACATACATGTGTATGTATAACTGCATATGTCCAACACACACCACATTTTTTCTATACAGCCCCTAGAGTGGTGGGAAAAGAAATAATGACTACTGCTAATCCCTGCCAACCCACAAGTAAAAACCTTCAGCACATATAGAGAACCACACAGTCTTGTTCAGAGCCAGCAATTCTAGGGGTAGGGCTGCTTGTCTCATCTGCACATATTCATTAATGAACGATTTTTTGAAAGTCCGTCCTCAGTGCTCTTGGTTGGTTGCCAAGATGTTCAGTGAAGTTTAGCTGCTTTTATGCTGTAGTCTGTCAGTGTTAACAATACAATGTGAGCTCCAGGAGCAGCTGTCTCACATGGCAGATTTATCTGGGAGAGCTAGGCCATTAATTTAACAGCTGTGGGTGGCATGTTGAATACTGAATGAAACAAATATATTTTATATTTGACTTAACCAACTGAGGCTATGCCTCGAGTGTCCCAAAGAGAGGAGTGGCCCACCATCAGGGCAAGAAATTATTGAAAGGCATTGCTCAATTACTAGGATTGGCAAACGTGGAATCATGGAACAATAAAACACATCTATCAGTGAGTATTAGACAGCTAACAGAACATGGTAATGTATTTCTTCCACAGTAGTCTTTTCCCTTTCAAAGCAAGAAGGAACCGCAGCACCTTGAGTGACTCAGTGTGGATGTGTAAGATTTTCTTTGATTTTGAGCATTATTCTGCCCAGCTCTTCCCTGTTCAAAGGAAACAGCAGTAATTCCCATTTGCCTTTTCCCTCCTTTCTCTGAGGGACTTCCTGAAAAGCTTGGAGTCACAGCTGTGCACCATTGGTTTGTGAACCTGTGTAGCTTGCTGAGGTTTGTGTTGCCTGTTGAGTGGCGCAGAGTGAGACACACAGTGCCCAGGGGCTGTAGCAGCTGCGCCCCTTTTTTATGCGTATTGCTGCTGGCTTGTGCAGCCTCTTAGCTGGAGATCAATGCCTCATAAAAAAGCCAAGCCAGACTTCTGGGACAGCAGGAGGCTGCCGGAAGAATATGAAATAATGGCAAGCAGGGGAGGGAAAATTGAAAAGGGGGAGTAGTTCTTTATGGTGGCTGTGGTTTTTAAAGTTTAAGAGTAAGTTGTTGTAATATGAGCGTTCTCTGTAAGCAAAGAAGTAATGTTAAGGTGTAAACAGTGTGAACTTGTCCAAATTTTGTGTTTCTACACTTGTAAATTGCTATTCCGAAAGGTCTTTTCCAGCCTTTTGATCCAGTGTGACATGGGCATGGCCAGCCATGGGACATGAGTATTACACCGATGATCTCACCAGTGTTTCACCCCTGCTAAACTGGTGATTCTCTTTTCCTCTAAAAACAGGCTGCCGGTGTTTCGAGCGTAGGTTTGCAGAGCAGTGCACGTGTGGGAGTCAATGCTGGCCAGGCTCAGGCTGCCCCCCACAGAAGCCAGGGCTCTCTGCACCATGATGCTCTGTCAACATAACACTCAAAATCTGCTGGGAAACCTGAGATATCATGAGGATGATATGCACTTAAATACTTGTTTTATGTAGTTCACAAACAAGGTAGCCAAATGAAAGTAATTATTAGTTAAAAAAAGAGGAGCAAAGTGGGTGAAGTTTTAGTCTTGCTTTAGCCCTGACTTGCGTTTTGAGTCTCTATTGAGTCAATAACACAAAATACTGTAGCTCTAATGAGAAATTCCATTTTCTTTCTGTATAGTTTTGCCAACAAGCAGTAGTGTAAACTTGGATGTAGAACTCTTGTGTATAAGCCATGTCCCCATTTTTATTGGCTGTTCATGAATTCAGATATACTAGTTGCTTAAAAAGGTTTCTTTGATTTTCTTCACTGGAAAAAGATAGCACTGGCATGACACCACTCCACATTCTTAGCTGTGCTCAATCGTCGTCTTCTCCAGCTGCTGTAATACATTAGCTTATAAATATGACTGAAATTATTCTCTTTCAGAAAATATTCTATTCAGAAACTGAAGTTTCTGTTTTACCTAGCTGAGTAAAAGCAGTAAGTTTTCCCATTTTTAAGATGGATAAGAGAAGCTTAGACAATTACCTAAAATCACAGCCACATTCATTTGACTGTTCACTACCCACTACATGCAGTGTCAGGGAGATGTGCGAGGGGGGGAAATTTTCTTCAGGTAAGAGTTGTTTCTTTGAGCTATTGTGGATGTATGCCAATGAGAGACCACCATCAGAGCAGTCTGGTATGCTTTAGTATCTCATGATTGCAGTCAGAACTGTTTGGGAGTTTTCTGACAAAACTTATAACTTGGAACCTTCCATGGGCACACAGGTGCAGAGTTTATTAAAAGTTCTCTGGTCCAGAATGGAATTTCTGGTTAAATCTGATCAATAGGCAGAGACAATGAAGCTGTTTGTGCCAGCTGCCCTATTAAATTGTATGCTTTGAAGCTATGTTCTTGTTGCAGTTTTAAGTATCCTCAGCATCAAACAGTTCTCCTGGATATGTCTGCCCTGATGAAGCTGATCCACTGTTGCATGGGCATATGAACCAACATCTTGTAGGAATCTGACAGCACCAAATTCTAATAAAGCCAGTGAATATGCAATTATTATGTTTAACTGGGATATCAGGGGTTATGTGATCAGGATAAATCACACACAGAAGTTTGGATCCGTACTTCATACTAGTTGGTGTACTTGTTGTTTGGGCTGTTGAGTCTTCAGAGGCAGAAGGAATAATGAGACTCTGTGTAGGATTTATTATCTAATTACACATTTTCTTATGTTTGTCTTTCATCCTGTGTTTCCTGAAAAGCTTGTGTGAAATAAAAAGCATTTTTAACATTGACTGTGGTAAGTAATCCTCCAGGCTTGTTATCAGGCAAGGTCAAGAGGGTTGGGTTTAAGGAGAGTTCAGAGCAGCCAAAGCATATTTAATTCTTCTTTTGTTTTCTCTTAAAGCACTGGATGTATTTTAGGAGTAGGACTTGTTCTTTCGTTCATGAGTCACAGTAGCCAAACAGAATCACGAGTGCACGTTTCAGCTTCATTGCGAAAACTCTGCAAATACCTGGACAACAGTGGGGACCAAAATAGATGGGTCCAGGAGGTATGACCTATTTTAACACAAATTTTAAGTCTTCCTTTTACTTTGTTTTACTCCCTTTAACAGCTACAGTATTTTTACTGAAGTCTTTTTTGAACTACTGTCTAGTACTGGAATGTTTGATTTCTTTCACGGTATATGTGTTTATATCTGCTGAAAAAACAGTAACAATAATAATAAAATAACCTGTAATGCTGCACAAACATTAGGAAGCTGCCTGAAAAGGTAACAGACATCATTCTTTGAAGGACTTCATGAATTCCTTAATCCCAAATTAAGTTGTTGAAATTTGGGTCCTGAATAACTGTGGATATGGGTCTCTTATATGCAATTGTTTGCTGCTCATCTGATCTACTGGAAAGCAGACAGCCAGTTGCTCTCAGAGAGAACCTTAATGCTAGTACTTTCTCCTTCAATATGCCTTCTGTGTTTCCTTTTTGAAAGCTGTTGTCACTAGCTAATGTGAATCTTGTGCCTGTGCATGCTGCTAGGCCCCATTTGCTATTGTCTTTCTGTCTGAAGACTTAAACTGAGCTCTGCTAAGTTTGAACATGCATTTCAGGGTTTTTTTTCCAAGATATGTCCTATAGGTTTTGACACAGTCCATGCACTTAGCCTATAATATTGTTGAGGTAAAATGAGAGAACAAAAAATGATGACATTGGAAGAGTTTGCAACAGCAAACAGGAATCAGAACAAGCAGGTGTTTTGCACCAAAAAAGCAATGCTGTGTGTGCATGATCTGTGTAAGCCTGCAGCAGCTGAACAGCTGAGTTGCATAATCCTGTTTTTCCTAAGAGGTTTAATGGAGATTGATAGTATTACTCTCTTCCCCCTCAATATTCTTCTGAAAGCTCTTTATTAAAGGTCTTCTTCAGTGGAGTTTAATTTTTGTGGCAGTATATATGTGTTGTGGCAGTACATACATGCATTAAAATGGCTTACAGCTATGAAATAATTTATCTGTTCCCAGAGATCTTCAGCTGCATTACTGAGTTTAAACTGAGTTCTATTCAGCAACTTCTGACATAAAAGACAGCAACTGTGTAACAGCATGAGATAGTTTGGGTTGAGAAGCAAAACCAACCCTTTTCAAATAAAAACTCTATAAGGAATTCTACAGATAATGACATGAGTAAAGTTTGGCCAGCACCCTAGGATGAATGCTACTGTATTTATGAGATGCACAAGAGGCTGTTTCAGAGCTATAAATGGCTGGGATAAAATCCTGTACCCGAGAGGTAATCTTGTCCTGCTGCAGCCAGAGATACAATCTGAGCATTACTAGCTTCAAGTCGAATTGTCAGTCTTGCAGAGTAGGTAGGTGCTCTCTGCATATATGTTCTTCTGCTGCTTCACTTTGGTACAGAGGAGGTTAAACAGTTGGCACACTTGCTTTCTTGCCTTATTAATAGTTCAGACTTCTTTTCCTTATTGACCATGAGGCAGAAAAACCAGAAAAACTTTAATGCTGATGAATCCTTCTGCAAGGACAAGCGGCTAGTGTTGTGGGCTGTGTGTGAGACACAGTTCCACTATGTGCTCATTTTCTGGCCTAGTGGACCTGCTTGTAGCCCTGATGGGACCACAGCATGCTGAGTATGCTTACATAAATAATGATCAGATATTTGTTTTGAGGAGAATACCTGCATTTTTTGGGAGGTCAGACGTGTGACCTCTGTAAAATCAGAGGTATTTCCAAGCTTTGGTTGTATTTGTTTAACATTAACATCAATGAAGAATCTTTCAAAGCGGGAATAAACATTGGAAAGTATAAACTGAAAATGCTCTCTTTTTATCATGCTGGCATGTTAAGCAATATGAACATTGCTACAGTAAATTTGATCAGACACTAATTAACAGAATTAAATGTTCCCTTTTTTCAGGTGCTTGCCTATTCAGTGGCCTGTTCCTGTGTCTCTGCTTTCAGTGTTGGAATAATAGAAGCAGCTGAGGCTGAGGAGGCCATGAGCAAGCTACGGACCTTAGCAGAAAATAGTCAGCAGGTGTTGGGGCTTTGCTTCCGTTCTGTTTTTCTCTTACCTATTTCGTATGGGATTCTGCTTTACCCAGATTCTAATTCAAGAAATTTAGATATTTATCTACTTTCATCGTTAACTAGTATTGAGTGTGTTGTGCTAACTATGCAGTTCCAAGACTAGCACTTGATTCATTGTTGCATTATCTACAGATATATAGCAATTACCAGATATGAAATAAAGGCAGGTTTTATGGTTTTGATTTCATTTAGAAAGGAAGTTGGTACTTTTGAGTTCATGTCTTTAGTCCCTGCATTCTCCCAAGTTTTGTCTCTTTTATAGCATGTCTCTTCAAATTCTTTTTCTTGGTAGGAAGATGCACCATCTGTGCTCTTCTGAATTTTTGCTTTCCCTTAGCCTCCAGACAACGTATCATAACTATAGCCACAACTTCCTCCAGGTGTATGTTTCAGCCATAGGGTCCTACGGTACCCCCAAAAATTGTGAAAAATAATCTCTATATTTTAGTGCAGGTTCTTTCCGTTAAATGCTTGCCTGGAAGTGAAGGAGGCAAGGAGAGGCAAACATTTTGAATCAAAGTCTGGTATTACACTAATCAGCTGTTCAGAATGTTTATCTGAAAAATAGGAAATCAGGACAAAAACCTATGCTACAGCTTTTTATCTTCATTTTAGAAAGTCTGCTCTAAAATAAAGGCTCTATGTGCCAAAGGTCAGTATTTAATTTCAGAAAATCCCATGTCACTTGACATGAAAAAACACTTGAAATAAACAAGCAGTCTAGTATTTTGGACAATGATATTACTTCTAATTATTGGGAAATAATAAATACTTAAGTAATGTTTGCATAGTAAATATTAAAAAGAATACAGAATCCTTTGGAAGATCTGTTTTTTTAATGTGTCCTTTTCATCTTACAGACCTATAGTTTTGCTTTAGCTTTGGGTGTAATAGTACATGGATTGTCAGCTTGTGGTCATGGGAAAGCCGAAGATCTGAGTAACAGACTAATGCCAGCCTGGATTAAAACTGTGCTTGCAGAGGTGAAGGAGTTTGAATTCACATCCTGGGTTTTGTACTTCTTGTTTTTGGTTTGGTTTTCTTAGAGGAGGGAGGGAACAGTGTGTGCTTTAAAATTAACTATAGGGACATAATTTTACTTGCTTCTGCAGGAGTGATGGTAGGAAAAGTTATGACTACCTGAACACACTGTTTGATTGATATTTGGAAGCAAAAATACGTATTTGAGCCATTTGCCAAAGGGAAAAAAAAACCTGTTTCTCTTCTGCATGGGTGATTTATGAGAAATGCTTATCTCAAAGAGATCTTGATTTGTACATTTTTACTCATTTGAAACAATGTTCAAGGATTAAATCTAAGTTATTAAATGAAAATGTCTTGTAAAATTATGTGCTGCTTGTTAGAATTAGACTAAAAGAATGGTGATTACAATGCTTTAGTTGTTAAAATAATTTTAATTTATCTTGTTAGAAAAATTAGGTGTTTGAAGTCAAACTTCAAACTGGTACATTAATATTGCAGCTGAAGGTAAGCATCAATAAAAGTAGTGTTTTAGAGTTGAATTGCACTGGTGTATTTCGTGGAATACAGACTGTGCTAGGAAAAAATGTGATTTGTCAATCCATGATGATTTCAGATAGGGGGGAGTGAGAGGGAAGCTCCATATAAAGCCTGCATTTACCAAGAGGGGTATGAGTATTATCTACCATCCTGGAGTCTGACCTGAAAAGGCTGTTGGGATGAGGGGTGTACAAGTGATAATAGTCATGGTTTATAAATTGGAAGAAACAAATATTTTGTCCTACAGTAGTGTTGTGTAATCACATTGACTCACTAGTCCTGAATTATGCTTCCAGGGTTCTCCAACAATGGAGCGTCTGGCTGCTGTCAATGGGCTGGTTGCAGTGGTGGGCTCTGAAGGAGGCATGATACAGGTGAGAACATGCAAGCAAATAGTACCTTAATCTCATGGAGAAATTTGGCTTGAAGGCAAGATGGAATGCATCTTCTTCATTTTTACAACAGTGGTTATATACCAGGGTATTACATTTTTGCAAGAATTCATGGTGGGTACAAACCAAGTGACACTTAATTGCAATGTGTCTTCCATTTTCCTATCATATGGACCAAGTGCATGACACTGGGGAAAGGTTTTCAGCCGTGTACGTTTTCTCTTCCCCTTCCCCACAAAAAGGTATGTGTGCAAATGTAACCTGTCTTTTCAGGACCTTCTCTGTTTTGTTGCTTCTTTTTTTCTCTTACAAAAATTCGCTTTTATCTTTGGCAGCTGAAGTCTGAGAGTGTTCAGTCCTCACAATTTCAAAGTAAGCTGAATGAAGTCATCAGAACCCTTACACAGGTGAGAAGGTGGCCTCTCTTTTCTGCTTTGGATGATGCACTGGTGTACTGTGACACCTTGCACAAATAAGCCAGATCTCTTTGAAGAAACTGCATAATGTCTCTGTCCAGCTTGAATGAGGCAGTGGTAGGGAAATTTGTCTAATGGTTTATTGTCTCAACAGATAATCAGTTTCTCAGGGCAGGTTGGTCTTCAGACAAATGCAGCAAGACTTCTGGGACGCCTTCACATGTCCTGTTTGTCTTCTACACAGAACAGGGCATCTGGTAAGATGATTTATTATTGCTGCTTAAAGAACATGTAGAAATGGCATATCGCTAAAAAGACAAGGGACACATAGATAATACAGGCTAGACGTGGCAGCCCTATTATGTAACAAGACAGCCTTTGAATTGGAGATCTCATGGTCCTGTGTGCTAGGCCTAAAGGTAGGAACATGAAGCAGGAATCATTGTGCTGAATAGGATCCCCTACATCTGCTTTTACTTGTAATATCAAAGTAAGGTTCTAGGTTGTTCCTGTCAAACTTATATATTGCTTCTTTTTTTTTTTTATAGGATAAACTGTAAAGAGGTTTTACACTGCATATGTTTGACATTTATATTATCCACTCTATGCCTTGAGAACTGATTAATCTAGTCTTTGTTCTAACACTTCCCACTCTATGAAAAAGTCCATACTTAAAAATTAGTCTATAACAAGAGCAAGCTGACTTTTTAGAAGTGTTTTTCTAGAAAATACCTCCTCTGGTTAGCTGAAGTGAAAAAACTGGTATTCTGTACTCTTTCAGTAGAGTCAATATATCATTACCTGCTGGTGTTGTTTCAATATCCATTGGTAAAATAAAGCCAGGATTATATCATTGATGAAATACCAATTTAGGCACAAACTAATGAAGTTGAAGCTGTTCACTTTGTTGTGAACCAGGTTGGGAAGCAATAATACAAAATATAGATAAACCTCCTCGTCACAGAAAAAAAGATTGTCTGAGTTTCTGCATTTGTATAATCTGGACACATATGCCTGTGGTTAGATAGATACGGAATGTCTCTGTTGTATTAACTTTGCTAAAATTTTTAAGCTCTCCTTTTCAAAGCCCAACTTGCAGTGCCCAGTATATTTTTAAGGAAGGACATTCTTATCCCTGACTTTTCAGTTGGTCAAGGTATTTGTTTTTTCAGACTTGACTGCTCTCACCACCAGAAATGTTCAGCTTGCCATAACAGTGGACAGGCCAGTGCATTTATCAATCTTGTGGTCTAAATACAGGTCTAAATGAGCTCAAACATTTGGCCTTTAAAATTACATGGGAGTAGAAGGTTATAATTTTTTGCTGACGATGTTTTAGAATATAAACAGTCTTTTTGTCTTCACAGTTCCTCCAGATTTTAGCTACTTACCTGTAAACAGCTTTATCAGGGCAGCCATTGACTTTGCCATTGAAGGTGGAAAGAAAGGTAAGAAAATACCAAATTACAGTATTCCTCTGGGAAATTTTTTATGACTGTGGAGGTTGACTTTAATGACCTGCTTTTGTTTGCTAAGAGAACTTTTCTAAATGCTAGTTTGAATGTCACTGATGTGGGATATTTAAAAACAAAAATGAGTAACACTCGAAATGATATGGTAGAATTGCGTAGTTATGGCTTTAGTTTTCTCTGTTTTATTTTTGACTTTTAAAACCCTTTCCCTGTCTGTGGGTGAGATGATGTATCTTCTCTGTGAGAATGAAAGTCAAATCACTGTAAGCGTTAGTTTGTTCTCTCAGGAATACTCCGTCATCAGGCCGGCTTAATGCTTCCCCTTAGTTCAGTGATCCTAGGATAAGATTCTCTTTAACAGGGTGATATTCTAACAGATTGCTGCTATGTGTGATAAATGCAAAGGAGCCTGAAAAAAGTATGATCTTATGTGAGGAAGAGTGCTATAAGTTAGATGTCTTGGAGTGAAGTCTTAACGGAGATAAAGCGGGGGGGATTACTCCTGTGTGGAGCTAAGTGAACTCACTGCTGTCTTAAGAAGCAAGTTTTTCTTTAAATGGAGGTCAAAATTTCTTGTGTTTTGCCTTCAGGAGAGCTGTGTTAACTCGCTGTGTTGAAGTAAGGTTAGCACTTGTCTGACAATTTTTGTGGTCTGCACTTACAGAACGAGGAAGGAGAGCAGTGTCAGAAAACTTTGCTGTTCTCCCAACAGCAAATGCAAAAATACTGCCTTATGAGATGAGGAATATCTGTAATTAACTTGTAAGTTGACTCAAGGAACCAGGAAATTTCTGTTTATCCGTAACAAAAAGCCATTTTAGTCAGGTTGATTTTAAAAATACAGCAGTTGATTATAAACAAGAGATAGCTAATTCTCAGATGCAAAAGGAAATAAAGATTTTATAATGCTTTTCAGTTCTTCACTACAGCTTGAACTTCAGTGCAGTGATCACATTTTTTGCTGAGCTGTTCAGCCAAATGTGTGTGTGTAAAATTGAGGTTTGAATTGAATCATCTGTTCTAGGCCCTGAAGCTGTCCCAGCTGAGCTGGTGAAAGTAGCACTGGCACCCATTGCATTAGTCGGAGAAAGCCATCAGTATCCACCTGTAAACTGGGCATCTGTTCTTTCTCCTTTGATGAGGCTAAACTTTGGTAAGATTAATAATTTTCTATTATAGAAATTATTTATATTTATTTCTATTATTTCTATAGAATTATTTCTATTATTCTATTATTATTAATTTTCTTTTTTATTTGTCACAAGACTTCTTTACCAATGCAGCTTTCACTACCTTTAGACTACTGCAGGACTTGAAGTTAGTGAAGTGATGAAAGTGTTTGCTGTGCTTTCAAGACCAACTTTTTACGTTTCAAGCATACTGTATTTGTGATCACCGTGTGGACACTGTTTAAACTCAAGAGAAAACTAAAGAAGATCGGAGCTGAGAAGTTTAGAGCAGTATTGGAAGTTCCCTAAAACACTGTTGAAAGTAGTCTGAATATTTCATTTGAATTATTTACAGTTAGAAGAGCCCATCATGAAACTCAGCTAATTGAATCATGTTTTCAGTACCTGCTAACTGCTTGGTCCAGTGTCCATGTCAGAGACTGCAGGCAGCTTTTTCACACATCTGAATTGCTTGCTGGTTCATCTAGCTATCACTAGTTTGAAATACGCTTTCTGCGAAAGTCCACTGGGTGACAGTTTTAAGAATAATTGAAAGAATTTCCTATACTGAGCTCTGCAGTCCCTATGAGTAGCTGAAACTTGTTAAATATATGAGGGAATTTCTTTTATTCCTGTTTTTCGTTTAGGGGTCTTACTTTTGTCAATCAGGGAATTTCCGTAGGAAACAGTACATTTGTTTTATGTCTGGTTTTAAACTTCAGACAACATCATAGTCTACATTTTTATGCATAATTTTCCTTGATTGTCCCTCTGTAGTGTTGTAGAAATAGCACACCTTTCCCTAGGTTATATATGCATTCAGAAATAGGTCTTTCTGTTTGCCGATGAGCAGTATTCATTTTGTACTGGAAAGTATAATGCAGAACAATTGTATTACGACCTAACAGTCCACCTAGAAATGTGATACTCTTACACACTTTCTTCTGCTACAGCTGTATCATGAATATTTTTATTAAAATTAACTACATGCTTAATTCTGTCTGATGCTCCAGGTTACTTACTCATGTCTGAGAATTCATGACTAGTTTTGTGAACCTGAAGTATTTCACAGATTCTACTATGAAGATTTGTTCATTTATGAACATTGAAGACAACAGATTGCTTTCCCATCCTACAGGGTTTATTGCAGCTATTGAGCAGAAACCATATAACAAGATTGAAGTAGTATGTGTTTCTTATTCAGTAGTGCTCTGAAGTGAACAGTCTTAGGCAAATCATGCATCTTACACAGCATAAGACACATAATCAGCATCTTAGCAGTTCAAGATAGAGGCAGTTTTTTAATTTCACCCTTTCTGAGCTCCGCAAATTATTTAACTTGTATAAGGTACTTTATTTCAAAAAGCCTGACACTAGACCCTTAAGTCTTTGCTTTGTTCATGCACTAATGTTAGTGAACTTCATAAAAATCATACTATGTCGATTGCTTGTTTCATTACTGAAAGAACATTTTATCTTGCAAAGCACCTGTTTAAGCTTTTTGCTGTCGTTTAACAGTAATGAATTTTCTGTCTGACGGCTCAAATACCAGTAGAATACTTAAATTGTTTGTCCTTATGTTGCTGTAACAGTCATGAACTATATGGAATCCATGCCATTTCTTAAAGTACCTCATCATCATCTTTATCACCAGTTACTCTATTAAGAAACAGACTGCACCAGTCCTTAAGAGGACTTTAAAGAGAAAACAATAAAGATTCCAAAACCATCCTAACATCTATGCAGAGAAAGCTCTTCCCACATGCTAACCTGGAAAATGTTGCAACCAAGCATCCACAGGCATCTAACCTCTGTTTATGACACGTGAAAGAGTAGAAACATGCTAATTAGTCCTACATTTAACAGAAAGGGATATTGACTCATTTTTCCTTCTGTGGATTAAATCTTATCTTTATTTGGCAAGGAGGGATTTTTTTACTTTTCTTAGCATTCCAGCATTTTTTTTTCTTGAGTGAACTGAAATTAGCTTGGACAAATACTGAGGTTTCTTCCTGAAAACACATGAATGGGAAGAGGGTTCTTCTGACATATATGTCTTAAAAGCTTTAAGTAGCATATCTAGAAAAATAAGTTTTAATATAGTGCTCTAGTAGAGCCGTAGCCCTCCTCTATTTTATGACTTCAGAACAAATTTAGAGGCAAAATAATTTCTTTGTAACTTATATTTGTTTTCTTCTGTTGTAGGTGATGAGGTAAAACATCTCTGTCTTCAGCTGGCTGTGACTCAGGCCCAGTCATCTAAAAATGCAGCAATGCTTTTGGGCATGTGGGTGGCACCTCCTCTTGTCTACAGTCTCAGTGTATGTATGTCAGAAAAATTGTGGAAGCTGAGCACCTCTTTCCTATAAGATTCCTCAGTGATGATGTTAGGATGTATCACCAGGAAAGGATTCTTGGGTTTAGAACTCTTCAGAAATACTGTTCAAGTATTTTTTAGTGAGAAAAAGGTTATTCTGGGGCCTGGAAATTCATTCTTCCTCACTGGTTAGGAACATTAATGGTGGCATGACTACAATACTTCTGTCCTTGGCTGTCTAGACTGTCTGTATGCTTTATGTAGGAATGCAGTGGGCACCATGTAGTAAAATTGTTCTGCCTGTACAGAGATGTGGTATTTAGGGTTCATCGAAAGTAAGTTCCTCAGTTTCCAGGGAAAATAGAATATTGACGTGTCTGAACTCTTTTTAATTCAAACAATTCATCAGAAGTGGGAAGAATAACTGAGAGGTACTTATGATTCTCAGTGCTTTTCTAGGTGGTTTTTGAGCCCCTTTTTTATAATTTCATCCCTTAAGACAATAGTGCAAGGTCAGTGAAGAGCTAGAATCTGAAACTGAGCAAAAGATTTTCTTTTTCAGATGAAAACTCTGAAGTACCTTTTCATGTCCCTGTCCCTGTGGATGCAACATGTTGCAGAAGACAAACTGCAATCTTTTACAGAAGTGCTTTTGATACAACAATTTGAAGTGAAGAATCGCACAAAATCCCCAGAAGTTTGCCAGTGTGTTCTACATGGGCTCATCCCGGCAATGAAACTTCCCAATCCTGCCCAGTTTTGCTGGAGCTTTCTATGCCAGGCTGTGGAGAAAATATACGAGCTTCTTCCAAATGAGGTTCAGGTAAGGAGTAAGTATGATGTGTATAACATTGTAGCGAGATATTTTTAGTGATGGTAAGTCCCATTTTTTGCACTGACCCATCAGATTTGAAATATGAATTAATGTACAATTTTTAATTGTAATAGTTAAGATAGCAGCATCATTTCAGTTGAAGTTACTTTTGGTTACTTTAGAATATGACATTGTGAAACCAATTTAATGTATGCCTTTCCCTCATAAATAATTTGATAATGGAAAAATACAGTATATAATACAGTGCTGAAATAAATGTTACTGAAACAGAAGCAGAGAACAGTCAGAAGACTTCCCCTCACACCCCACAGAGGAGTCAGATTTTCACAGTGATTTAAAGAAACCATCTAGCTTCAGAAAATACCTCCCAGGAAGAGCACTTTTTCATTAAAAATAAAACAAACTCTTTGAAAGGGTTCAAATATCATTATTCTTGCACAATGAAGTACATTGAATTCCCCAGCAAATACAGAATTTCTAAAATAGATTAGTAAAATGAGGCTAGAGACTAGATTAATTATTCATCATTATCATTAACAAAGCTCCTAGAAATCTGGAAATAGACATTTAAACCTGCATTTACTTTTCTGTTTGCAGAGAGATGAACTGGATATATATATTGATGTAGCAAAATGTATCTCAGAAATGGCTGATTCAGAGATTGATCGCATTGTCCAGATCTCAGAGGTAATTATGTTTGAATTCTGGTCTTTTATCGCCAAATCATGTGAAACAAGTATATGTTATCATTTTGTTGTCACCAGAGTGTTTTTAGCTCATTGAGAGCATTAATTGTTTTATCTGCTATGCAAGTAAGAGTGTTCTGAATCTAATCTGCAGGCAGCAGAGGGAAGCAAAAGTGAGAAGAACTCATATCCGAAACTTTCTCAAGGCAACTGAAATACTGCTGATTTCACCTGGGAGCTTTGAACTTGGGAGAATCTTAAATAAGTTGGTCGGGTGGGGCTTGGCCTCTTCTCCCAGGCAGCTCGTGATAGGACAAGAGGACATAGTCTTAAGTTGTGCCAGGGGAGGTCTAGGTTGGACATTGGGAAGAATTTCATGGCAGAAAGGGTGATTGGGCATTGGAATGGGCTGCCCAGGGAGTCGGAGTCACTATCCCTGGAGGTGTTTAAGGGAAGACTGGACATTGCACTTAGTGCCTTGCTCTAGTTGACAAGGTGGTGTTTGGTCACAGGTTGGACTCAATGATCTCAGAGGTCTTTTCGAACCTAATTGATTCTGTGATTCTCTGAAGTTATTTCTGTTAGCTGAACAGGACTGATGTTAGATCTGAATCCCAGGCCAATGATGCAAACAGCAAACCATAGTCCTCTTTGGTTAAAATAACAACCTGCTTGAATGCATCCTGGTGACGAGCTGTCCTTGAATGGTGGATCCGTGCTTCTGTTAAAAATGTGAAATAATTGACTGAGCATCCTGTGATTCTTGATTCTTGCTGTATTTGCATTCACACTCAGAATGTTTCCTGATGGATAAGGTGACTAGGAACGACAGTGAAATAGAAAAGCTTTCAAATTCTAGCACCCCAGTGGAATCAATTCACAGCAGAATTCTTAGCAGCTGAAATGCTAAGGAAATGACCTGTGTGGAAGCACTTGATTGTTTCAGATCAGGCTTTTATAAACAAACACCGTGACTTAAAGTCATGCTGTTCTGTTTGCTAACAGACTCCCTAGAGAGTCAAGCATTCAAATAGTTAGGGAAGCTGAACGGTCATTTCCTTATGTTTTTTAGTTCTTATTTCAACACTGGAAAATGCCATTTAACAAAACTTTATTTTGTCAGTGCAGTGAATTTGTCTTGCAAGAAGACTTGAGTCTCCAGACCTGTCAAGCTGACCCATTTCAATTTAAAGGGGAATGTAAAATTTAAAACAGTTTGAAAACAAACTGCATTGAATTGTACTTTGCTAGACTATTTGGAACAGTGTCAAGCTCAAGTAATACGCAGTCTTCTGTTTAATAATATATCTTGAGGAAAAATGAACCTGCTAGATATTCAAGGAATTTCTTACTTCTGTTATAAAGAAGAATGCAACATTTTCAGTTCCCACAAGAAATATACATTTCAATTTAACATGTTTTGTTTTTTTATTTGCATTTGCAGAACAATATAGAGAAAGCCACATTCACAAAACTATATTTAGTTTCTCAAGGCAGACTGTCTCTGATGAACTTCAGTGCTGTGATTGACACTGTGGCAGGATATCACCAGAAAGAAAATATTCTGTGGATGCTCTTGTATAGTTTTTACCATGCTCGTATTGTAAGACATGAAAACACAGGTAAGATCAAGCTTAAAGAAGAATCAACAACACAATCAACAGATATTGATGAAACTACACTGATTCTTTTAAAATAGTTTTAAGATGGTTTAACCCAAGCATTTCTAAATTTATCCATATTAGAAACTGCTGTCTTCAGAATTTTTGTATTATTCAAATACTTATATCAAACATTGCTTTTATGTTTTTCTCCAGTTCTTTATTTTTCTGTGGTTCAGCTCCAAATTATTTATTTCCTCAAGGTGGTTTACAGACCAGAGTTTTTACTAGATCCATGTCTCCCACTCTTTTCAGACTTTCAGTGTAAGGTAGTGTAAGGTCATCAATGTACACAGTACCTCAGAGACGTGCTAACCTTCAGATCTAATACCTGACTTAGTGGTATGTGACACAGTAGGTGGGGAGATGTTACCATGAGACTGGTTAGACCAAGGAGATAGCCTGCTTCTCTGAAAAGGTTGCACTGAATTAACACAGGAAAAAAAAATCTGCTGGGTGAATGATTTGAACTGACTCAGCTATGGGTCTGACAGAGCTCTGGGGCTGATGCAAGAGAAGTAGGAGAATCATACAGAAAGATAAAGGAGGAAGAAACAACAGAAATAGGCAACAATGAGGTCTCATTTTCATGGCAGAATGGTCTTTGCCTGTGTTCACAGAACAACCTCAGAGCATTATATTGCCAGATGCCCATAACTGCTAGCTGTGTTTGAAGAATTTCAAACAATAGTGAGTTTTAATTAAGTGAAGTGAGGCTTCGTTGGGTAAAAGAGGAGGCAGCATGAAAGAGGGCATTTGTACAGATTACATTGAAATGGTAGTGTATGAAGTGACATGGTGTTAAAGGTGAACATGGTTATTAGTTTGTAGGAGATAGAACAGATTACGGACAGCAGTATGTGAATCAATGTAATGTGTTCCATCCTTGGGTTGAATTGAAGGCTAATTTTATTTGTGTGCTTTGACCATATTTTACTGATCCTCTGAATGCTGTAGGAGCCCTTTCACAGCACTCCCCTCATTCTTGCCCAACATACCGTGACATCAGTGCTAGATTTAGATGACGTACTGGGGCAAAAACTTAAGGGAGGCTTAAGGTTCTGTAGTGGTCACATGTGCAGACTTGGTTACTGGGACCTGCAGGCTGCCATTGTGTGAAACAGTTTTCACTCAGCTTTTTTTTTTCCTGTGTGTTCAGTGTGTTGCCTGCATTAAAAGCAAAGTTCCTGTACTGTTGAAGGGCCCCTTTGTCTTTTGTCAGTGGCAACCAAGAATCAAACAAGATAGTGGTATTGGTAATTGTTGTTCTATAGTCAGTACTTTCTTTCTATAGTGATTTTCTGTGCTTGCTTTTTAATGAAAAACAGCACTTTCTAGTGTTTTGCGTGAGTCAATGCTCTTACTCTTTTCCTAGGAGTTATGAAAAGAATGGACTGGCTGCTAGACCTAATGGGCTACATCAGAAATGTAGCATACAAGTCAATACCCCTACAAAATGTTCATCTTAAAGAGGTACGTGCTGTGAAAATAACTTGGAACAGGAGAAAAAGGAGGTTCTGATACATTTCACATTTTTCCTCAGCAATAAGTATTATCCCCCATGCTTTTATGTTTTAGAAGATTGTGATCTTACCTCCACAGAGAAAATCTCCTCAATTTTTGTGAATGAATTTTTATTTAATAAAGGAATGTTTATTTAAATCTCTAACTTTAAAATAACCTTGACATTTAAATTATGATAGAAGCTAAAGGCTACTAAAGGAAATAATTACTTCAAAGTTACTGTATTTAGAACAATTGAAGGAAAATTTTGAATTAACTAGTAGAACTGTCTAAGCAGGTCAGATGTGTGTAGCTGCTGTTTCTGAGAGGGCTTGAACAGTTTTGTGAAATAATGTTGTTTTAAGACAAAAAATAAGCTGCTGCATGCATCAGAAAGGTCTTTGTTACATTGCTACAATATTTCCCTACCATTCATAGCACTACAAGGGTGACCATCTCTGATTTCCCTCAACAGGTTGTTGTGAAGAAGTGATTTCCCCATTTTATATGAAACGTATATCAGCTTTAATCTAAAGGATTTTAGAAGAGTGTTGTTTTTATTTTCTTTCTGTAGACATTTTAGTTTGAATTAGAAAGAGGCTTATGCTGTTTCAAAGTATGAAAGAATATTAAAAATTTTTTAGTTCTTGCATTTTGAGTTTTAGCTGAATTTTCAGATTATTGTTTTGAAGAGCAAGTCACTATCTGGGTTTTGGTCCTGGGTTTTGGGTTGGTTTCTTTTTTGGATGGATTTTTTTTGTTGTTGTTGTTCTCTTGGTTTTTTTAAATTGGGCTTTTCCCCCCCTTCTGTGTTATACATTTTTGCCTGTTCATTTTATTTCCCATTTAGTGCATAGATTTTCTCCTATGGCTGTTTGCAGCTTCTGTGGTGGCCTGGGCTGACCATGGTGCACCATTACTGCTTGGCCTCAGTGCTGACTGGTCACTATGGAAGCACCACACAATATTACCAGAATTATCTGAAGATCACATTGGCAAGTACCCCACTGACAAGTTTGCTGTGCAAGAGACTCTCTCTCTGCTTCCAAGCAGCATTTCCCTTTTGCTGGCTAAAGAACCTTGGAAAGAACAAGCACAGAAGGTAAAATTGTGTGTTGTGGTAAGCATTTTACATGAGTCAGAAAGCACCCTGGTTTTAGTAGTCAGCTCAGGTCTTAGGTAGAGCCATTACTTGTTCTATTTTTATTGCATCTGAATTGTTATATCACTTTTTTTTAATCAGATATGAATGTAATTTCTCGAGTAAAATGGGAGAGTTGCAAAGAAAAAGGATTCAAAAGATGGAAATCAAACTCTTTAGATGGTACAGTTGTGAGAGGAGAGTTGGGAGCTGCTGGTAGCAAGTCAGTCTTGTAAACACTGAAAAACAGATCCCTTGCAGTTGGACACACAGCAGTGTCAATTTAGGGCAATCAGAGTTGGTCTTCGTAGTTTGTATCATTTGTTTTCAAGTATGAGTTGAAAATAAGTGTGGAAAATTGTGCCTAATTTGGCAAACTACTGTAGATTTCGTGTAGTTGATACATGTGGAAATACTGTTATAAACCTGTAGATTAACAGTTAGCTGTTTCATGCAAACCAGAATCTGTTAAGAACTCATTCCTTTGAGCAGGTTCCTATGCTCAGAGTTACCACTGAAGTCAGAATTCAAAATGTGGGAGGAATGCAGAGGTGAACTGTTATTGTGCAAGTGCGAATTAGGTTTTAAGGAAGAATTTGAGGTCTTGCCCTCAAAGTCATCTTTAAAAGTTTGAAATACAATGTTGTACTCCAGACACTCCACACTGCCAGAGAAAAGTAGCAAAATATGAGAGAGAGGTCAAAAGAGGAACAAAGGCAGTAAGAGTTCTGAAGGATTTGTGGTAAAACATTTGGACAAGAGACTGATAAGAAAGAATCATATTGATAGGTTAAAGACATGAACAGGCAAGATGGCGGTGAACTATTTACTGTGCCTTCTTCATTACAAAGAATTATTGCTAAGATAATGAGAAGGAACAAAGGCAGTTTGAGATTCAGCTGGGAAGAATTTCACTAACAGTGAGATGTACTCAGGGGTGTTTGGGTACTTTGGGCAAAAACTTCATTAGCCACTGCCTCTGATTAGATAACTGAAATTAGCAGCGGTCAGATGTTGCCTGTCAAACTGAAAAGAATTTGTCACATTTTGATACAGGCGCTCTTTAAATTCAGGTTTTCTCTATGTTTTAATCTTTAGTTTATTGATTGGCTGATCAGTATGATGGAAAGCCCTAAGGAAGCATTATCAAAGTCTTCTGTGGACCTGCTGAAAGGTAAGATATTTTTAATTGGGTCCTTATTTTTTATAACTATCAGGGCAGATCAAAATGGAGTTGTTAAAAAGAGTGAGATGAGCTGTATTTTATCTTTAACAAAACTTTCCCAGGTAAGTTGATATTTTTGTCTGCAGCATCTTCTTATATTTGCTCTCTCATCTGCTGATGCTTACTATGTAGCACCGAGGGTCCAAAGGACCTAAAGGTACATCTAGTTTGACAAGTTTATTTCAGTGATAGATTTGTCTGTTGTTTTTGAAGATACCCTTAAAAATAAAATGCAACACACTGTTTGGAAACCTTCCAGTACTAGAATAGAAATCACAAAACTTGGGTGCACCTGAAGACTGACTGCACTGTGGGGAAGGGATGGGAGATGGACAATGACAGCCTAGTAAATTGGTTATAAAAAAAAGGAAGGAGAAGTGAGGGTTGCTGAAAAGATATATGAAAATAAAGATGGAAAGTAGATGATATTTTGAATTACAGTGGGGGCCTTTGGCCCTAGGATGAATCCCATTGCGCACCTAAATATGCAGGCTTGTAAATACAAGCAGTACAAGTCATTTTAAGAGGACACCACAAATACTCTCAAGTGAAGTAAATGAAGTGTACTTGTGCTTCCTTCCATTGACACAAGGCTCCTCTCTGGATCACCTATCTGTTGGACCTAAAAAAGGTTTCTTGAAATCCAGTGATAAGTTCTTTGCATTACTAAGATAATTAGCCTGTTCTGAGCGTCTGCGGTCTTTACTCACTCTGATAAATTCCCTGTTGTGTCTGCTGATCTCCACCAGAAACAATGCTGAGGCTGTTGGAGAATCTCCTCTGTATATCAGAGGATTCTGATATACACAGTATATTCTCGGTATGCCCTGATAGAGATAAGTCATTGTTCCCCTTGAGCTTTTCATTCGTTTTTGCTTTTACATGCTGCAACACAATAGTCCCTTCTGAATAACTACACCATAACTAATTTGGCTACTGAATTTTGTCTAACACGTGATCTTTTCTATCTGAATTAAGGAATCAGTGAATTACATTTTCAATCAATGAATTGGACAGAGATTTAAGACTTTGTGATTCCTTTGTTCCTAGTGCCTTCTATCTCCCCTCCTGCATCATTGCTCTCTGAATTCAAACTTTCTGCAGTGTAATCAACTATCTGTGTGCCTAAGTGATAGACTGATTAGCAGATAATGTGATGTGATTTCAGTAGGAGACATGCCATAAAGCAGAGGAAAGGCCTAGTACAATATCACATTTCAGAGGGGTGCAAAGACTGGTGTAACCATGCAAACAGTGGCGGTAGCATCAGAAACCATTGGACTAAAAAGTGAAAGATTCATGAAAAGAATCAGTGAAAGGAGAACTACATCTATACCTGTGTTAAGAAAGTTACTAGGGAGAATATTCTCACATTCTTTCCAGTCTGGACTGCACAAATTAATTTAATTTGTCTCTGTCTTCACAGTTACACTTCTGGCCTTGAGATCTCTTGCTGAGTTCAAGAAGAAAGCAGTATGGACTAAAGCTTATGGGTGGTAGCTGCACACCATATCTTATCCAGTGAAGAAAACTGTTCATACTTGAAAACATAATATTATGTCTCAGGCATCAATAAACAAAATTTCAAAGAAGTTTCCTATCAGAAGGTTTTAAATTGTTTTATTTTACCCTCTTGCCTCCTCGTAAAGACTTCTAAGATCAAAACCAGTATTTTAATTTACGGGTTGATGTTTTTTTGCAAACATGCTGAATCTAAGTGAGAAATTCAGCTGAATTTCAGTTGAGTTGTTTCAGTGACATCTGGGAACCTCGAAAGCTGGAGTTTAATATTCCTTTAGTTCATGGAAGCTTTGTAGGAGTGGATGGAAATAAAACAAACTTGTAAAATTTGTTTGGATGTAGCCCATTTACTGAAGTATGTTTTAGTGTAACAGACTTCTGCATGAGCATTATTTTTTAACTGATAATTCTTTTTTCAGAGATAACACGATGTTCTTATGCAGTAATGACAACACATTACCAGTATATAGTGTGAACAGGGTTTCTGAAAGGCATGGTACACCTGTCAATTTTGCAGTGGCTTTATAAAGATCACTGGAACAAGTCAATGATCCTGGTGGCTGTTACATCTGCAGCTCCAGGACAGCTGCAATTTTCTTCCCACTTACTACTCTCTTTTACCCTTCTTTGCCTCTAGGGAAAAGGGACATTAGAGCAACTCTTTTCCACCTTTACCATCTTAATTAGATTAGAACCTGCTGTTTTCCTTATTTAATACTTTACTCTTTCTGAAAGAATAAATAACTTTGCCACTATGCAATTTTGCTAAGACAGATCTTAAAAGAGGTTTTGGATTTAGCAATCCTTCTTGCTGGAATAGACAAAAATTAACTGAATATAATTGCTTGGGCACTTAATGTCTTTTGAAACAGTATTAGTGACAGCATTGTTTATTTTGATCAGCTTGAAGGAAACGTTACGGCCCTACATCTAGAAAACACACCCCCTTGCAGGAATTCTCCTGTTTTCAGTACTGATAACATTTCCTCTGTGAAAGAAATCCTCCTCTGACTGCTTGGTCACTTAGTCTGCTCATCCTGGGGAAGAGGAGACTGAGGGGAGACCTCATCACAGTCTACAACTTCGTTGTGAGGGGAAGAGGAGGGGCAGGCACTGATCTCTTCATTGTGGTGACCAGTGACAGGACCTGAGGGAATGGCCTGGAGTTGTGTCAGGGGAGGTTTAGGTTGGATATTAGAAAAATGTTGGGTGGTTGGACGCTGGAAAAGGCTCTCCAGGGAAGTGGTCACATCACCAAGCCTGGCAAGAGTTCAAGAAGTGTTTGGATAATGCTCTCAGACACATGGTGTGATTCTTGGGGATGATCCTGTGCAGGTCCAGGAGGTCAGTGATCCTTGTGGATTCCTTCCAGCTCAGAATAATCTGTGATTTGTGATTCTTTGTGGGGTTTTCTTATCCAACAAGGCTCCTGTGGGATGGCAGTGAGCTTCCGACAGTGATTGGACATTTCTTCAGCAATTAGGTGTGTGAAGGATAAATGCATACTTGTTTTTCCAAAACAGTGTATCATTACTGGTAATTTCCTGCTGCATATGCAGCTGCAGACTGAGAAGACTGTCTAAAGGTGAATGTGCAGGGGGATTCACTGAAAGCAGTTGTCACTCAGTATCTCAGTTCATGACATTTCCATTTGTGTGTACTTTTAAGTAACATCTAACAAAGCCAAATACGTCATGTTTTAATAGTGCCATCTCTAGTTTACTGTTTTAACCTAATTTACACCTTTACTCATCTCAGTTTGCATCTGTATTGGCATTTAAGTCGAGATGAAATTTTTTTCTTTTTTAACAGGAATCACTGGATGGTGCCTATTTGCTCTGTTTTACTGCTCTGCATAACAGAGCAGTATATAAACATCAGAATTAACTGATTTTCTGCTGATATAGGGTAGAAAATGTAAGCCAAGGGATGGCACAGCATGGCCTGAGGGTGGCAATGCTAACACAGCTGCAGGGAGCACTGAGAGTTTAGGAGCATATCTGAAATGCTTGTACACCAACACACATGATACAAGAAATAAACAGAAGGAACTGGAAGTATTGGTCAGCTCACAGACCTGTGATATCACTGAGATTAGTGAGGCTTGGTAGAATGAGTCCCATGACTGGAGTGCTGGAATGCAGGGCTATAGGCTGTTCAGGAAGGGTGGGCAGGGCAGGTGAGGCAAAGGAGTTGCATTATCTATGTGTGAGGGAGAGGTTTGACTGTACAGTCTTTATAGTTAGGAATAATGTGCAATCATTGATGTACAACTCATTGTCATAAAAGTCACTGTCTTAAACATCTTTTTGTCTGCCCAATCCAGAGTTTTTCCAAAAACTCAGGTGAAGCATTGGAGCTCATATGTTGAGTTACAGTGGTTTGCTGTGGTCACACATGGAAGTCTGGCTGCTTGGATATCCCAGCTGCCTGCCCCAAGTTACCTCTGTACCAGAAGGAGTTGGAGAAGTCTTCTGTCATTAACTTCATGCCTTTTTCTTGCAGTTTAGGTTTGGGGTCCTCCCCACACTGAGTTTTAAAGAATCCTTTTCCTAGTCCAGCCTTTTAGCCTGTTGTAAGACTCAGTGACAAAACATTTTTTTAACAAAAGACAGTAAACGTGGTTTAATCTGCAGTAGGTTTGACCTCGGCTGGCTGCCAGATGTTGCTTCTCAGTCCACCTCCTCAACAGAACAGGGAGAAAATAGGATGAGAAAGTTTGTTGGTCAAGATAAAGACCGGAAGATCATTTACCATTCACTGTCAGAAATCCAGATTCAACTTATTGAAGAATAATTTGTTGCCAATTGAAAATAGAGTAGGATGGTAAAAAATAAAGACAAAATTAAATCACCTTCCCCCCATCCTGCCCTTCTTTCTAGGGTCAACTGTACTCCTTCATTCCTGAATCTTCTACCTCCTCCCTCCCCAGGCAAAAAAGGTGGGTAGGGAATTGGGGTTGCACTTGGTTCATAAAACTTCATCTCTGTTGCTTGTTTCTCTTCACACCATTCCCCTGCTCCAGCATGGGCTCCCTCCCACGGGATACAGTCCTTCATGGTTCCTTCTCACAAGCTGCAGGTCTTCAAGCACTGCTCTAGCATGGAGTACAGCCCATCTGGAAAAGGCTGCTTCGGTGTGGGTCCCTATTGGACCACAGTTCCTCCTCCCAGGAACTTGCTCCTGTGGGGGCTGCAAGGGCTGGAGCTTCCTTCAGGGTGCAACCACCTGCTCCAGCACAGGGTTCTTCCCCAGGCTGCAGAGTGGATATGTTATCTCACGTGTTTCAGCATGGGCTGCAGAGGGACAACTTGGTACACCATGACCTCCATGGCCTACAAGGGAATCTGCTGCAGTGCCTGGAGCAGCTCCTCTCCTTCTCCATTGACCTCGGTATCTACAGAGCTGTTTCTCTCACATTTTTCTTACTCTTCTTTCTCACAGGTGCTGCATAACACTTTTTTTTACCTTTTCTTATATACAGTTTCACAGATATGCCATTATTTTTGCTGTTTGGCTCAGCAGTGTCCTGCAGTGGCTCAGTTTTGGAACTGGCTGGAACCAGCTGTTTGTGGCATGGGAGAGGCCCACGGCTTCTCATGGAGCTGTTCTTGCAGCTTCCCCACTACCAAAGCCTTGCCACATACACCAAATACAATATCATAGGTCATGTTTCCTCCTGTAGGGTATGTTAACTCCAAGCAGTTTCAGGACAAACACATTAGATTGAATGTCCAAGGGGGAAAGTGTTCTTTTTTCAACTTTAGCAAGTTATATAGTGGTTCAGTGTGGACTTGTTCGGGCTGTCTTCTACAAAACTGTCATCTTACTCAGCTGTTCTACATGTTTCTTCACATTGTTCACACTGGAATCAGTCTGAGTCAGAGGATCAAAGTGGAAGTACTTCTGTTCTCTAGTAAGTTCCAAATTCCTATCTGTTTGCAGTGCTTTGAAAAAAAATAACCCAGCGTTGACCTATTCTGTTGAATGCATGATCTTGTTGCTTATGGATTGCAAACACTCTGTTCACAACAATCTGTAGGCATTGCCTTCCACATGTAATAAATATATAAAAATTATAGTAGGTGACCTTTCCTAACACATTAGTTTAGCTTCCATTTCCTTTATAACCTCTTAGGCTACATGGTTTAAAAAGTTATACAGGCAAAAGCCTCTTCATATTCTGATAAGGTTTATTTTCCTATTAAATTTTCTCCTGCAATTATCTTGCTTCCCTCCCCACAGTTTTAGTCAAGCTCAAAAAAATAGCCTCACTTTTCTCCCCCACCTGCTTGAATTGAAATGTAGATGATAATCAATACAAATAAAATATCAGAAAAGGCCTTGCCAGCCAAAAGGAGTTATTTGGCTATTTTTGCCTGTACAATCCACTGAGTTGCTTTTGGTATTATTCATTAGCAACCTCTTTAGAGCCTGTGTTCTAGTTGTACTCTCACAGATAGTCCTACAGAAGTGTGAGGAGCAATGCAATTGAGTAAAAAGCCTAAAATTTTGCACATGGCTTTTGATAGTCATTCATTTCCCTTTAAAGAACAAGATAGATTTTGCCTGACTACATCACACTTCTTTTGCACACATATATCTGCTGTTCAACATTGAAGAAAATCGTGGGATAGAGACAGACATGACAAACACATGATTATAAGTATTTATTTCTGAACCTTAAATATCCCCTTGAATATATAGTAGGTGAGTACCTGATCACTTGCCTTTCTTTGGTTTAGTGGCATTTTCTGGAATCTTCTTTTGTTAAGTGAAGGCTGGGTCAGAACGTGCGGCATCCTTTGTGCGTGCCCAGGGCTAATCAGCATATCAGTCTCATAGGTTCTAAAGGTTCTGGCTTCTGCTCCTTGAGAAGTTCTGGTTCCAGCCAATTTGGCTTTTATATATGAGGCGCATACATGTTGGCCTAATATGAAGTAATCATACAGATTAAATGGTATGACCATTGCAGAATATCTATTGCCAATGAAGTAAGAATTAACAGTGAATTAAGAGTTGCTGGTGTGATTGTGAGTGAAGGCACTCTTCATTTTTTCAGAATAATATGTGTTAGAAAAAACATACTAATTTTAAAAAGTTCATCCATTTTCAGTTAAAACTTTCAAAAGTTTTCAAAAATTGCTTCATTTTGAGGCGCATTCAAGAGGCTGCCTTTCTGAAAATTCTACACAGCCAGGTCATGTACATACAAAGAGGGATTTTGCATTGAAAAATCTTCATCCAGTTTCTTTTTAACCTATGATATGCAGCAGTCCACTAGGAATATATTTTGTACTTCCAAACAAAATACCAACTTAGCTTCTTTTATTTTTGATGCTGCCTGTCCTTAGGTGTGCCTTTCTCTCAGAGAAGATGTTCTGGATGATAAAGCACATACCTGAAGTAAAACATAAAATGGCGTAAGAAACAAGGGAGTAGAGTCCAAACTCTCATGAATTCATCTGGAAGGAACAGTAAGAGCCTTCATCTGGCAACCTTGCACAGATCCTTCCATGTATTTGGTAACAGAACACTACATCATAAAAGTGAGACCCTTCAAATTAATATTAAAGTCAATGGCAGAATAAAGATTTGTCTATAATGCTGCTAAATTCAGTCCAAATTTTCCAAAAGTGTTTTGATAAGAAGGAGACAGAATCTATTTACATGCAGGTTTTGGAGTGGGCTAGTTTTTTCATCTCTTTGAATAATCAAGCTGTAAAAGTCTTAATTTAGATATAACTTCTCATCCCACTAGGAGGAAAACGTGAAGAGTAGTTGCACAGAATAAGAGCATGATCAAATGGGAATTGATTTTTTTTAAAAAAAACCAAAAATCTTCACTAAGTAGCTCTAAGGCCAGGACCACTGAAACAATCTCTGTTGTTTTGTATTTTTATGCCTAATACCCATAGTATATCTTGCAAATTCAACTATTTGTATTTGAAAGACACTGGAAATCAAAACAGGTGGTGATGCACTTCTCTGCCGTGTTTGCAGAAGATGTGGCAGAGAAAATTAGAGTTTGTGAAAGGGACAATACTGACTTTATCTTTTTTTTTTTGCCATAGGCATCCTAGTTGCCTTGAGACCCACCTTTCTGGCAGATGAGTTACTTACCTGTAAAGAGCGCTAGCAGGTATGTTTTCAGAACACAGGGGAAGTAGATTGAGAAGGTGAATGGAAATGGTAGCTTGATGGAGTATGTACCAAAGGATTCAAAATAAGGCAGTGATACACAAATTGCATATGCTGTAAAAACATGGTAAATCCTTAGTCAAAAGCTTTGTGTAGAAGTTAATGACTTTTAAAGCACAAACAACTGTATTTTATATACATGTGCATTCAAATACATATATATTCATATAAATACAAACATTTTCTCCTTGAGTTCAGTTTTGTAGGTCTGAGGTGCTAATTGCTCTTTATACTAGAATTGGCAAGTATTTCCTATTCAGTAAGAAGTTCTGTCAGTCCTGTAGTCGCAGTGCTTTCAGTGTACTCTCAGTGGGTACTTTTCTTGGGAGTAAGTACAGCTGGCCAAGTACGGCTAAGCCAATAAGGTCAGCCTCAGTGGGGGCGAAGGCACCTTTGAAACCTGCTGTCTAGTGTGCTTAGTCTGGACTGGGGGAATCTGTTTGTCTTTTATGAGAGTGCTTTTCTGCTTTACTCAGAATAACGAACCTTTTCCTATATTGTTAAAAAACAATTCAAAACCAAACAAAAACCCCACTGATCACAAATCCCAAACCCCAGAGAGCCTCTATTAAAGAAGAAAGAACAAAGAAGAGAAAGACAGGAGACATACAGGTTAATATGAAAGTACGTAAACATTTGTGACAGGTTTGCCAACACAAGAAGAACTATGTTAAACACAAATGGCAGTTGAAGTGATCACATTTTACTGATGCATAGTAAGGAAACAAGTTGTTGGTATCTTTCCCACTCCTTACCTTTAGCCAGAACTGAAAGAGGATAAAGTGGGATGCACAGTGAGAAGTTGAGCCATGTCAGTGGTAGGTAGTATATTCCCATCCTTGACAACATGTTGTAAGTGTATCTGCAGCAAGAGGAAAGCAAATGAACAGAGGGAATGGTGATGTTTTTAAAATAAAGAGATAGTATTTAAAAATCCAGAGGAATTGCAGAAGAACTTGGAGCTGCCTATCTGAGTAAATTTCAGAGTCAGCAACAGTTTTGTTCAATCTCCATTGCCTGAAAGTAGATGGTTCATTGTTTCAGAGGGGTTGTCTGTGGTGCTATCCCAGAGCAGGCAGACAGCAATAGACACTTACAGATGAAAAGCTGTATCAGAAAATGAGCATATTTTTGTACTGGTCCATTAGAAAATGGATTTCAGATGGGATATTGCAGCTGGGAGGGGCAGGCAGAATGAGTCACTTGGGACTGAGAAAATTGCAAATTATGACTGCTGAGCTAGTTAAATCACTGCTGGAAAAGGCTAAATAGTAAGGTAATTGCAGGAACTTAACCTTCTGTAGAACATCTGCCCCTCTCCTGGGCCTCAGAAAGGGGTAATATGTGCAAAAAAAAGCAGTTGCACTCCAGTGTATTGCAGCATTTTATTCTTACTGTGGCTGTTACTGTTGCTCACTGGGAGACCTGAATGCCCAGGACTTCAGTCGCCATAGGTGAACTAATTCTGGTTTGATCTTAAAGTGGTACAGCAGCTTTCCAAACACTGAAAAACAGGTCTGATCACATTTTTGGTCAGCTGAAAGGCTTTTTGCCCCATGGTCTTGCTAGAGATAAGAAAATCTATTACCCAAGACTTTTTGACAGATGAAACCAGCATTAAACAGCTTTCCATGTTCCCTTATTAATCAATTTGATTAATTTTGCATCATACCTGGACTGTAGAAGAGTTTGATAGGCTGGAAATGTACCACCTTCTCTCAGGTTTGACCTCTGCAACCTCAGAATTGTCTCCATTTTTTATTATTGTTGCTTTTAAGGCTGAATCTCAACCTGATACAAAAAGGAAACAGCTACTCCCTCTCTGTACAACTCCATGGGCTGCTCATGGTATAGGCAGGAAATATCAGGTATAGAAACATTGCAGAATTTGCTCATAGACATCATCAGCCATAATACATAATAAATACGTTGAAGAACATCAACAGCTTGTAATACTTCAAGAGTAGTTGGCTAGTTGGATGGGATAGATCCCTCTGCACTTTAAGACATGAATGTTTCTTAGGACATGGCACAGATGCTATAAAATAGGCAAGAATTCTAAACCTGTATGAGTTGTACTGTATGTTATTTGAATTGGTGATATGCTGCTGTAAATCACAGTATTTTTCCTATTAAATAACTGCCATTACGCTGTGATGCTGGAGTGTGTTCTTTAGCAATGGTAGAAAATAATGGTGCATTGACATTGATTGCACTATTAGGCACTGACAGGACTTTACAGCCAATACTGTTTATACTTTTGGCATCTCTCCAGATGCACAGAACCGTTTAATTTCAGATTAGATTCTACGGTTTTAGCTTTACAAACTTCAAAAATATATTGGATGGAGAAATAATCAAAACAATTAGTACAAGTAGTAGTTTATTAACACGTTATGCAAATACTCTCTGAAGCTGCCTTAAAATCTCTATCTATTTTGACACTTTTTCAGATCTCTTTTATAACATACTTTGGTGCCTAAATCCATATTCTTCAGTCAATCTCCTATGCAATATATTTAAAGTAGCAGAAAGCTGTTTCAGCAGAAAGAATATATTTTGCTGCTATAAATAGGTTGCTGTGAGGGAGTGCTATGTCTTCTTAAAATTCTTCTTAATTCTATATGTCTCACCTGCTGTAAGTCTACAAACTGAGGTGCATAGAGGCTTATGTTACATTTGAGAAATATGTTTGTTGTCCTTGTGTTGTGCTATGTACCCTAATACATCAAAGTTCTCAGTCTCTGCAGCGGGAGCTTTTGGCTTTTTGGAAAGCACAGTGCAGTGAACCCAAAACAGTCTTTCTGGTTTAGCAAGAAGTTCTGCTGGTGCTGCCCTGCTGTGCTAAAAAAATAAAGCAACAGGGTCGTAAATCTGTTTTGGAAGTTGCTATTCCTCAGAAGGTTGTTGTGATTTCCTTTTAAATTTCTGTTAAAAGGTCAAAAGCTTTGAACTACATATATTAATGCATTACTCTATCTTATATCTGCAAGTCACTCTGCCTCTCAACCATGTAGATTTTTATAAAAATCAGTAAGTAACTTACAAGGTTCACGCTTTTACTTAAAATGAATAATATGCTTTGCCACTTTTGAAACCATTAAATGAGCCTCTGCAACGTGGGAGTGGGGTTCTGCTGGCAAGAATAACCCATTTTCCCACTGTGGTTTTGACCCTGACTTCTTACCTGACCACATCTAATAAATTCCAAAGGAAAAATAAAACACACACGACGTATTTCCCTTGAACTTCTTCCTGACTGTTGATCACGACAAATAGAACAATTATTCTCTCAGTGATCTGAAAAGAAAAGAGTGTTTTTAATTCAGGTAGGACCTTCTGTAGCTGTTATTTCTGTGCCACTCAGCACAGATTCAGCAGTGAATTTTTTGCTTCTTGGCCAGCTTTTGTTCAAGATGTCACTGGCCTTCATCACAGATCTGCTACAGTAAGTGTGGAGGTTTGCTTGCCAACCAGGATGACTTGGATTTGTGGCCAAGGAAACCTGTGGATGAGCTAGCTCATGTCAAGGAAGCAAGGACTACTGCTGCACACGAGTGCCTGAAGGGCTAACAGGGATGAGCTTCCTTGCTCGTAGGTCGTGTGGGAGGCAGTGGGATGCAGAGGGCTGTTCTTGGAGTGACAGAATGCCAGAAAGTGCTAATCTCACACTCAGAGCTCTGTTTTCCATAACTTAGAGATCTGTGTCCCAAGGTATCTCTGCCATGTAAGAGTGGCAGAAAGAGGGAGGAAAAGCAGAATTCCTTCTTTCTTTCAATTTTATTCCTCATTGGGGGAAGTGGGTTTAAGCTTGTCACTTATGCAAATGATTGCCATAGTATTTATGTCTTAGCATTTTTCTAGTGGTTGAACTTTATCCAACCCATAAGGTATGCCTTTACAAATGAAGAGATAAAATGAATTAAATGGGCAGTGTCTCCAGCTTCAAATAAACACTTTGGTGATGTTAAAGCTCAAGAAATTAAAAACAAGTGTGTCTTTTTGCAGTTTTCTTGGAAAAGTTTCCTAACAGTATCCATGCCCTGCCATGCGTAAATACATAAGTACTACCAAGAGCTGCTTGTCAAGCTCTCCCAGAATATTAACAGTTCACTCTGATTTACATTCCGTGTGTTGAATAAGAAAACATGCAGTTGGCATGAATCAGTGTAGCTTCACTGGTTTCTTTTTACTCATTGCCATGTCTTCCATAAGGTACCTTTGGTTTAGTGATTCCACAAGTTGAGCTGTAAAGTCAGTGAAAAGTGACAGAATTAAAATGGATTACCAAGGTTGTTTTTATTAGCACAGTTATTCTTCTTCACTGGTTTCCTCTTTTCTCCTTAGTTCTACCTTAAACAAAATAAGAACTTCATCTCTCAGCAGGTTTGTATGGTAGTTTTGCTACTTAGTACTTATGGATTCTTGCATGGATCATTTTGGCACAATTTTTTTTTTTATTTGCAAACCACATCTGTCAGATAAAGCAGCCTTCACTATTCAGCAAAATTACGTGAGAGCAATTTTTCATACAGAAAGAGACCATGTCTGTCTCTCAGGGATCTGGTTCATCATCTTGGAAAGCTCTGAGGGGCCACAACAGCTGAAAATAGGTTTGCTGCCTCTCATTCTCCCCTGACCATCATGTGTTGCTGATCCCATAGATCCCTAACTGAAGAATTGATTTCCAAGAAGGTCAGATGTTGACAGACTTCTGTATAGTTGGGTCAGGAAACAGAAAGTGAGAGGTAATATGTCCTGTGTTTGTATGCTGATGGTAAGGAACCTTGACAAAAACATGGGGGAACTGAAAGTATTGATACTGGATCTGAAACCAGAGGGAACAGAGGTAGGAGAAACATGGCAGGACAACCATAACAAGAGGGAAGTCAAAACAAAGGTAAAAGCAGTGTGAGCACTGAATGGGATTGTGTGCTAAAGAGAAGAGATAAAATAGGACCTGAGATAAAATTGTTGGATGAAGGGTGGTAGTGAGTGCAGCATTGGTGGTGTGGACATTTTGTTACTGACCCTGGAATCAGATTGAGATGTGGAGACAGAGTTCTGCAATGTTGTTAATACAAGAGCAATTTCAGGGAATTGCCACAGGAAAGTGTCCTAGAGACCAAGGCTTTATCCTGATAATGAAAAGATAGACATGTTTTTAGATGTCAGAGCTGGAAGATTTTCCAAATGGTCATTGCTCTTCAAGAGGCATCTGGGTGGAAATGTGCTAGAAACAGCATGAGTCAAGAAAGGATAAGCAGGAGAAAGGTAGTTACTATCCTCAGTTCCAAAATTATGGGCACTTGGCAGTCAGACAGTGGCTATGAAGACCCACAATGCAGCCTCATGATCTGGAAGTGGAAGAGGCTGTGGAGTTCCTTCTCTCCCCAGGGCACAAGCAGAAACAGAACAGGCAGATTTCCTCCATCAGAGGATTCATGTTTTGGAAGGGAAGTGATGGGAGCACTCATCTTTACTAGTTGCACATGATGGAACTCAGTAATCAGACTGTAAAGTATGTTAAGAACCTACAAGAGCAGGAAACTGAACATGACACAAAGCTGGTCCCCTGTATGTCTTCTGTTCTTGTTAGACTGCAGTCTTATCTGGCAAACAGTGGGGTACACAAAGCAGCCACCAGACACTGAAACTGGAAACAACATGTGGCCTTGCTCTGGAGCATATATGTGGACAGGACACAGACCTGGCTGCTCAAGGCAATTGTGATGTCCCCTTGAGGACAGACAGTGGCATCCTACCTCTTTTTCTGCATAAATCAGGGTGTTACGTGCCTGCTTGCCTTTATTCTCTTTCAAGACATTGTGCTGTTTTCTTTCACAGCACTCATACTTTTACATAGCCCATACAAATCAAAGGTAGATGCAGGGGTTAGTCAGAGGGTGGGGACCTTTCCTGCAAGTGATAAAGCAGAGTGCTACTTGAAGAAGAGAGTCAAGTAAATGTCTGATGACACTGTGCCCCTGTACACACCGTATCTGTGCATATATAAATACACACATGTGTGCGTATCGACACATACATACACACAGATAAAAAGCATGTGCTACTGCTCAGCCAGGGATCATTTCCTGTATGGATCATCTGTCCTTGTATGAATTAAATATGGTATTCTTTTTTGCTGCTTTCTTGATTTAAAGGAAAAAAAAAAGCAAATCTACAAGTCTTGTATTTTCACATTAATAAAAAGGAAGTATATGCTAACATGTCACAAAGCATAAATACAATGGTTTCAGTTTTCATTCCTTTTTAAAAATCAAATCGGAATTTCCTTCCTCTCCCAGCACGGTTCTCTCATAGAATACAGCAAGTTCTGTAGAATGGCATAAATTTCCACAAGGCAGCCAGAGTTTTTGAATCAAGTAACTGAAACAGAGCAAATTTGGCTAGCTGAGGTTTGGGCAGGAGCAGGCAGCACATTCACTTCCATTTTTTAATAACCATGACTTTGCAGTATCCTACCTGGTACCTGAAACCCTTACATGGCTCTTCATTTTAGTGAATGTTAAAAAAAAAAAAAGAAAAAGAAAAGAAAAAAGTGCTACTAAATATTTAAAGTTAAAAATGAATGGTTTTATCACAAAGCTATACTATACTGGTTTTGGTCTGGTAAATCAGATCCTGTTTGCACCAGCTTCATGACCATCCCCTGTCTTGCCTTCCCCCAGTGCATCCATCACACAGGACTCATTTTTCTTTTATGGTGTGACTTGGCCTTTCTCAGGTGCTGGATGGCCTGAGATTTTGTCCCTCAGTGAGGCAATCCTGAACGAGTTTTTCCAGATAACACCTCTGAATTTGCTCTTCCACTGTACATAACATGTATCTTAAAGTGTTTTTCTTCAATGCTACTATCCCATGACAAATGGGATATTAGGCAGAAATCTTTCATTCAAGAATTCATTTAAATCTTCTGTTTGCTATAATGCCTGCAGAACAACGAGCCACCACAGGGTCCTTTCACAGCTTGTTTTAGTCAAGTTTTTAGTTTATTTATACCTCCACCGATGTGTTTCCCTGACATTGCCTGTAACAGCTGTTTGTTTCCTCATCCAAGATGAACTTCACTGTGAATATGCATGCATGTGCCTCTTATAAGGGATGCATCCAGGGATATGTAGTAAGCTCAGAGTCAGAACAGGTAGTGGGAGCACAGAACCAGGCATCCACTATCAATTTCTTGCACCTTTACCAGTGCCCTGACTCTGTGCAGTAGTCCAGTAAGGTGCAGCAACATAAGCATCTCTTAACTAGCTGTCCTTCCCTAGTTCAGTGTGGAAAATACATCCTTTTCTCCCTCGTAACAGGCAGTGAGGAAAGTGTGACAAGACACATGCGAGTACTGTTGGCACACAACTGCTTAACTTCACTCAGCAGGTAACCCCACATGACAGCAGTGTCTGCACCAAAGAGCTCCTGTCTTCCTTGGACAGCAGGAGTCTGCTGCTAATGTCAAGGGAAGAGAGTTGTGTTTGCAGTGAGAGTACACTTGGGGAAATAACCAAGTAAGTATCTGAAGCCATATTTGATGTGAGGCAAACACTGAGAGTCAGAGTGCCCTGAGTTGCTTTCTCCGTGCTGCCCTGGAGGGCACTACAGTAACTGCACTGCCCAAGAAAGGTTATGGTTTTCTTCTCAGAATATCCATTTCATACTAATGACATCTGTGTCAAGAGAAAGCAGTGTTTGTGCAGGCTTCCCTGATCTCTGCTTCTGTAGGGCTAACTAGGAAAGGAATAGACTATGTCAGGGCTGGGGAATGTGTAAACTCTGCCAGGACAAGCCTTGCTTTAGTGACTTAGAGCAGGTTGCTCTTCTCTCCAAGATATGACATGAAGTTTGTTATGGGTCATATTAGACAGGATACTATTTCCCCCTTAGATTAGTGTAAAAGCATGTGGATTTAGGCAGGGGGAAAATTACTTGCGTTTTGATGAATTTGCTACCATATTCAGTGAGCAGCATAAAGAACAGAGTATTAGTCAATTAGTTAATTAGTTATGTAGTCAATTAGTTAATGGAGATATAAAAAGAGGAAAATCTTAACCCATGCAATATGTCATTTGATAAAAATGGGCTATCCAGAAAACTAAAAACATAACTAATTACTCTTGGTCTTTTACCTGCTGACTACTGAGAGAATATGAGTTTCACCATTATTCAAATACTAAGGATTGGAAAGGTTTGAAGGTAAATTCAAGTCATGTTTTTGCTTTTTCCAATGCATTAAGAAAAATACCAAAACCTGAGATCAACTCCCAGGAGAAAAAAAGAGTGTGGCAAGGAGAATGTCAGAGTATCATCTTGCTTTCTGCTATAGCATATGATCTTTTGGCTGGTTTTCTGCTTGCAGCTGAACATACGACAAGCCAGCAGGGAGAGAGACTGCCCTGGTCAGACAGAGAACTTAGACTGGAACTCAGGTTAAGAAAGAGAAATCACCTCTNTACTACTCGACTACTGTGACCAGTTCTGGGCACCTCACTTCAAAAAGGACATTGAAATGCTGGAGGAAGCATGTCTGGAGAAAGGCCATGGAGCTGGAAAAGGGTTGGAGCACAAGTCTTATGAGGAGTGGCTGAGGAAGCTGGAGTCGTTTAGTCTGAGAAAAAGAGGTTCAGGGGAGACCTTATCGCTCTCTACAAATACTTGAAAGGAGGGTGTAGAGAGGTGGAAGTTGTTCTTGTCTGTCATGTCTCAAACAAAAGCACAAGAGGAAATGGCCTTTAGTTTGTGAGGGGAGGTTCAGATTAGATATTAGAAAAAAATGTTTCACTGAAAGAGTGGTTAGGCATTGGAATAAGTTGCCCAGGAAGATGGTGGTCACCTTGTCTGGAAGTGTTCAAGAGGCATCTGGATGTGGCACTTGAAGATATGGTTTAGGGGTGATTATGGTGGTGCTGGGTCGACAGTTGGATTAGATGATTTGAAGGTCTCTTCCAACCTTGATGATTCTGTGATATGCCCTGCAAACCTCTCAACAGCATCAGAACCTCTGGATGTTGCCAGAATTTGTTTGAGTTTGCAAGGGCAGAGACCCGTGCAGCAAGAATATGACAATTCTTCTTTCTTTCCCCTCCCAGCATCAATCCTTCTGATCCTTAATTTCTTTTTCTTAATCAATTCTTTTCCTTCTATGCTCTGCAAACCATGTTTCAGGAGGCTTGATGTGCTGTTTGTTTTCTCACTGCCATCCCCTTGCTACCCAAAATCTTTTCCTGTGTTTGTCTATAAAATAAATATGCACTTGTCAGTGAAGAAATGGCATGAAAAACATTAAATATTGAAACTTGGGCTCTGGAATGCTTCTGGATGTAAACAGGTTGGCTGGGGAGCTAGTATCCTCAGCCAGTTATGGTGCCCTAGAAGTAGGAGCTGACCCACTTCTACAGGTGACCACTGCCCTGGACATCTTCTGAGTCCCTGCTGTTGTGGGCCAGGCATGTGGCACTCACTATTCAGTTTTACTCAAAAAGAAAAAAGTTGAGATGTCAGCTGTTTCCCAGCCAGTTCTGAGGACTCAGTTCCTGCAGTTAGCAAACTATCACCAGACCAGGCTCTCTTGAGGAAGTGGGCTGGTGGAACATTCAGGGTAGTTCAGCCTGGGCTTGTCCCCAGGGGCAACCATGGCTGATGTGTGTAGGTCATAAAAGATGAGTCTTGAGAAATGAACTTACCTGCAAAAACCTGGGGAGGAGACGGGTTTTGTCAATGCCAATGAGGATGTGTAGGATCTCCAATATAGATAATAATTGGCAGAGGCGCATTACAAGTCCTATGGAGTAAAATGTGTCAGCCAACGAATCTACAGACAAAGTGAAGAGGAAAATTAGAGGGTGGTTATACAGTAAAGGTCTGGAGCAACTACTGGGTTTGCTCTTGCTCTATCACTGCTGGAGGTGTCAAGAAATAAAGGTCACACAGTAGCAAACTGTTGGGTAGCAAAAGTAAAGCTTCAAGGAGTGGAGAAGGCAGTTCACTCTGTGTTTGTGGCTCTGACACAGAGGGAAGGAGCTGAAAAAAGAATTAAATTCCCTATACTTAATGCATGGGCAAACACTGTGCTGGATGCGTTGTTTTAGAGATATTGCTTTAGGATATTTCTAAATAGGAAGAAATGTTGAGGAAATGCATGAGGAATGTCTAAACATGAGGAGATTGAAGTTCCTGCCTTTATCTATGGCACTGCCTAAAACATGTAGACTAGAAAGCAGTCATTTTATATGTCTACAATTCTCCACTATTTAAATAATTTTAAATTTCCAGTCACTAGTTTTCTATTTTTGTGTCTTAACCCTAGGCAACAGAAAGAGAAATAAGTTGTAATGTTTTTGGAGGTAGGCAGTCATGTGCAATAACCACGAAGACATTCCCTCCTAGTGGCTTCCGTAAGACTAATATTCACCATAATGTCTGGAACTAGTCACATTTAGATCTATATCTAAATCAAATGTTACTGGCATGCTGCTGAATTTTAAAGCTCAATAGCAAAACAAGCTTCATTCCTGATGTGATAGGGGCAGAATGTAGGCACCAGTAATTTGTTCAACCTTTTTAAAGGAGTATTTTTCTAACTGAATTACAGGCCCTGGTATTGGATATACATATAGTCAGAATCTTAACTTTAATTTGATATTTCTGTGTGTCTGTCACAGCCTCTTAAAATGCTTAAGGAAAATAGAGAAGGAATCCTACCTTTTCCAAATGTCACGAACCTGATGATCATATTTGTAAATATCCATGAATGCCCACAGAATTGCATTAAGTCATATACAAAGAGGTACATGTTCACAGTAAAGCTGTGGAAGAGAAAACAATAAAGTAAACCATGTGAATTACAATAGAATTATAAAAAATTACACCCTCTTTGGACATGTTAGTAGACCAAAGGAAAGGAGCTGAAATCGAGAATGGCCCTGCTGAGAAGGACTTGTGGATGAGAGGCTGGACATGAGCTGGCAATGTGCACTTGTAGCCCAGAAAACAAATTGTGTCCTGGGCTGCATCAAAAGCAGTGTGGCCGGCAGGTTGGGGGAAGTGATTCTGCCCCTCTGCTCTGCTCTGGTGGGACCTCACCTGGAGTGCTGCATCGAGGTCTGGGGTCCCCAGCACAAGAAGGACACTGAGCTGTTGGAGAGAGTCCAGAGGAGGGCCACCAAGATGATTAGAAGGATGGAGCACCTCTCCTATGAGGAAAAGCCAAGAGAATTGGGATTTTTCAGCCTGGAGAAGAGATGGCTTCCAGTACTTGGAAGGAGACTACAAGAAAGATGGAGA
>VWZF01001141.1:26234-40235 GCA_013396755.1 Sclerurus mexicanus
GGCCCCGAGCCCCGGATGGCAGTGGGGATGAGGATTCCCTACGGGATGCAGGGGAGGATGCGGGGAAGGCTGTAGGGAGCGGGTTGGGGGTCTAGGAGCGGCCCCTAGGGGCTGCCTGTGGAGTATGGGGCAGGTAAAGGTGGGCTCTGGGNAGGACTGGGGTGGGATGGGGCAGGCACAGGGGGCACTGGGCAGGACTGGGGTGGGATGGGGCAGGCACTGGAGGCACTGGGCAGGACTGGGGTGGGATGGGGCAGGCACAGGGGGCACTGGGCAGGACTGGGGTGGGATGGGGCAGGCACTGGAGGCACTGGGCAGGACTGGGGTGGGATGGGGCAGGCACAGGGGGCACTGGGCAGGACTGGGGTGGGATGCCCGGGATGTCTCCCTGTTTGCTGCCCACCTGCCCACCCCAGGGCCTGGAATCGCGGGGAAAACAAGGCACAAGACACTGCGGCTGCTCCAGGGGAGCAGAGCGGGGTGTCCCTGACCCGGGAATGTGTCCCCAGGGCATGGAACACCTCCTGGGAACCCTCCTGCCCGCGGCACACGTGGAGCATCCTTTGCTCGGGAAGGCTCCAGGAGCGGGATTCATCCCGGGAGGGTTTTTGGGAGCCCCCTCCTTCCCCTCTCCCTTCCCAGGCTTGCGCCAGCGAGCTGTCCCCGTGCGGGATTTCGGGAAGCGCTGACGTCCCTGGGGTCATGGGCTTTGCCAGCGCTTCTTTATTCCCGGCGTCACCTTCCCGTCGGTGGATTGCGGCCGGGAATCGAGATGATCCCTGGGAAGTGAAGCCCAGGGAAGGTGGGAAGGGTTTGCGTGGCCTTGGAGAGCTCCGCTGGTGCTGTCGTGGCTTCCCGGGCATCGCTCCCGGGCACATTCCCAGCCGGGCATCCATCCCTTCCCGTGGCTGCGGTTTGTCCATGTGCCCCATCCCGCCGGGAGATAAAGTAGGTCAGGCGCTGGCTCCGGGCTCCGGGAGCGGATCCCGGCGGGAGGACGCCCTTGAAGGTAGCGGGCAGGAGGTTGGGATGGCGAGGGGCTGCGTTCTGGGGGTGTTCGCTGCACCCCCGCGTTGTCCCGGGATGCAGGGATGGATGGATGGGTGTGTTTGGCACCCTCCTGCCTTGCCCTGAGCTTCCCGTGGTTTTTGGGGGGCCGGAGCCCCTCGGGATGACCCTGTTTGGGCCCTTCCCTTGCGCAGGGGCGGCTCCTCCACCTCGTTTTTGCCCTAAAACGGAGCGAGCTCTGGCCGCTGCCCGGCTCTGCCTGCACGGCGCTTCCTGCCTTGCCTTTTGGCAGCCGGGGGGAAAAAGGTGAGGTCCGGTTTTCCACCCTGGGTGTATCCGGCTCAGCCTGGCTTTGGGAGAAACCCCTGGGAGCGATTTTGGCAGCCAGGAGAGGCCTGCGTGCCTTGGCACGGGACAATCGGTGTGCGGCCGGCGGGATGGCTCCAGGCAGGATCAGGGATACGGGCAGGGAAGGGCAGCCAATGTCCCTCTCCTGGGACGTGCGGCCACTGGGACAAACCTTTGGCACCATGGGCTGTGTGCCAGCGCCTGTGGAAGTCACCAGCCAGCGGGATGTCCCATGTAAAGCCAGGAGGACCCACCTGGAAGGGTGGTTTGGGGTAGGAGGCAGAAGTCCCTCAGGTCTCCCCACCCAGCACCAGCACCCCTGTAGATGAGCTCCTTTCCCTGTTTTGGGAGGAGAAGGGTTAAGCCAAAGCATCCGAGCTAAGCCCTGGCAGGAGGAGGCTAAAACCTCCCCAGAACAAAGCTCACAAAGTGGTGGTAAGCTGATAAAGCTTGCGGGAATGTTGGAGTCTTTGGAGGGGGAATGGGGTTCTGGATGGGGAGTGGGGTCCTGGGTGGGCGGTGGGGTCCTCTTGTGCCCCCACAGCCACTTTTCCTCACAACCCTGGCTCCAGGTTATTTTCGGAACAATTGCTTGGCTGGGCTTCAAAAATGTCCTGGGCTCATTTTTGGAGGAGACCAGAGCCTGAGAGCCATCAGCACGGGCCAGGCACTGTGGGGTGTCCCAGGGCTGGGATTGGGAGCTCCAGGAACCCCTGGGAAGGGGCACCAGGAGGCAGCATGTGCCCGGAGCCCCGCACTGGGATCAGGATGGCTGTTGCATTTATGGAGCCAGCAGACTGTTATTTTCTCTGTCCTTGTGAATCCCAAACTTGCGGCCCACCTTTCAGTGAAGTTTTTCCAGGAAGGCAGCCCAGGCCCTGCTCCAGCCTCTCGGGAGGATCCCAAAGTGGACGTGCAGGTCGTGGCTGGCGTGTCCCCCCCTCTCCCCCAGCCCCTTCCTTTGCACCCCGGGTTTGTGCCACCCCACTTTTATTGATCCCCGGCACGTATGAAAGGAGCGGAGAGGGCAAGGATTGACTCTGGGCAAACACTATAAAGGCACCTACAGTTGGAGCCGGGAAGGACCCGGTTCGTGGTAATTATCCTGGTTAAAATATAACCTAATGAAAATGCCACCTCTGGCCCCTGAGCTCGGCGTCCAGGTCCTGGAGGGATTTGTGTCCCAGCTCTGGTGACACCGAGGGGACCCACGTGTGGCTGGGAGCTGGAGCGTGACTCTTCACCCCACGGAGAGCTGGATTTGGGGCTGGCAGAGGCACAAGCCCTGCCTGCTTCCCACCACCCGCTGCTCTTCCCAGGGTGCCGAGGCGCTGCGGAGCTGGAGAACCCCCGGGAGCCGTGTCCTGGCAGCCCCTCAAAGTGAGCAGGGGGCTTAGGGGTGGCTCAGGGTAGGGGAAAAGTGGGTGGTCTTGCATACAAGTCCCCCCCTCGGGGTCTGGGTGCTCTCAGCACTGTGTCCCCCTTTCCCTGAGGAAGAACTCTGCTGTCTCCCGACGGAGCTGTGGGGTGGAGGAGCGGCGGTTGCAGCGCTGGGAATGCCAAAGCTAACAGCAGTGTGTGTTTTCTCTCCCAGCATCCCAGAGGCACCATGATCCCCAGCACGGGCCCCCGGAGCTGCTGCCTGCTCCTGCTGCTCTGCCTCCTTCCCTGCCCGCAGGTCTGGGCGGGCAGAAACAACCCGGGAGTCTCTGCAGCCTCCTTCCTGCAGGATCTGCTCCAGCGCTATGGAGAGAGCCAGACCTTGAGCCTGAAGCAGCTCAAGGCCCTCCTGAACCGGCTGGATGTGGGAGTGGGACATGCCAACATCTCCCAGATGCCACAGCAGCGCCTGAACCTCTCCAGGGTAAGGAGGAGGGGGTTCTCTGGACCCCCAAAACATCCCTGTGGAGCTGTGGGAATCTCAAGGCACATTCCTGTCCCTTCCCTTCCCCAGTGCTTCAGCTCCGTGGAGCTTTTTGCCATCCACAACCTGAGCGAGGGCTCTGCCGTGGGGCACAGGGAGTTCAAGGAGTTCTGCCCCACCATCCTGCAGCAGCTGGAGTCGAGGGCGTGCGCCTCTGAAAACCTGGAAAATGAGGAGAATGAGCAGACAGAGGAGGGCAGACCCAGCTCAGCTGAAGGTAAGCGGGGAGCTGGAGGGGGCGTAGGCACTGCCCAGGCCTGGGCAAGGAGCTCAGGAGCGTGAGGCACCCCAGGACCTCCAGGACAGGTGGTTTGCATTCCTGGGAATTCTCTGCCTACAGCTGGCAGAGAAACCCACGGGTTTTCCTCGCTGTGGATTGTGCCGTGGCGTGGTTTTGCCGGGATAACCTCTGTGCCTCCGGGATAGCTGGATGAGGAGGGGACCTTGCCATGAGTCCTTGTGGGTGGGAAGGAGTGACCTGGCACTTGGAGGGACCCGCTGGCCTCCAGCCTCCAGCAGATGCTCACCCAGCTCCCACATATCCTGGTCCTGACAATGCCCAAGGTCTTGGATCAGCTGCCCTGAGCACAGCCCTGGCTTGTCCCACGCTGGGGCTGGCTCAGGAAAGCCTTTTCCAAGTAACCCAGTGGCTCCATTCCCACCTTCCCTGCACCAAAAGCAACGGTTTTGTCGCAGCCAAAGCATCCGGAGCCCAGGGAGAGACACTCCGGTGCCGGGGAGTAGAGCCAGAGCCAGAGCCAGCCTTTCCCACCTGCCTGGATCCGGGCTCTCCGAGAGCCTCGGTAATGTCTGGCCCTCGTTTCTTCTCATTCTCCGCAGTGTGGGGCTTTGGTTTTCTCAGTGTGTCCATGATTAACGTGGCCTCCCTGCTCGGAGTCCTCATCGTGCCGTGCTCCGCCAAGGCCTTTTTCCGCCGGGTCCTCACGTTTTTCATCGCGCTCTCCATCGGCACGCTGCTCTCTAACGCGCTCCTCCAGCTCATCCCAGAGGTGCGGTAGAACGTCCCTGCCCTCTCTCCCGTCTCCGAGGGCAGCTCTCCGGGCACCCTCCCTGCCTCCAAACCCCGCCGAATCCAACCGCCCCCTCCGCCGCCCGAGGCTCAGGGCTTGTCTCAAGGGCTCCGCAGGGCTTTTCTCGCCCCTCAGAGCACCAGGAAAACCTCTGGAGCAGGCAGGGAGGCCGTGTCCTCCAGCCCTGCCGGGTCTGAGGAGTGGGAATGTGCTGGGAGAAGCTTTTTGCTCCTGCTTTGTGTGTCCAGGAGTTCATCCCTTGGAGGGATGTGCTCAGCTGTGCTTGAGGCATGAACAGGAGAGTGAGATGGAGGCAATATCCATATAAAAGCACAGAGAACAGTCCGGGGAAGCACCGGCTTCCTCTGGAATCAGCCAAATTTTACAAAGGCTTCGTTTTTTTCCCCTGTTTTCCCAGCCCGATGTTCCCACAAAGGTTCAGGCTTCCACGAGGTTTCCTGGTGCTCTGAAGGGACCGACAGAAATATCGCAAATTAATTGTGTTGTAATTGCATAGTTCTGGAGCTGAATAGATCCACCCGGATTTGGACACCTTTGGAACACTGTCCAGGTGGCTCCTCAGAGCACAAGTGGCTCCTGGGTAGAGGATGAGCTGGATCTGAGCTCTTGCACATCCAGCCTTAAAATTCCACTGGCTTTTTCCCCGCCGGCATTGCCTGTTTTGCTCCCAGGCAACAATCACCTCGTCCGTCTTGGCAGTGGGATGTTTTTTCCAAGGCTCCTTTTCAGCTCCAGAACTGCAAGTTTTATTCGCTGGACATAAAAACCAAGCGCCTCTAATTCCTGGTTTTCCAGGAATTGGAATGCCGTGCGTACGCTCCAGCCCCGCCAGCACTCGGAGCATCCCAGTGCGGCTTGGGATGGGGATGGAGCATACGAGGTGCTCAGGGGACCTCGGCGCTCTGTGGCTTGGGAATGGCTCCTGGAGCAGAGCTGGGGGCTGGCTTGGACATGGCCTGGCTGCCAAAACCCAGCTGTGAGAGGCACTGGCTCCAAGAATCCAACCCTTCCCAAGGAGCCATTCCCAAAGCCGCCCAGCGCCGGGTTCGAGCCAAGCCGAGATGAACAACAATCACTAATGAATGTCCTCTTCTCTCCCCTCTCTCCCTCCCTCCTCTCTCTGTCCTTTCGGTGTGGATTCCTTCCCTCCCCATCCCCACGCTGATCTCCTCCCCTCGCCGTTCCCGTTCCCCCGGGGTGGGTTTGGCTCACACACCTCAGTCTGGGGTTACGGTTTCCTCTGCGTGTCCGTCATCTCCCTGTGCTCGCTGGTGGGAGCCAGCGTGGTGCCCTTCATGAAGAAGACCTTTTACAAGCGGCTGCTCCTCTACTTCATAGCTCTGGCGATTGGAACTCTCTACTCCAACGCCCTCTTCCAGCTCATTCCCGAGGTAGGGAGAGGACCGGCGGGTCTGTGCTTTTCTCTCTCTCGGGGGCTGTTTCTCTCTCTGGCTGGAGAAGGGGAAGGCGGCGTCGGAGGGGAGCCCAAGAGCGAGGTACAGAGGCTGGAAGCCCCTTGGAGCTGGAGTTTGGAAGGGAATTGGCTCCAGGCAGACCCCCAGTCTGCTGCAAGCAGGGAATCGCTGTTTTATTGCCTGTTCCGGCCCTTCCTGGCCCTGATGGCAGGTCCTCTCTGCACAGTGGAACCTGGTTTTGGCATCCCTGCCCCAGTGCAGGTGCTGGATCCAGTGTTGGAGAGGAGCTGAGAGCGAGGTATGAAGCTGGAATTTGGAAGGGAGTTGTTCCAGGGAGACCCCTGGCCTGCTTCAAGCAGAGAATCTGTTTTATTGCCCTTTCCTGGCCCTGAAGGCAGGTCCTCTCTGCACATTGGAGCCTGATTTTGGCATCCCTGCCCCAGTGCAGGTGCTGGATCCAATGCCTTGGGGCACAGCCAGCTTGAATGAGACAATGAGGGAGATTAAAGGTGCACAAAGGCATTTTCTGAGCTTGTCCCCAAAGCAGCTGCTTCTTAGAGAGGTCAGAAAGCTGTGTCAGCCCCCACCAAGTCCAAAGGCTTGTGAAGGACACTGCCAGGGACTGTCCCTCATCCCTTCCCATGTCCCCTCCTGCCTGCAGGCGTTTGGATTCAACCCTCAGGAAGATTATTACGTTTCCAAATCCGCTGTGGTATTTGGGGGCTTCTACCTCTTCTTCTTCACAGAGAAGGTGCTGAAGATGCTCCTGAAGCAGAAGGACCAGGTGAGGCTGAGCAAGGGGATGGTGGGGTGGCAAAGAGCAGGAATATTGGGGTGGCTCAGGCCCCTGAACCCCCTGATCCCACAGCATCACCACGGGCACAGCCACTACGGCCCCGAGGCTGTGCCCTCCAAGAAGGACCAGGAGGAGGGAGTCACGGAGAAGCTGCAGAACGGGGACCTGGACCACATGATCCCACACATAACCAGCGAGCTGGAGTGCAAGCCGCCCTCCGGGGATGAGAAGGCTGTGGTGGGCTCCCTCTCTGTGCAGGTGAGTGCCTTATCCCACGGGCTGGGCATGTGGGAACATCCCACCTGTCAGTGAAAAGGAGTTTCAGAGCCCAAATCCTCACCGAGTCTCTGGGTGGTGGGGAGTGAGTGGCTCTGCTCCAGCCCTGCATGGATTCAATGGGCAGGAGGGTGGTTTTCCCGGATGGAATGAGGGATCTGCCACCCCTCTGGGGTGCTGAGCCCGCCGTGGGGGTGCTGTGGCAGGACCTGCAGGCCTCCCAGAGCGCGTGCTACTGGCTGAAGGAGGTGCGGTATTCCGACATCGGAACGCTGGCCTGGATGATCACCCTCAGCGACGGCCTCCACAACTTCATCGACGGCTTGGCCATCGGCGCCTCCTTCACCGTCTCCGTCTTCCAAGGGATCAGCACTTCCGTGGCCATCCTCTGCGAGGAGTTCCCGCACGAGCTGGGTATGTGAGACCCCCCTCTGCTCCAACTCCCGGGAGTTGGTCCTTTTCCCTGGAGAGAAAGGCGAATTTGGGGTGGAATAAACAGCGAGGGGAGGCGAGGCTGTAAACGGCACTGAGTAATCGCCGCTCTAAAAATACCAAGGTAATATGATGTCTGAGATTTAAAATTAGATGGAGACATCTGAAGGCAAAGAAAAATACCAGCCCTCGACACCTCGTTGGGTTGGGAGGGGGAAGGTGGGTTTGGGTGGGAAGGTCCAAATTTAGGGGCAGTGGTGTCATCAGTGGAGGGGGAGGTGGAGTTTGGGTGTGAACATCTGAATTTAGGGACAGTGGTGTGGTCAGTGGGGAGGGAGGTGAGTTTGGGTATTAATATCTGAATTCAGGGGTGGTGGAGTGGTCAGGGCAGGGGTAGGTGGTTTTGGGTGTGAATCTCCAAATTTAGGAACAGTGGTGTGGTCAGTGCAGGGGGAGGTGGTTTTGGGTGTGAATGTCCAAATTTAGGGGTAGTGGGGAGATCCCACACCTGAGCTGGGATATAATGTGATTTTTGAGGGTGTCCTGTGAAGGGCCAGGAGCTGGACTCGATTCATCCCTTCCAGCTCAGGATATTCCAGGATTCTATGACCCCGAGGTCAAGCCAGCACCTCGGTGCTGTCCTTGTGCTGCCAACAGCCCTTCCCTCCTCATCCTCCCATCCTTTTCTCCCGCAGGGGACTTTGTCATCCTGCTGAACGCCGGGATGACCATCCGCCAAGCCCTTTTCTTTAACTTCATCTCTGCCTGCTGCTGCTACGTGGGCCTGGCCTTTGGCATCGTGGCCGGCAGCCACTTCTCTGCCAACTGGATCTTCGCTCTGGCTGGAGGGATGTTCCTCTACATAGCTCTGGCTGACATGGTAAATCCTGAGTGCACGGCTGGGATCTTCCCAGCATTTGTTTTCCTAGGAAAAGCTCAGCCTGGAGGGTGGGGGGGGGTTTGCTGTGCCCCCTTGGCACACACTTTGCTGTCTCCGCTTCGCTTTGCCCGACAGGGTGAAATCCATGGGATGGGGCGGGTGGTGGTTGTTTTTCTGGGGAAGGACAGAGCCATTCCTGTCGCTGAGCCTTTGCCATCGCTGTCTTCCCCTCCCAGTTCCCCGAGATGAACGAGGTGAGCCGGGAGGATGAGCAGAACGGCAGCGCCCTGATCACCTTCGCCATCCAGAACGCGGGGCTGCTCACGGGCTTCACCATCATGGTGCTGCTCACCATGTACTCTGGCCAGATCCAGATCGGGTAGGACCAGCCCGAGCTGCAGCCCTCATCCAGTTTTTCCAATTTTTTTTTTGGGGGGGGGAAGGGGTTTTTCTTTGGTTTGGTTTTTTCTTTCCTTTTCCTGCTGCAAGCAAACGACGGTACCTGTGCGGGCACTGACGTCACACTACGGAAGAGACATTGCTTTGGAAGCTGTTCCACAGACTGCTTGGGTTTAAGGCTGAGGGGAGGCTGAATCCCCCTTTCCCATGGGACTGACCTGTGACTGGAGGATCTCTTTCCAGTGTCGTATCCCTTCTCACCTCTCCCGGGAAGGATGGAGTGGGGAGGCAGGAGCTGCTTCGGCCGTGCTGCTCCCTTCGATGTGCTTGGAGCATTCCCATGGGATGTGATGCTGTCCTGTCCCCTTTGGGGTGGAGACACACCCTTCTCGGAGCATTCCCATGGGATGTGGCACCGTCCTGACCCCTTTGGGGGGCGTGTGATGGGGACAGACCCTTCTTGGAGCATTCCCCACCAGCCATCCCTCAGAACTGTGCTCTCCAAGCACTGCCGAGGATGAGGAGGCTCACGATGTCACCATCACCCGACTGGTTTTGCTCCGTTTCAGCCCTGGGAAGAGCGGGGTGAAGAGGGTTGGGTTTTTAAAGCACATTTTGAGTGTCAACGCTCGGAGCAGAGGACACCAAACCAGGCTGGAGTCACACATGAGCTGCTGGGAGAAGCCTGGCAGGATGTCCTGATCCCTCTTTGGTCCGTGCTGCTGGAAGAGGGGGCAAATCCCAACTCCTGGTGAGAAGGGGATGAGAGCAGAGCCCTGCCAGGCCAGGGGTCTCTCCAGGCTGTGTCCAAGCCCACAGTGACACCCAGGAACAGCCACCAGTTTTTAAACACTGCTGAGGTTCAGGGTGGGGTGGGGGGTGTTTTTAACACAAAATACCAGACTGTGAACCTCTTTAGGTTGTGTGTTTCCAGCCTTAGGGAGTAGCCAGAGAAGGGTGTTCCCGGCACTTCCCAGCTCTGCCCCCCGGGGCTGGCTTTCCCCAGATTCACTACGTGAATTACTAATTATCATATTGATAATGTTGCCCACCCCACCCGTGTCACTTGAGGTCCCCTCGCACCCCCCTTTTCCCCCAAAACCTTGTCTTGTACCTGGTGTGAGCTTGTGACTGTGTGGATAAGCAGGAGTGGATTCAGGGAGCTTCCCTTGAATTGAAATGGAGGTGTTTTGGGAAGTGTGTGTGCTGGAGGGGAGTTGTCAGGGAGTGTCTTCCCTCCCTCCCTGCCCATGCAGGAGTGTGGGGTGTGTGTGACAGGGTGATGGCCACCCTGCCACCTCGGTGTGGTCCTGGAGCTGAGGACCCCACACCTTCCCTCCCACCCCTGTGGAAAGCAAAGCCAGGGTGCGCCAGGGATTTTTCCTGCCCATCACCTCAACCCCTGGCACAGCCTCAGCACCTCTGGCAGAGTTGTACCCTGCTTGGAGTGCTGTAGTCCCTGAATTCCCTCAGTTCCCAACTGGGTGATGTTCTTCCTAAGCTCCTAACAGTTGTCACCGAGTCCCTGGACCCTGGCATTTCCAGTATCCTCGTGGATTGTCACCTCTGCTCTCGGTGGCTTTCCTAGGCTGGGCATAGTCCCCTCAGCACCCCAAGGCTGCTGGCTTTGTCCTGCACCCCAAAACCTAAATATCAGCTTGTCAAGGAGCAGGGAGCCTTTTTGGGAGCACCCTCCACCCAGAGGTACCACACAGCCCTTGGGGGATTCCTTCAAGGAGAGACAGGCTCTGCTTTATCCCATGTGGTGTCTTGTTTTGTGGATTGTCACCTTGAGTCACTTTTCCCTGTGGGACAGAGCAGCGTGGCCTGCTCTGGCTCAGTCACCCGTGCAGCACCTCACACTCATTCCCTGTGCTGTTAATCCAGGAGGAAAGTGCCATTGGAAACTCCTTTTCCCTGCTTGAGAGAGCAGCAGCCTCAGCCAAGTGACTCGATGTGGAAAATCTGAGTCCTTGGACTGGCACATGTGCCCTCTCCTCTCCCTCAAGGAAGCATTTGGAAAACACCCTGTGGCTGGAGGGTTTCCACGGGGCATGGATGGAAAAGGGGGAAATCAGGGTGTTTGCCTCCTGTGGGCTGTGCCTGGGAGGTCCTCAGGAGCTGGGAAGTGGTAGGAGCGATGCCTGGATTCCCTGGAGCTGGTGCAGCACAACGTGGGAATCATGAATCCGTTGTCTTCTCGTTTCCAGTTTAACCCTGTCCTCTTGAGAAATCCGCAACCCGAAAATTTGGGGTGTGGGGGTGAAGCTCCCCTGGAGAAACGACTCCCCCTCCGCCCCTATTCCCAGCTGGACAGGCTGGAACCTGCCAGCAGGGAAGGGAGTGGGGAGGTGGGAGAATGAGGAGGGAAAAACCACCCAAATCGAGCTCGTTATGGATTTTCATCTGTTTCCCTTCCCGTTTCCAGTTGGAAGCTCCAGTTCCATCTCAGTATTTCAATAACTCAGGTGTTGTAGGAGAGGATGCGTTGAAACAAAGAGAGTAACTTATGTCACGTGGATTGTACAGATATTTGTAAAAATCCATAAATAAAATATATTCTGTAATGACGGAGAGTCCCACGCAGTGAAACCTCCTCTGTGGGCAGAGCTGGAGCGGGGGATGAAGGGCTGGGAGCGCTGCTGGCTCAGGATTTTTCCAAGGGGAAGGGTTTGAGCCGGCCTGGGTGATGCAATCCTGCTTTTCCAGCTGGATTTCCATGGCTGTGCAGTGCAATGCAGCTGACAGAAGATGGCACTGACAACCCCAGGCCTGTCCGCGTGGCACGGCCTCTACGACTCCAAAAAGCCCTTTTTGAAACGATATTTATTTATTTTAAACACATTTCCAAGCCATGGTTTGGCTGGGAGGACGAGGAGGTGTGGGATGCTGGATTCCTCTCCAGCTCACACGAGGGAGCCGCACTCCAAGCATCCTTTCTGTCCTTGTTTCCCCATCCTCCATTAGGAGGAAAAAAAAGCAAACTTTGCTTTTCCACTTCCCTTTTTTTTTTTTGGCCTTTTTTTATACAATTCCCCCCAAGCTGCCAGCTCCAAGCAGCAATTTTTAGAAAGCCCGTTGCAGCTGAAGAAAATAAACCTTGAATTTCTGGGGTGTTCTGTAAAAAATTAAATGTTATATCAAGGAAGGGAAGTCTCATTGTGCATCTGACTTGCTTCCGCTCTTAGTGCTCCCAGGGGGGTTTTGGATGTGTTCTTTTTGGGTGCAAAATCCTCGTGTTTTGGTCAATGCCTGAACCTTCAGCTGCCTCAGCTGGTCGGGATAATGGAATCCTGGAATGGGTTGGAAGGGATGGGAAAGATCATCTTGTTCCACTGCCATGGGCAGGGACACATTTCACTAGACCAGGTTGCTCCAACCTGGCCTTGGGCACTTCCAGGGATGGGGCATCCTCTGGGAAATCCATTCCAGGGCCTCAGCACCTTCACAGGGAAGGATTCATTCCCAATATCTCATCTATCCCCACCCTCCTTCATCTTACAGGGGTGGGAAAAGACCACCATCTATTTTTGCTAGCCCTCAAAAAACATTTTATGTCTAAGGAGTATCAATTATAGAACCAGGCTGGGATTGCTGGGGGGGTTCACCTGGAGAAGAGAAGGCTCCAGGGAGACCTCAGAGCCCCTTCCAGTGCCTAAAGGGGCTCTGGGAGAGCTGGAGAGGGACTTGGGACAAGGGATGGAGGGACAGGACACAGGGAATGGCTTCCCAGTGCCAGAGGGCAGGGTTAGGTGGGATAATGGGAAGGAATTCTGTCCTGTGAGGGTGGTGAGGAGCTGGGATGGAATTCCCAGAGGATGCCCCATCCCTGGAAGTGCCCAAGGCCAGGTTGGAGCAACCTGGGCTAGTGGGAGGTGTCCCTGCCCTGGTAGAGGGTGTGTGACCCCCTGCAGTCCCAGCACACCCAAACCAGTGTGTGAGCCCTGAAACACAGAATCACACAATAATAGAACCACAGAGCCAGCAGGGTTGGAAGAGGCCCCTGAGATCAGCAAGTCCAAGCCTTGACCCCTGTCACTGCCAGTGGCACTGATGCCACATCCAACCTCACCTCAAGACACCTCCAAGGATGGAGAACCCACCACCTCCCTGTCCCGCCCATTCCAATCCCTGACCACCCTCTCTGTGAAGAATTTCCTCCTAAAATCCAACCTTACCTTCCACCTGCTGCACCCTCCTACCAGGGGATTATGGAGTGACCAGGTCACTTCTCCACACTGAACTTGTGCTCCAGCAGCTCAAGTCCCTTTATGAGAAATAAAAAAACAAAAAACCATGGTTTTATTACAAGCAAATAGTTTGTTAACTCAGGAATTATATTTTTAGGAGTAAGGTACCAGGTCCTGCCTGGAACTGGTGCTAGGGACAATTTGCGTTCGGGAATAGGGAATTATGAGAGTAGATAAAGAAACAACCCCCTGCCACGTGGCAGGTCCTTTGTGTGCAGAGGAAAGTGGTCATTTTGACCATAAGACCCCGTCTCCCTGCACACTCCTCTCATTATACTAACAAGACAGGACCCTTGGGACATATAAAAAACATGATTTTTGGGGTGCGTGTATGCTATCCCGGACCTTCATGGCCTCAGCACCCAGCACGTGCTGGGATAAAAACTTCCCTTGTCTGCTAAACTTCTTTATCCCACAGACACTTGTATCTTCTCAAAACCGAATAAAAGGGATTCTTCTGGCACCTTCGGCGAGTTTTATCCCCTTTTTTGACCCCACCGCGGCCTACACGCCGCCGTGTCCCCCTCAGGCCTCGCCGCCATGTCACCCCCCCCAACGCACACACCCCGTTGCTTAGCAACGCCCCCTTCCCCTCCAAGATGGCGGCGCGCCTGCGCGGGAAGGGAAGGGAGGGGAAGGGAAGGGAAGGGAGAAGGGAAGGGAGGGGGACAAGGGACAGAGGGCNCGGGAATAGGGAATTATGAGAGTAGATAAAGAAACAACCCCCTGCCACGTGGCAGGTCCTTTGTGTGCAGAGGAAAGTGGTCATTTTGACCACAAGACCCCGTCTCCCTGCACACTCCTTTCATTATACTAAAAAGGCAGGACCCTTGGGACATATAAAAAACATGATTTTTGGGGTGCCTGTGTGCTATCCCGGACCTTCGTGGCCTGAGCACCCAGCATGTGCCGGGATAAAAACTTCCCTTGTCTGCTAAACTTCTTTATCCCACAGACACTTGTATCTTCTCAAAACCGAATAAAAGGGATTCTTCTGGCACCTTCGGCGAGTTTTATCCCCTTTTTTGACCCCACCGCGGCCTACACGCCGCCGTGTCCCCCTCAGGCCTCGCCGCCATGTCACCCCCCCCAACGCACACACCCCGTTGCTTAGCAACGCCCCCTTCCCCTCCAAGATGGCGGCGCGCCTGCGCGGGAAGGGAAGGGAGGGGAAGGGAAGGGAAGGGAGAAGGGAAGGGAGGGGGACAAGGGACAGAGGGC
>VWZF01001141.1:40762-74346 GCA_013396755.1 Sclerurus mexicanus
GGGGGGGGAGCCCAGAGGTAGGGGGGGATGCCTGGAGCAGCTCAGGGGTGTTTTGGTGGGTCACCCCTCCTTAAAGGATAGCCCTGAGTAAGGGGGGCAGCCCCTGTTCTATCAGAAACCTCCACAGAGGAGCCAGGGGGGCTCTTTGGGGGTTTTTTTGCGGGGGGGAGGCATCTCTGTTTTGTGGGGGACACGTGCACTGAGGGGACGCATCTTTGCCCCCCCTGGTCCAAGAGGATGCGGCCCCCTCCTTCCGTTCCCTGGTGCAGTGCAAGGAAGAGGGGGGTCCTGTGGGGTGGGGACCCCCAACCCTGTGGGCACAGGTGACAGGAGGAGGGTGGTGACATCCCTGTTGCTGTGCTCTGAGGGGAGGATGGACTCCATCACACCCATGGTGTTCAGGGGTGCTGAGCCCCAGCTTGGGGTGGGAATGGGGGGTGGATTGCTCATCCCACCGGCTCCCGGTGTCTTTCCTCCCCCAAATCCCCGCTCCCTGCCCGGATGCCCCGCGGGCGGTGCCAGCTGGCCCCCTCTCCGGCCCCGTTATAGTAGGTACTATTTTGGAAAGAGCAGAAGACACCGAAGCAATTAACGAGGAGAGAAATACGTTAGCGGAGAAACTCCTGGATCAGGAGGAGGAGGAGGAGGAGGCTGGGGGGATGCACATTTCGCTGCCCTAATTGATCCGGTGCCATCCATGTCCCCGGGAACATCCACTGGGTGCCTCAACTTTTTGCCGAGAGGCTCCAAGTTACACAATCACCCCGTTATTAAACCTTCCTCCCCCTCCCTCCCCTTTCCATGGCTTCAGTCATTCCCTGCCGCTGGAAGCAGCAGATTTCCCAGGAATGGTTGTAATCCACGGCCATGGAAGTGTACCCACCACGCTGCCATCCCTCCCTTCGCCTCTGGATGCGTCCAGGCCAATTTTTTTTATTATTATTATTTTTTTTTCCTTTTTAGCCTGTCATGTGGCCGATCACATGTTTAATGTTAATAACCTCAAACCCAGGGAAAGGGGATCCGGGTGGCAGCCGGAGCGTGGAGGCCCCTCGGGCTCGGGGGAAGCTCACAGCGTTGTCGTCTGGGGTTTTTTGTGGGAATAATGCCAGAGCACTCCTGGATTTGGGGGATCCGGGGTGTTCCCGGAGCCGTGTGTGGCTGTGGTGGTTTGTAGGTCTCCCAGCGGCCGGTGCCGTCCGTAAATCTCCTGCTAAATCCCAGGCAGCTGCCTGTGTTTAGGTTGGCCTTGTTCAGGAAAGGTAATGTCAATGCAGCCATTATGATTCAGCTGAGTCGGCCGTATCCATGCGCTCTCCCTGCTGCCGGGGCTTCCAGATCCCGGGAATCCCTGGCAGGGATCCTGCCTGCTTGGCAACACCACCACCCCCCCTCCCCGCATCCATATGATCCCACTAATTGTGGTCATTAATATCCAGGTGGGGTGGTGGCTCATGGCCTGCTCACTCTGTGCTCCAGCGCTACAAAATCCACATGAACTTCCCACGTTATCCTCCCCAGGGATGCTGTGGGAATTTGGGGAGGAATATCGGAATATCTCCCTCCGAGGCCGGGATTATTGTTTAAAGGTGGTGACATTGTTCGTGGTTATTAATAATTAAAAAGCTGAAGATAAAAGCTCGTTTTGTTCCGTGGAAAATGCCTGCAATTAAGTAGGATGTGGAATTTTAACTATGTTTAACCTATATATTTACATCTCCAGAGCCCTGCAGAAGCGTTATCTGTAATTAAGTTTTTAGTCAGGGGAAATGCAGCGTTTCCAGTTTTAGGCTTAATCTTCTACTGGGGGAACTTCCTTATTAAAATCTCAATTTTTGGGGTAGGTCAAGAACTGATTTTTATTAAAATCTTGAGTTTTGGGGTAGCTTGGGGATTGCTTTTTTTAAAATAGCAAATTTTGGCATGTGTCAAGAGTTGCTTTTTATTAAAATCTGGGATTTTGGGGCAAGAATTGCTCTTTAGTAGCCCAGGTCTAGCAGGAAACTGGTGACTGATGGTAACAGAGACCCGTGTCCAAATTTGGTGTTCTCCAGAGGGCACCTGGGGTGGTTCTGCTGGAAATCTGGGGGATTAGGGAGTCTGGTTGTCTGTATTAGCCCAGTTCGGCTTGAACTAACTGGTTGATTCACATCCTGTGAAATCCCCATTATTCAGGCAGGTGGGAATGATGCTTTGGGCTACTCATCCTGGAGCTCAGGACTCCATGGTGGGTGTTTTCCCTCTCTGAGCCCTTCAAAACAAACCTGCAGAGATTTTGTTGCATTTTGTGCAATTTTTGTGCATTTGGAGGGTTCCTCCTCCAGCAAATCCCTCCTGCAAGGTGTGACATCCTCCAGGAAGCAGAGCTGTGTCCATGAGGGTCCTTCCCCTGACCATGCTGGAAGGTGACCCAGCTCTCTCTCTGTGCAGTTGCATCCATGACAAATATTTTAAAAAGCCAGGATATTGGGATTTAAACACCAGGCTGAGCCAGAGCAAATAATCTACTGGAATTTTTCATATATTTGTGTTATTATTTTGTGTTTCATGAACACATGGTGCCGTTGGGGAGCTGGGAGCAGCTGGGATCCAGTGCCCTGTTTTTGGCAGCTGTTGTATGTGTTGGAAGTCAAACACATCCCTAATTTCCATCCTGTTCCATGGTGGTTTCTGAAGGGGTTCCTGATTTTCTGAGATGGAGTGAAAGAAAGGAATTGTGTAAATCTGGAACCCGTGCTGGAGCCAAAGGTGTCTTACAAACATGTGGATATTCCAGGTGTGTGCTTTGCTGTCCTTAAGGATTTTTAGGCACCTTTCTGTGGATCTAGATTGGGTCTTTTCCCAACTGGAAGACATTTAAAGTGTGTGTGGGAATCTAAGACCCTGGATGTGATGGTCTCTGATAGATCAGTGTGTGGTTTGTGGTGGGAAGTGCCTGGATGTGTTTCCATAGGGAGAGGGACTGTGGACAAGGGGTGAGGGGACAGGGCAAGGGCGAGTGGCTTCCCACTGCCACAGGGAAGGGAGAGATGGGATATTGGGAAGAAAGTCCTCTCTGTGAGGGTGGTGAGGGGGCTGGGATGGAATTCCAAGAGAAGCTGTGGCTGTCCCATCCCCAGAAGTGTCCAAGGCCAGGCTGGACGGGCCTTGGAGCAACCTGGGCTGGTGGAAGGTGTCCCTGCCCATGGCAGGGGGTGGAAATGGATAATTAAAGGTCCCTTCCCACCCAAAGCACTCTGGAATTCTGTGATTAGTGCAAACACAGCTCTGTGCCCCCCCCAGCCCTCCCAAAACCCTCTCTGAGCTGCACTTTGAGGGGCTGAGTGTGGTCAGGGGCTCTCAGGGTGGTGGATTGAATTCTGTGCCCATCCCTGGAGAGACCCAACAAACATCTCCTGGCCTGGAATGTTTTCCCACTCTCCCCACCTAATCCTGTACATACTGGGGGTGAGAAACCCCATTGAATTGTACCCGTTTGGCCTCCCAGTTGAACCAGTCTCTGCCCATGAAGATCATGGTGTATCAGGACGGGGTGTCCCTGCTCCTGGCAGGGGGTGGAATGGGGTGACTTTCATGTCCCTTCCCACCCAAACCGTTCCATGGTCCATGATTCCATTCTGTCAGTGATCTGTTCCACACCTAGCCAAGGTTTCTGGGAGCACAGGAGCATCAGGGCATTGGGATCACACCCCCTCCATGGATACCTCCCACCACCTGCTCCTTTTTGGGTGAAATCACACCCGACGAGCTGCTGCCTTCTCTCTGCGTGTGCCTTTGGAGTGTGGTGGAGATGCTGCTGGAGGCAGGGAGTCCAATCCCATGGGAATTGTTCAGCAAGGCTCCCGCTGCCTCTGGGGAGCCAAAACCCAGCGTTGGATCAATCGCTGCTGTCTCTGGAGAGCCCTGGAGAGTTTCCCCCGCTCTGCTGCCAAGTGTGGAGGGCTCAGAGGCTCTCCTAGTTCATCTCACTGCCTGAAGATGCTTTCGGTTGATGAAAAATGTGCAGCTTTCTTGTTTTTAATCTAAACTAACAACTCTGGGAACTTGCTTGGATGGTGGAGCGTTGGATTTTCTCCAGGTTGGGAGGTGGAGGGAATTTTTATAGTGGAGCACACGTTGATATAAAAGTCAGAGTAGCTTTTTAATTGTGTGTGAAGCAAGGGAAAGGTTAGAAGAAGTCTTAAATACAAAGGAAATTATGGGTTTTGAAACAAAAAACCAGAATACCATCATTTTTATTGCTGGCTGCGCTCTGCAAGGCCTTAGTTGGTTTGGCTTGTTTACTGTTGATATTTTGTAGCTGTTAAGGAATATTTGGGGGGAAAAGGAGCTGTGGAAATGGCTAAAAATGGAGTAAAGGCCAAGGTGCACATGCTTGGATCTTGGGATGCCACAGGAAAAGTGTGAATGCCACCAGGGTCAAGATGCCGTGGGGGGATCCCTAAAAAGCAAGTTGTGTCATAATACAGCAACTTGGCTGGACAGAGCTCAAGGAGGTCCTGGGAGAGACAGTCCTGAAAGCAGGAACCCTGTAGGATCCCACCAGATTCCTTGGGAATCTGGTTTGGGGGAACTTTCTTGAAATACCCCCAAAATCCCAAGTAATTCTGATACTCTTATATGAACAGGGAAGATGCTTCCTTACCTGTAAATGGGATGTGCTGGGAAAAGGGGGCTGGTTTGTGGCTGTGCCAAGCCTGGCTGTTGCAGACCTGGGGCTGATTTTTCTGGATCACGTGGCATTTCATCCAAGACATGAATCCAGAGGGAAATGTTCTCTGAAGGGGCAACACAACCTGTTCTGCTCCGGTGTTTTCATGGAGCCCTTGGCTGCCCCAAACAGAGGGGCTGCTTTTTGGGCTGAAGCTGCCAGGTCTCTGCATCCTGTACAGGGATGCTCTGCTGTGCTAATAAATGTGCTAATTAATGTGCTAATTAACAGAAATGCCAAACCCAACACCAGCCTTGGGCACAAAACCCTGTTAGAAAAAGGCGATGAGGTGTCAGGGCACGTGGATTGGGCTGGGATTTTATCCATTTCCTCTGGGAATAACACCAGCTGCTTCACATGGGTGATGGAGAAGAGGGAAAGTCGTGTTCTTCTGGATTCCCCTCTGTTTAATGGTGTTTTTCTGGATATAGGGCTGGAGAGGAGGGAGGATTGTGTTCCTCTGGATTCCCCTCTTTAATATTATTTTTCTGGATATCAGGGTGGGAAAGGTTAATCCCATTTTCCCTATTCAAGGCCCTGTCGGCTGCTTGAAGGGCCTTGTAGCAATAAATGAGCCTGGATTAATTAGGTACCATGCCAGGATGGCATTTTTTATTTAATAAAAGGTACCAGAGAGGAGGGGAATGGTTTGGGGGCTGGTTTGGCTGCAGGGGCAGGAGAAGGGAGGCTGTTCCTTAGGAAGTAGGGCAGGGTGCTGGCTTAAAATAGCTCCCAACGCTGGGCTTGTGCTGAAGGAGCTATTTAGGTAAATCCCGGGGTCTCGGTGGGGGCAGAGCCGCCTGCTAATCTAAAGATACTCCTTGGAGACCTATATTTGTCCGGGATCCTTCCCTGGCTGGTTTTCCAGGTGTTCCCTGCACGGCCCTGCTGTGGATGGAGTTGGGACAGTGGGTGTGTTTATGCAGTAATGGCTGGGATGGGAATGGAATTAGACATCATTAAGCAGCAGGAGTGAAGAAACAGGCTACATAAAGGCATCAACGTTATCCTATAATGCAAGACTTGGCTCCCAGTGGCTCATGGAAGCCAGGATTGTGGTGCTAAAGGGACACATTCCAGTGACACTGGAGAGCCGGGTCAAGTGTAGAATCCCAGACTGGTTTGGGTTGGGAGGGACCTTAAAGCTCATCTTGTTCCACCCCCTGCCATGGGCAGGGACACCTTCCTCTATCTCAGGTTGCTCCAACCCCCATCCAGCCTGGCCTTGAGCACTTCCAGGGATGGGGAATCCATGAGTGTGCTGGGAAAACCCTTCAGGGCAGAGCAGAGGCTGAGGGAGGGATGGGAGCAGCTGCAGGATGGGTCGGACCAGAGGGGACATGGAGGATGGAGGGAGGGTGCTCCTGTGTCAGGGGGTGCTCCAAAGCAGTAGGGAAAAGGAATTTCAGTGCAGATTTTAAGGATTTTCCTGGCAGTAGGAGGAGTGTCCGGGTATCCAGACCACTCTCCAACTTCTCCAGCCTCTGAAACTTCACTGCTGTGGAGTGAGTGGAAGGAGATGATCTTTAAGGTCCCTTCCAACCCAGACTATTCCAGGATTCTGTGATCTCCAGCTGTGGAACCTTAACAGGGTCTCTCTATTCCCATGAGGAGCAGAACTGGATGTGAGCATGTGGAGCAACAAGACGTCCTCCATCTGAGAGCCTGGCTGTGCCTCCCCAGGAGGGCTTGGGGGGGTTGTCTCTCCAGAATTCCACATGGATCTGCCTTCTGGGGATTCCCTTTGGGGCTGTAAGATGTGAGTTTAAAGCACTTCCCCTGCTCCAATCCAGGATCTGGTGAGAGTGTCCCAGGATCTGCCCCGTGTAAAGCAGGCAGTTCAGGGCGAATTTCAGGAAAACAGGGAGAAGTGGATTGCTCCAGAAAATATTCCCTTTTATCAGCTGCTGAGTGTAACCAGTGTGGTAAAATGGCTTCTCAAACAGAGTATTATCCCAAAGGGGATGTCTTGGATAAGTATCACAAAGGTTTCCCAGAGAAAGACTTTGGAATTGCTGGTTCAGCAGTAACTGGGGACTCCTCTCGTGCAGCTCCATCCCTGGCACGTGCAGGGCTGGGAGAAGCTGCTCTGAAAGCACTGATTTATCTTTTTTTTCTTTTTTTTTTTTTTCTTTTTTGGCAATTTTTTGGTTTGCAGGAGAAGTGCTCTGGCTGCTCTCCAGCGTGGGCACTGGGAAGATTTTAATCGCTCTGTGTTTCCCTGGGGACTGTCAGCACCTCAGTGTGGTCTGAGGTGATGTGTGGGTATAGATGTCAAACCTGGGAATGGGATGCAAGGAATGTTTTCTCCAGCGTGGATCCAGCTCAGGGTGAAGCATGAAGGCCTGACATGGGAATAGAAGAGGAACCAAGACCTTGACTGTGTGTGAACTGGTCATTTTGCACCCAAATTCCCATTTATCCACGCTAGGACCGCCTTTTGCTGGATGCATCCAAACATTTGCTTCTCCAAGGGCTCTGCCTCTTCCAGCACAGCGCTGGGGCTCCAGTGGCAATGCTGCTGTGGGTTATTTTGTTCAGGTTTCCCACGTGGATCAGCCCATTCCCTACAACATCACATGGAGCGAGATCTTGGAAGGGCACGAGTGGGTTTGAAATGGGATCCAGAACCCCCTCTGGATCCAGCAGGAGGGTCAGGTTCACATTCCCAGGCAGGTGTGGGATTTGTCTTTTCCACAAAGCCCCTGCTGTGCCTCCACTAATGATCTATTAGTGGCTGTGCTGGAACCTTGGGAAACAGGTGGTGCCTTTCCCTGCCTGCTGACATCTAGGAATCCCCTCCCGGCTCCTTTGGGAAGCTCACTTGTTTTTTAAGGAGCTGCAGCTGTTTGCTGTAAACCCCACTCCTTTTCCTTCTCCCTTTCTCCTCAAGGTTTTCCTCAAGACCTCAGTGACTCCTTGGAGTCCCTGGAAGATGCCGGGTTTGCTGTGGGTCCATGAGTGATTATTTTCTGGGAGTGTGTTTATTTTTAATGGCTGGAAAGTCTATAGAGCTTGAGGGTCTCAAAGTGAGAGTTTTTCCAGGCTGGAATTGAGGGGTTTTGTGCTTTCCCGGTTGGAATTGAGTGGTTTGGGGGCTCTTCAGGTTGGAATTGAGGAGTTTGGGGCTCTCCTTGACCGACACTGGTGAGTTGGCCCTCAAAGATATCCAGAGCCCATGTCCCTGTCAGAGCACTCAGCTTTGCATAGATTGTCTCAATGACAATCCCAGGCAAATCCGCATCAGTGCCGGTCATTAGGAGACAAATCTAAGCTGGAAACTTGATGGACCTTGCAAGGAAAGAGTGCTTTTAACGTCTGCGTTGCTCCCAGGAAGCTCAGTGCCCACTGAGAGCGTCTCTGAGGCAGCCTCCCATCCACAGGGAGCTTTGGCAGGAACAGGACCGACCCTGCAGCTGGATGTGGGTCTGTTTGGATTCCTCCCGGTGTCGGGGCAGCGTGAAGAGCTGCCTTCTGTGGGAAAGGCTTTGTGAGCAGCTCTCCTGGCTGGGGCTGGCGCCTGGTGTGCGCTGACGGGCTTAAGTCGCCTCTGTTCTAATTAAATACTCCCGGTTTTAATCTCCCCCGGCTCCTCCGGGAGCAGGGAGAGGGAGCAGAGTTCCAGCTCCACCTCGTGGGACCATCACCGGCAGTGCCAGCCGTGGCAAGCCTTGGCCACAGCTCTGCTGGTGGCTCCTCTTTGGCAGAGGCACCCTGTGTTTCCCTGGCCTGACCATGCTGTTTACTGTCCAGCTTGCCAGTTTAAGGATAATCACCTTCTGTCCCGAAGTTTTTAGGGATCTGTGAGCGCAGTTCATGGAGCTGTAAGGTGTTAGACTTTGTATTTCTTCCCTCTCAGGGTGGGAAGGCACTGGGATGGTTTTCCCAGAGGAGCTGTGGCTGCCCATCCCTGGAAGTGTCCAAGGCCAGGTTGGAGCAACCTGGGCTGGTGGAAGGTGTCCCTGCCCGTGGCAAGGGGTGGAACAAGATGATTTTAAGGTCCCTTCGCACCCAAACCGCTCTGGAATTCTGCAATTCCATGGTACTCCCTTCCCAATTCATGGCTGGGCTTTGATTTCCATGGGTTTTTAGCCCCTCGGTGCTGCATTTTGTGTTTCTGTGGGAGCTGTGAGCGTGGCCGGGGCCGCTCTCCCTTGGCACGCGCCGTGTTTGCATTTGCATTTCCATGCACGGCCCCGTCGCTTGCTTTTTTTAGCATTAGATGCACCTGGCTCCTGCTCAGCCCGGGCGTGCCAGGCTCTCCCAGCGTGCCCTCAAAATCTGGGTGTTACTCCTGGAATGAGTGGAAGGAAGTTGTTGAGGTACAGGCAGATTTGCTGCCGGTTGGTTCATCCGTCTCGGCGTTTCATGGATGTTTTGGGATGGCTGTGACTGTCCCCTGTGAAGGAATCATTCAGCTGATAGAATTCCGTGTACAATACAGATATTTTTAGGGTTATTGTGAGGAGATATTCTGGTTGGGCTACAAAGAGGAATGTGGCTCCAGGTGAGGAGCAGAGCGAGCTCTGAGCCAGTTGGACACTGGGAGGTTGGATTCAGCAGCAGCAGCACAGCTCTGAATGGTTTGGGGTAAAACTGGGACGTTACAAACTGCATCTCTTTGAAGGAGCTGCCATTCCATAGGAATTCAGATAATCCCAAATCCTGTGGTCATCCTGTGGCACTTCCAGGGCTGAGAAACAAAACTGGCATTTTTTTTCCACCCTCTCTGTGAGTCTTTGGAGCTCCTGAAATCTGGGGGTTCCTTACTCAGAGCAAGAAAGGAAAAATGCTGTCCTTGGAGGGTTGGAACATGCAAAAATTTGGGGGAAGACAGACAGAAATGGCAATAATTAATTATAATAATAGTGTCTGGCTCTTGTTGCTTTTATATAAGAAGGTGTTTGCTTGACTTGGTGATTTTTCTTAGGCATTAGTGTTATTTATGTTAACAGGGCAGAAGTTATTTCTTTCCTCAGGTGGGAGGTGAAATATTGCTCCACTTCTTTTCCACAGGGCTTCTGTAGCTGAAAAGGGCAGTTCTGTGACATGGCAAGGCCAGCCCTGAAAAATGACACCGATTATTTGTCAGGGCTTGGTCCAGGCTTGGAAAAATCAGGATATCAGGCACACACCTGGTTTGTGCAGGTTCTCATCTAAACTCGCCCTGAGGCACCTCAGGGGAGGGAAAACGTCACACAGGCCAGCATGGGGATTGTTACAGCAAAGATAATTTGTGTTCAACGGCCAGGTATTTGTGTGGTTTATCATTCCAGGAAGAATTCCATGGAAAATTGGGTCGTTGCAAATAAATAGGGCAGTGAGGCATTGGAAGGGGCTGCCCGGGGAGGTGGTGGAGTCCCCACCCCTGGAGGTGTCCAAGGACACTCAGTGCTCTGGGCTGGGTGGAAACGTGGGGATCAGTCACGGGTTGGACTTGATGGTCTTGGAGGGCTTTTCCAACCTGGATGATCTCGTGATTCTGTGATTCCAACACCAGGTTTGAACATGACGAGCTGCTGAGGTCCGGCCTGTCCTGGATAGAGCAGCAGGAATCAGCTTGGCTGGATCCATCACCTGCCTGCAAGGTTTTGTTCCCCGTCAACGATCCCAAAAATCCGGCTTTCTCCAGGCACAAATGGCCTTTTCCTTGCTGGATTTCTCCACATTATTTCCCCCGAGGCGGCTCCGTGTGAGCCCTGGACTCAGCTTTGAATGGATGAATGTAGGTTAGGTGTGAATGGGAATAAAATAGCAGATAAAAATAACGTTGGGCTATTTGGAAATCAGGAAAGATTAAAAAAATCCTGCCCTGCTGCTCATGCTCTGCCCAGCCCAGCACAGGAAGCAGCTTTTTCTCCTTTTCAAAGGGGGTTTGGATTACTTTTCTCTGGGAATGTTTCTACCTTTGACAGCCCTGTCCTGCTTCCTTGGCATCCATATCCTCATTTTTGCCCAAAATGCCCTTTTTTCCCATCCAAAGCGCATCTATAACCATGTGTTCAATAACGAGGAGCAATCAGGGAATGGTTTTTGTGTCCGGTGTCCTTTGGGTGGCATCGGGAGCTCCAGGGAAACCTCTCTAGAGTTTGTTACCGAGCATGTTTCATCCTAAATGGTTTTTTTGGACTTAAGGGGACACCTCCTGTTCCTTCCCGAGCTGGGGAGCAGCGTTTGGCCACTGCCACTCCAGGCAAAGAGCACTTGCTCCTTTTTCAGTAATGAATCTGCCTCTGCTGCTCCAGCCAGTCATCCCAGGGACTCTGGGATATATAAACAATCATTTGTGGATCCCTCTGTTTTCTCTTCCATGGCACTGGCTCTGTCTGCAGCTGGGGATTTGGCAGCCCTGATTAAGTTGAATTTTAAGTGCATTTTAAGTACGTTTTAAGGGCAGATGTAGAAAGCAATGTGCTTCTCTCCTGCAGGAGTATCTTCTCCTTGCACCCGGGGGCAAGTGATGCTCTGGGTTGGTAGAGCTGGTGGTACAAAGGCAGCTTTTTATCCCCAAATTCTCCCATCCTTGACTACCCAGGTGCTTTCAGAACACTGTAAATACCCACCTGCTCCTGGCCTGGCATTTAAAATCTGGGTTAATTTGGCAGCAAATGGAGTCTTGCACTGGAGTCTTCTCCCCATCCTCTTAATTCTCCTGAAGTCCCTTGGGCACAGTTGGCCTTTTAATCCGTTTCACACCTCCAGCTTCACTTGCACTTGTGTCCTTTTGTTTGTGGTCTGGCATTCAGCTCCTATCCTGTTAGTAGGGCAGGAATTGTCTTTTCCTGGGAGTGGGTTTGGGTGCCCTTGGTGAGAATTGCAAGTCCCAGACCTACAGATTTCACTATTTAAACAAGACTGGGTACAACACACAGGTTTGTGTACAAAGGGAAGGAGGCACGGAGGTCACAGCAGTTAATTCCTGGAATGTTGTGAGTGTTTTATCCATTATTTCCATTAATCATGAGGGAACTGGCTCTGAGGATGAGCTTAACCTGCTGGATCTGCACCGCTTGGGCACTCCATGAATAACCACAGCGTTGTAGGGACAGGACAAGGGGCAATGGGTTCGAACTGAAAAAGGGGGAATTTAGGTTGGATATTGGGAAGAAATTCCTCCCTGTGAGGATGGGGAGGCTCTGGAAGGGAATTCCCAGAGAAGCTGTGGCTGCCCCATCCCTGGAAGTGTCCAAGGCCAGCTTGGAGCAACCTGGGACAGTGGAAGGTGTTTCTGCCCATGGCAGTGGAGGGACTGGATGAGCTTTAAGGTCCCTTCCAGCCCAAACCACTCCGTGATTCTATGATTTTTTGGTGAGATAAAGAGTTATTTCCTCACTTTCCGGATAGGAGCAGGAACTTCCATCCTTCTCAGTGCCCTGGAAGTGCAAAATTCCAAGCCAGTTTGCTCTGAGGGTTGTTCCCACTGTCAGAGCCCGGGCTTGGCTGCAGGATCACCCTCTTCCTCCTCTTCCTCCCCACATCCCTCCTGTCCAGCAGAATCAAGCATCTAGAAGGATAAAATCCAGCTCTTTAATAAAAATGGGGGTTTGTTCCTCAGATCAGCTCTTGCACGAGGTGCCTGGAGCCCAAGTTCTGCTGCCTGAGGGGTTCCTTGCTTTGACAACACTAAATCCTGATCCTCATCCCCTGCTCCATGGAGTTTGGTTTTCCAAGCACTTGGGCTCTGGTGCATCCTTCCTGTGAATCCCATGAAGCTTTCAGGAGCTCCATGGCACAAGTTTCTGCTCTGGCACCACACAGCTGGCTCAGGGAATGAGGAAGGATTTTTGGGGTGGGATAGCAGGAAGCATAAAAAGCAGGAAAACAGGTGATGTGGCTTAATCCCTGCGGGATCACTCTCTCCACAGAGCTTGGTTGGATCATTTTGGTCCTACCATGACCAGGGGATGCTGAAAGGGCTGAGAAGTTACAGGTTATACTGGTTTTGAGAAGGAAATGGACTCACAGGATCTGAGAAGATCCCTGGGATAAGATGCCAGTCACTCCATGAATCCTGCCAGCAGCCAGGCCACACACTTAAGAGTTGTTGCACAGGATTTTATTCCCAGTTTTTCCCTTTCCCAAACATCCAGGCTTCCTTCCTGGAAGGATGGGCTGTGCTGTGTGTGTGTGCATCCCAGGGATGGTGCTGTTCCTCTGGCATCTCTGGAGCAGGGTTCTCTCCCTGCAGCCTGGCTGGCACACAGGCAGAGCAGAGGAGAGGCTGGTTCCTTATCCTGCCCAGCTCCTGGTGGGAGTGGAGCCATGCAAAGCCAAGGAGGGAACTTACATAAAAGTTCTTGGCTGCTCGTGTTGGCGCAGCCTCACATTTTATCTTGCATAACTCTGCTCTCTGGGGCCACCAGGAAGAGGCAAAGCCATGGATCCAAAGCTTCCCGTGGGTCTCTGCGTGGTGGGATGGGCAGCACTGCTCCAGGAGTCACATCCTGTCTCCTCTAAACTCTCTGACCCCACTTCTGGGGGCTCTTTGCTTCCTTGGGATGGCTCCCGAGATGGTGGCTGTGTTTGAAGGCTTGGAATGATGGGGAATGTGGAGGTGGATGATTCCTATTTCTCCACTCTCTTCCTTATTTACTCTCCAGTTGTTCTCTCCCCCTCTGGAGTTGGATGGCAGGTGCCAGGACAGCCAAAGGGTTTGTAGAAGTACTGCCAAATTGTTTTCCAGCCTCACTGTGGCACCAGGGCCCAAAACCTCCCTCAGTCCAAGCCCTGGACCCACATTTCCACCCAGCTCCTTTCACCCTACCTCATTCCGGCTGATCCTATTTGTGCAGCATTCCTGACCTCCTCCCACAGCGTGACTCCTGCCGTCCTTACCCTCATCCAGAGGGGAAAAATAGGTAAAACCCTGCAAAATCCACCCCCAGAGGGGCCATTTTCTCCTTTTGGAGCAGAGCTGACCTCTGGATGCAGTAAAACCCCTTGTCCAGCCCGTGTTGGTTTAAACAGGTCTTGTTTAACGCTGTTTAATTGGCAGCTCCTTGGGGAAGGCTCTGTGTGTGCTCTGGAGCGTTCCAGGCACGTGGGACACGGGAGCACAACTTCCAAAGGGACCGGTGGAAGTGGGGCCACCTCCTTGCAGGCACTGGCTCTCCTTTCATTAGATCAGCTCTTGTTCTCCTGGCTCCTGCAGCTCCTGTGATTTGAAAATTGATGTTCAGCTCCAAAGAATCCCTTGTGCCGCCTCATCCTCGTTTTCTCGTGGTTTTCAGGGGAAATTGCTGCTGGAATTGCATTTAAAAGGGAGCGGTGGCACCGCTGCTCCTCTCAGTGTTATTTGTCCAGCTCTGTCCTGTTAAACTCACTGTACTTTGGCATGTCACAGAATTACTGAGGTTGGAAAAGACCTGTAAAAGCAACTTCTGCTGTTTGGGGGGTGGGTTCTTCCCTGAGAAGCAAAACTGTTGCATATTGGTGCTCCTGCCTGAATTGGTCGAGCCTGGTTTTCCTGGTATTTGCATGAAACCTGTTCTAGTGCAGCGTTGTGGTGACGATTGTCCCCTCGGAATTAGGATGCAGCTCTGGAGCGGGTGCAGATGGCATTTAGTCTGCACAGAGTGGGTTTTTAGCCAAGCTGAGGGGTGAATTCATAGCTCTGGCAGCTCAGCTCTCCTCCTTTCAGGGTTTGAGAGCCCAATTTCAGTGGGAATTCAGTTTCTGAATGTCTGCTCCGGGCTCAGAAGCGAAGCCTCCTGCCGCACACACTGTCATTCCTTTCTCCCCAAAAAAAGAGACGTGTTGCTGACTTCCTTGCCTTCCCTTTCCAGCTGTCCCATTCCCTCCCACGCAGCGGCTCACTCTGAAGGAGGTGTTTGAGGATGGGAAGCCGAGGCTCGACGTCCTCAAGAGCCACTTGGTGAAGGAAGGGCGGCTGGAAGAGGACGCGGCGCTGAAGATCATCAACGACGGCGCCGCCATCCTGAGGCACGAGAAGACCATGATCGAGGTGGAGGCTCCTATCACAGGTCAGAGCGCTGAATAAGGGCCACTGGGATAACACCAGCAGGATTTTTGCTGTGTTCCTTCCACCAGCAAGGTGTTTCAACTCTCAGAAGAGAGGGTTTTGCTGGTGGAGGTCGAGGCCGCGCTCAGCTCCTTGTTGCTGTCGTGACCTTTCTTTTCTTGGCGTGTAATTCTGTCCCTCTTTTGTGCTGTTCTTGCTCCCCCAGTGTGTGGTGACATCCACGGGCAGTTTTTTGACCTGATGAAGCTGTTTGAAGTTGGAGGATCACCCAATAACACCCGCTACCTCTTCCTGGGAGACTACGTGGACAGAGGCTACTTCAGTATAGAGGTGACAGAGAAACTTGAGCTTGGGGGTGCTGGTACTAAAGGAACCAAAAGTGTTCAAATACAACTCAGAAGCAGTTAAATACGGCTTGGAACCAGTTAAATGCAGCTCAGAATCAGTTAAATACAGCCCAGAATCAGTTCTAATACAGCCCAGAATCAGTTCAAGCAGCAAACACAGATCTACACAGATTTCTTGTGCTGGGTTTAGCCTCCAGTCGAGTCCAGCATGGGATGAAAATCATGTTGGTAACTCACAGTGTGATTTTGGGCACAAAAATGACGTCCCAATGTCAGGATTGAGTGGTGGATCCTCAGTCAGTGACAGTTCAGTGGCAGTGATGGGGTTAATGGCTAAACTGTGCCTTCTGGAGCAGAGTTTTCATGTCACTTGGAGCTGTCACTCAGGGAAACAAGAGGGAGAGTTGATTGTGTGTTGCCTCAACGGGATCCCACCAGGCAGTGGGAAGCAAATGTTGAAAAACTTGCAGGATTCAGCAGAGCAGGGTAAAGAAAAGTGTCACACGACTGAGTCACTGCTTCCCCCTGGAAGAATCAGCCTTGGAATGGGGTCAGGAGAAGGAAGGAATCATTGGGGCTGTGTTAGGACTTTGCAGCTCCATGGGATTCCATGACCAGGAACTGGGCGATGCTGGGAAGTTGGTGGTCCTAAGGACAAAGGAACTGATGTGTCCCCGTGGCTGCTGCTGGCTCTGGAGCCCTGGGATGGGATAGGATGGGACAGCTATTAGCAAATGCCACAAATCCCAAGGGATTGCAGCCTTCTGGATTCACAGCGGTGGTGGAAAAGGAGTGGAAATGGAGTGTTTATCCCGGTTGGAAGCAACATAATGAAGGGCTTTTGGGGGAACAGGCGTGAAAACTGGGCTGGAATAGCAGAGGAGGTGTTTTTTCTTGGAAGAGGGAAGGTTGCAGGAATAGCTGAGCCGTTGGGTCTGCAGAGGAATCATTCCCAGTTAAATCCTGGGGAGGAACTCTGCTGGATGAGCGTAAGTGGCTCTATGAAGGATTCGGCAGAGGATTTAGGGAGAGCGCTGCCGGCAGCTTGTGCTGGAGCAGCCCCTGGCTCCCTTCCAGCCTCTGGAATTCTGACAGGGAGCCAAGGTGTGACGATGAGCCCTTTCCGGGGAAGCGGGTCCGGATGCTGGAAAGGTGGGGTTGGGCTGCTGGGATTTGGGGTGGTGCTGGCAGGAGGAGCTCCATAACCCCCCAGGGAGGAAGGGGAAGGACATCCAACTGCTCCTTTGAATGGCTCAGCTTGTGCCAATTGGGATTGCACTTGGAGAGTATCTACCTGGAAAAGAGATTATATCCCAGCACAGCAGCTCCTTCTGAGATAAAAGGTGGATTTTTTTTTTTTTGGTGTTAACCCAGAAACCTTCAAGTGGGAGTTGTTGGACCCTGCATCTGCACATAGATTTTACAGGTCCTGGGTGGAGAAATGCTGCTCCCCCTCTCTGGTCTTCCCCCAGGATTGATCAGACGTGGAGGTTTTACTCCCTGATCTGCAGGAGTGATGTGGATCAGTGCCCTGGTCTCTCCATGCTGGGACCATCAAAGAAGCATGGAATGGTTTGGGTTGAAAGGGACCTTTAGGATCATCCCATTCCAACCCCCTGCTGTGGACAGGGACACCTGGTTGCTCCAAGCCCCATCCAACCTGCCCTTGGACACTTCCAGGGATGGGGCAGCCAAAGCTTCTCTGGGAATTCCATCCTAGCCCCCTCACCATCCTCACAGGGAAGGATTTCCTCCCAATATCCCATCTAAATCCTGGTTTAGTTTAAATCCATTCCCCCTTGTTCTATCTGCCTGTGATAGTATGGAGGAATTCCCAGGGGATGGATGATGAGGCCACCTTGGGAGAACCAAGGTGGTGGGGCAAAAAAAGATGGTTTATCTTTTTTGGGGAGGAAAATCTGAAACTTGGAGCTAAAACCTCCTGAGCTGTGGCCTGGCACTGACCCTTGGGCCCCTCAGGCTGCATCAGCTCTGGGAGAAAGGGTTTATTTCTTACTGCTTTTGACTCCCCCCTTCCCTTTCTCCCCCGTGTTGCAGCAGGAATGTCATGGATTGCTCCATTCCCCCTGGAGCTTGCAGTGATCTCACGACTCAGGGTGGGCTTTGATGAGCACGTGCGGGGGCTGCTCCAAATGTCATCCATAGAGCAGATTCCAGGAGGTTTGATTCCCGTGTTCCCATTGCTGTTTTTCCTCTTCCTTCCACCTACTGCACAGTGCTGGGCAGAGATTCCCACCTGGACGTGCTGCCGCAGGTTTGGGGCATCCCAGAGGCTCAGGGGGTGGGAAAGCATCCGGGTTTCCCTGTGCTTTGTCCACTGGGAAGGTGGGGAGCACCAGCACATCCATGGATGGAGAGATGATCCAGTGCCTCCCTGGAGCAGCTGGGGGTGTCCTTTGCAGAGCCAGGAGTTGGACTCACTGATCCTTGTGGGTTCCTTCCAGCTCAGGGTATTCCATAATGCTGTAATCGTGACCTTTTAATGGAATGAAACGGGAGGGAATGGTTTAATTGCATCCTGCTGCAGCCAGGCAGGAAATGAGGTGCCACAGTTGGGGCCAGGAAGGTGTAAGGCCCAAATATCCTGTCCAGGAATTCTCCATGGCTCCAGGCATTTGGCTGTCCAGGTAAAGGATGGAATTTGTGGCTCAGACAAAACAGTTTAAACCCCCCCCCAAAGCCTCAGTTCATCAGCTCAGCTGGATGTCGACAGCAAATCACTCAACAAATTCCTTCTGGGCCTCTGGCTTAGGGAAATTCTCCTTTAAAAACATTAATTCCTGGGATAATGAGGCCATGAATTGTGGGCTGGTTGGGTTTGTTAAAGAAAAGAGTTGTGAGGGGAGGGAAACACCGTGTGAAAGCCAGAATGCTGATGGAAGGGGACTCTGGGAAGAGCTGGCTGTCACAAACCTGCTGTGACAGCAAGACTGACTGGTCACACATCCAGCTCCAGAGAGAAGGGGCTGACAGGCAGCACGGAAATCGGGATGAACTGCTCCCTTTGGAGATGCTGATGAGGCAGCCCCTGCTGAAGGATTATCCCAGCAGTCTCCAAGTGGGAAAGATGCTTCTTTCATTAAGCTTTTAGTTCCATCCCCCAGCCCTCACACAGGACCGTGGTGGGGAGGGACCATCCAGATCCGTGAAGCCAGAAAACAATGAGGATAATTTTATTTAAGTAGAACAATTGCTATGGCCAAAAATAGATTCTGTGGAAAGAGGAGATTTATCAGGAAAAGTGGAGTGATGATGGCATACACCTTTCCCAGAGGAGTTTTTCCAGTCCAATTAGGATGGGACATGATTGCTGTCTAATTATGGAATTATATGATAAACTTGATTTAATGCACTGTTTTACCCAGAATAGTATTAAAGAGATCCAGGCAAGGTTGTAAGGTGTGAGGGAAGGTACATTTGTGGGCTGGATGTGGGAATTTTGCCTCTGTTCCCACTCTGGGAAAAGCTGGGAGGCTCCATTTTGAAAACTTCCTGATAAATGCCAGGTTTTGGGAATGGGGAGAGAGGTTGGTGTGGCTTTGTGGGCAGGTTTGGCAGCAGCCCCTCTTGCATGTCTGGGGTCACAGTTCCTCCTGCAATTCCCTCCCCAGGGCCTGCTGAGCCTTCCCTTTCCAAGTGGATCAAACCCTCAGCCTTGGGCTCCATGCTGAGAGGCAGAATAAGGGGAGAAGTGGGTTATTTAAGATTATTTAAGCCCAAAAAACTGTCTGGAGTTGCTGCCGGGCTGTTGTAAACAGGCACTAATCAATTCCTGGGCACAGGGCCGTGAAAGTCTGGGAAAGGGATCCGTGCAGGAAGCATCCAAGGCATGCAAGTGTAGAAACCTCCCTCATTCCTCATCCCAGCCCCTCTGGAGCCCTCGAGGGTTGTTGAATGTCCTTCACTCCGTGTCCCAGTGGTACCTGGCAGCTCCCACATCCTTGGGAAGGAGCTGCAGCCACAGGGAATGTTGCTCTCCACGGCTGTGGTTTGCTTTGTGTGTGTCCAGGAAGAGCTGTGGTGTCAAATTCAATCCCTTTTCACTTCAAAACCCTTCAAATGTGCTTCAAAAATCTCTCTTCTGCAAGTTGCCAACCTTCCATACGTCCCAAATCCTCCTCTATATCTCTCCTTTGCCTGGATTCCAGGGCTGGTTCTTTCTCCAGTCCTTAGCAAGTCATTTACTTCATTTATAGCAATTTCCAAGTTCTCCTGCCAGCCCAGAAAAGTGACATTTAGCTTGCAAACACAGGAGGTTAAAGCTTTAAATCCCAGAATAATTATAAATGGGTTTGTTGGGAGCATTCCTCCTGGTAACAGATGCAATAAAACATGATTCTGCTACTGGTGTTGGCCCTGTTCACTTGCAGAATTCAGAATTAATCAAGTTTTTAATGTGGGGTTGAATTCCAAGTGAGACACAGATGGTGCTCTACAGCTCCTTGGGTTTTGGGATCAGCTGGAGTGACTAATGCAGAGCTTACCTTGCAGGTTCAGTGCTCAAACACCATTGTGTCTGAGCTGTGTGTGCTGGGAACTCACTGGAAACCAGTTTATTGGGGGTCTGGAGGTTGTTTCCAGCTGGTTCCTGGAGATCTGTGCCCCACATCAGCAATGTTTGAGGGGGTAAAACTGCTGACAGGTTTGTGGTTGCCATTCCCCAGGCATGTGCAGGTTCTGTACCATCACAGCCTCCAGGGTAAGCTCTTATTAGTGACTTTAATCCCAATCTTGGAGCTGCTGTCATTATGGATTGCCCTTCCAGCACTCCAAATCATTGGATAACATTCCCCGAGTGAGATACCAGCTGATTTCCCTGTCAGCTTGACAATGCAGAGCCCGCAGGGGTGAGCACTCCTGCTTTCCAGCCCTTCCCTGAGGCTTCCTGGGAAGCCACCGTGAAACATTTCTGGTGCAAACACCCGTTTCCGTCTCACTCTCTCTCAGTCTCGCTCTGCCTCATCAAAGAGCATCATTTTACAGGTGTTGCTGCTCAGCTGGGGGATGGGGAAAGCTCTTCTCAAAGGCAGAAAGCTTTGCTAAGCTTGGGTTTTGGCTCAGCTTTTCCTGTTTTGAACTTGAACTTCACATGACTGTGGCGTAAGCAGAGAAATGAGGTTGAGGGGGGTGGGGAAGTCAGTGGGGGAGATAAAGTTGAATTTTTCGGATGTTTAATGCACAAATTGCTGCCTGCTCCACTGGATCCCAGTGGAACATCTGGAGCAAACAGCTGGTTTTGCTTTGCTGCTCTGCAAACAGGGCTTTGGAAGGAAACAACCTGCCCCCACCCAGCCCCGAGCTGGTTTCGGTTGTCTCAGATCTCATTTGTCACTTCTCCAAGTCGGCCCTAATATAGAGAAATCCGGGTGGCTTTTCTCCCACTGCTGGATTTGGCCAAGATAAGGTCCACTGCCCAGTATGGAGCTGGGTTTCTCTCTGGGTCCCACCCTTGGTGTCTTCCCAGAAACACTTTGGGAAGGCTCTGGCTGCTCAGTGCCCTGGAAAAGTGTTTTTCTGACGTGCCATCTCCCCCTTCCCTCCCTTGCAGTGCGTGCTGTATTTATGGAGTTTAAAGATAAATCATCCCAAAACGTTGTTCCTCCTTCGAGGGAACCACGAGTGCAGGCACCTCACAGAGTATTTCACCTTCAAGCAGGAATGTAAGTACCAGCAGCGTGAGAAGGATTTAAATGTATTTAAGAAATATGTTTTTAAAAAAGGTGTTGGGAGCAGGTGTGGGCCTTAATTTTTGTGCCTCTGGGCACAAAGATTAATATCAGAGCTGTATATCAGATTACCAACAAAATTAATAATCAGGTTAATATCAGGCTGATAATCAGATTAATATCAGAGCAAATTAATATCCAGAGCTGTAAAACCCTGTTGTCTGTTTTCCTGCTTACACAATTCTGAAGTTCTCAGCCCCTGCTATAAAAAATACCACCAAAAATCTAATCTGTAAGTCCTGCAAAGCACCAAGTGTGTGATGATGTGGCCTTTTGGTTGCAAAAATGGAAGGAATGGGAACACATCTCCCCTGGTGAGCCAGTCACATCCTCCCCTCCCTGACTTCCAGGCCCAGCAACGTGTAATCACTGCCAAAAGCCTTTTCAGCTCCAGATTGTGCAGCTGGGATCAGTGATTCCAGCTGGAAACAAGGAAAGGCTTTGCTCCTCCCTGTTTGCACTCGGGAGAATCATTTACCTTTAGGATTGTTTTAGTCAGAGATGGTTTTGTGCAGCATTTATGTCTTTTCAAACCAGTGCTGAGGAAAGGTCATGGAATGACCCCTCTCCCCAGAGGGTGACAGTCATTCCAAGCAATAAAAAAGGTAGGCAACAGCAATGCAAAGCTCCATTAGGGAATTCTTGCCCAAGGACCTGACCTGGTGAGTCCAGTCTTTGGCCTTCACCTCTGGGTGCTGTTGGATGGGGGAAGGCTCGGGGGTGATGAGGTGATAACCTGTGTTTGCTCTCAAAACAGCTCTCAGCTCCTTGCTGGATCCTGTAGCCATCAGGTGGGGCAGGAGACCTCCTGTAGCTGAGCTCAGTCAGAAAACCAGGACATGGGGGTTTTTCCCCTTTGGAAAAGAGCAGATGCTGCCTTTCCCCTCCCTGAATCATCTCTGAAATAAGGATATTTCTGGTCCTACTTGAGCCTTGCTGCAAGAGCCAAACTGCTTTGGAAAGGCCATGGCATCTCTCTTTAATGTATGGAAAAATCATCTTCACCTCTGCCTGGGTGAGGCATCAGTGGAGACTGTCATCACTTGTAACAGTGTGAAAATCCATTTATCCCAGAGCATCCTGGGCCAATCCTGCCTCCCAGCACCCGTGGCTAGCTGAAAAGGCAATTCCTGCCTTCGAGGACTGATGTTGCTGTGCCAAATCCAACAGCTGCTGCCTTTCCCTCTGTATGGCCTGCGTAGGATGAGCCTGGAGGTGCAGCGGGGATGTAGGGAAGGGATGGGATGGCTTTAAGAGCATCCCAAGGTTATTCTCTCAGGTGGAAACAGTCTCTTTTCTGTGTTGATCTCAGTGCAGGTGTTCTGGAAAACAGCTTGAAGGGAGGTGAATATTCCTGAACAAGGCCAGGTTACGGTGAAGCCTTTTCCTCTTCACGCCCAACAAATGTTTTCTAAGTCAGTATTTTCACAAATATACAAGTGCAAAGCTGGATTTGTGGGCCACAGACATAGAATTTCCGTGTCACCTCAGGAGCTGGGCTCCTTGAATTTATTCCTCAGCACTGTGGCTGATCAAAGCTTTATTTCATTCCCATTTCCAGGTCGAATCAAATACTCGGAGCGAGTGTACGACGCGTGCATGGATACATTTGACTGTCTTCCTCTTGCTGCCCTCCTAAACCAGCAATTCCTGTGTGTCCATGGAGGACTGTCTCCAGAAATCACATGTCTAGATGACATTAGGAAAGTAAGTCATCTCTGTGGGGCCTTCCCATCACCTCTGATTCCAGTGGGGGGTGTTAATGGCTCGACTCCTGCATGGATTTCCAGGGGGATGGAGGTGTCTGTGTCTTGCCACTGCTCCCATCAGCAGCCTCCTGATTTTGTGTCCGTTTTCCAGTTAGACAGGTTTAAGGAGCCTCCAGCCTTTGGTCCAATGTGTGACCTGCTCTGGTCTGATCCCTCAGAGGATTATGGCAACGAGAAAACACTGGAGCATTTTGCCCACAACACTGTCCGAGGCTGCTCCTATTTCTACAGGTAAAGGGTGTTTTAGGGGGCACTTTGTCTCCCCTTACACAAAAATAAATCCCTCTTCAGGTCCTTCTGTGGGGCTGTGCAGTGTACCTGAAGTATTCTTCTCTGGGCTCTGATGCACAAATGATTGTTTGGGATTTTTTCTTCTGTAATACCGAGTTGTCTTTGGATAAGTTACTTTATGAAATTGTGGTCTCAGAGGGCAGAGATTCTCCTTTTGCCTGGCACGGTGCCCTGTGAGTGGTTTTCAGTACCAGGATCTTTAGGAAGAAAATCTTTTCCTGCCTAAAAAAGCAGCATTTGTGCTGACAGACCGTTTGTAGTGAGGGTTTGGCACCAGAGTTCTGTTTGACAGAACCCTTTGCAATTAATTTTCAAATTATATACTGGCATTTTGGGGTGTGCTGGACACCAACCAGATGGTTTCTGCAAGTGGCTTGTCCCTGAAACCAAGACCACACGTTCTCTGTGCTCTCCTTTGCCACCTGCTGAGTTATCCTTGCTTTCTTGTCTTCCAGTTATCCTGCAGTGTGTGAATTTTTGCAGAACAATAGTTTGTTATCCGTAATCCGAGCTCACGAAGCCCAGGATGCTGGGTAAGTGCTGCAGCAGGGCTGGGCAGCTTTGGGCTTTTCCTGGGCAATGTTTAACACTTGGCCTTGTTTTCCAGGTACCGAATGTACAGGAAGAGCCAGACAACGGGCTTTCCCTCACTAATCACAATCTTCTCTGCACCAAATTACTTAGATGTCTATAACAACAAGGGTAAGGGGCTCTTAGGGGGTGTCAGGAACTGTCCTAACAGGGTCAGGGAATCCCTCATCCAGACTGGAAAAGGCCTCCAAAATCATTGAGCCCACCCTGTGCGTGATGCCCACCTTGTCCCCCAGCCCAGAGCACTCAGTGCCACAGCCAGTCCTGCCTTGGGCACCTCCAGGGATGGGCACTCCAAACCTCCCTGGGCAGCCCCTTCCAAGGCCTGAGCACCCTTTCCATGGAGAAATTCCTCCTGATGTCCAACCTGACCCTCCCTTGGCCCCTAAGGCCGTTCCCTCTCCTCCTGTCCCTGTCCCCTGGGAGCAGAGCCCAATTCCCACCCAGCTCCCCCCTCCTGGCAGGGACTTGCAGAGCCACAAGGTTCCCCCTGAGCCTCCTTTTCTCCAGGCTGAGCTCCCTCAGCTGCTCCTGCTGCTCCTGCTGCTCCTGCTGCTCCAGCCCCTTCCCCAGCTCTGCTCCCTTCCCTGCACACGCTCCAGCCCCGCAATGTCCTTCCTAAATTGAGGTGCTCAGACATGGACACAGCACTCGAGGGGCCTCCCCAATGCCCAGCACAGGGGCACAATCCCTGCCCTGCTCCTGCTGCCACCCTGGTTTTGCTACAAAAATACACTATTTTTGATACAAAACCCTCTCCTCCAGTTGCATTCTTGGGCATGAAGTGAAAGAGAGCTTTGTGTGCCGAGCTGAAGTGGTTGGTTCTCTGACTTAATGTGTTACTGTGGTAATTAGCTGTCGAGTCATAGAGCCTGGAATGAAGCTTTTCATTCCCAGCCACAGGACAACGGAGCCCTATTGTGGGATGCTGCCATCCCAGAGAAGCTGATAGTGTAGGCAAGCTTCCCACTTCCCTCTAAACCACGAGGGGATTTTCCTCAGCTCTGGGGGTTTTTTACCCCTCACTGTGGATCTTTGCTTTGTGGTTTGCATAAATTTTAACAGCTTTGTTCAACTGGCCTTCACTGGTTCAACAAAAGTGAACTAAACCTAAGTAAACTAAAAAAATTATTGTTTAAGCCTTCCCATGTTGGGGAACTGAGAGTTTGATTCTACACAAGTGTTAATTCATGTTGATAATGAAGTTTCATTAACACAGGTACAACTTCCAAAGGTTGGGAGAGATGGGGGTGTTCACCTGGAGAAGGGAAGCTCCAGAGAAACCTGAGAGCCCCTTCCAGGCTCCAGGAGAGCTGGAGGGGGATGGAGGGACAGGACAAGGGGACTGGCTTCCCACTGCCAGAGGGCAGGGATAGATGGGATATTGGGAAGGAATTCCTCCTGTGAGGGTGGGGAGGGGCTGGGATGGAATTCCCAGAGAAGCTGTGGCTGCCCCATCCCTGGAAGTGCCCAAGGCCAGGTTGGAGCAACCGGGGCTAGTGGAAGGTGCCCCTGCCAATGGCACTGGATGAATTTTAAGGTCCCTTCCAACCCAAAGCATTCCATGATTCTCTGAAGTTGATGGTGCCCATGGACACGTGTTCTCTTTGCTTTTTCTCTCCCAGCTGCTGTACTGAAATATGAAAACAATGTCATGAACATCAGGCAGTTCAACTGTTCCCCTCATCCGTACTGGCTTCCAAACTTCATGGATGTCTTCACATGGTCTTTGCCTTTCGTAGGGGAAAAGGGTAAGAGGGATTGGGATTTCTCCTCCGAGCTCCCAGTGACTGGTCACAGTTCCATGAGTGTTCGAAATGTGTCCCATGTGTGTTGGGAGAGTGCTCGTTAATACCAGGTAGCACTGGAAAACAGTTCAAATTCAAGGAAATGTTCACGTTCCTGGTTTAAATTCTTGGGAAAACGGTTTTTTTATGCTTGTTTTAAAGACCTTTCACCAACAGAACGCTCATTTCTCGCTCTTCCTGCATTTCTGATAGGGCTGATCATGAGTTGTGTAGCCCCACCTCAGAATTTGGAGGCATTTCTTCTGCTCTGGGTTTGCAACAGAGTAATTAAAAATTCCTGTTGGCTCCTGGCCCACCAAAAAGGAAACATTCACTTCAGTCAGAGGCTTATTTCATTCTGAGGGAGGCGAGGCAGCTTAAAATATGCCCAAGACTTTGCCTCAGCTTCCCAGCAAAAGGATTTTTTACATCTCCTGAGGAGTTTAAATTCCACCCGTGTTGTGTGTTTGGAGTGTGGATCAAGCTCTGAAAACTCCCAAAGGTTTTTTTTTTGACTTTGAAGCACCAGAGGTTGAATCCCCCCCCTCAAATTCAGAGTTCCTGGAGCCAGGTGGCCTGTTGGGAGGGTCGGGATGGGGAGGGGGGACCTTGGGCGAGCTCAGGCTGTTCTGCAGGAATGTTGGCACCTCATTCCCCACGTCTGGTTCCTCTGTGATGTGCTTGGACTGCATCCACCTCCTTGGCAGAAGACAGAGCGTGTGTCGTCTGCTCTGGTACCGCTGCGAGGTACCAGCAGCTGTGGCTAAAAGTGTCTTTAGGCTCCCACTTCCAGGGAAGAAACGACCTTGAGAACCATGCCCTGCTCCAGCTCGCCCTCCAAATCCCCCTGAGTGCTACCATGTGCCCCAGGCCTCTCTGACCCCCCTGTCTGTGCCTCTTGCAGTCACCGAGATGCTCGTTAACATCCTCAACATCTGCTCCGATGACGAGCTGATTTCGGATGGTGATGAGACGTTGGAAGGTAAAATATCACTGTTGGGACCTGGTAACAGTGCAGGGGAAAGGTGGGGAAGGTGTTTGATGCACTTGATTTATAGCTGGATGCCCAGCCAGGGTCTCCAGTTCCTTTTTGGCCAAACCTTGTGCAGTTCTGGGTAGGAAACATTTTTTTTTTTTATCTCGCTTGCTGTTCAGTCATAGAGAAATTAAATGACATTCACTGCGACTGACACTTCTTGCCAGCTACTCTGGAAATGCTTTCCTGCTCCTTACACAGGCTGCTGGTTATTTTCTCCCCCAATTCAACTTTTTCTGCACCAAAATATCCACCCAATCCACTCATCTGTTGCAGTGAACTCCTCCGTAAAGTGGCTTCTCACGTCACCCCTCCCCAAAAACTAGAATGCAGTTTTTGGCCTTGATGAAAGGGGCAAATCAGTGGCTGAGCTGACGTGGAGTTTGGAATTTGGGGGGCCTCAGGAAGCTGAGGGGGGCAGTGAGAAGTGGGGCCCTTGAGCTGCTTCTGTCCCAGGTGGAGACTCTTAACCCGCTTCTCCCATTGCATTTCGTTCTTGCTTTTTGTTTTTTGGTTTTTTTCTTTCCTCCCGTCCCATGAAAATTAAATTTGTTTCTTCTATCTCTGTCTTCATCTACTTGTTTCTTGGTGTCTCCTCTCCCTGAAGATCACTACATTTCAAGCTATCCGAAAGGTACCCAGCTAGAATTTGCTACGAGCTTAATTTTCACTGCCTGTGCCACCAGATCCTTGAAGTGGATTTCGAGAGCTGACTAGTCAGGCAGGCTCTTCATCCCCTTTCAGTTTTAACATAAGCTCCATGTGTTTTTTAACCCTTCTGCGTTCCTCCAGGAGCCTGAGGAACGGGGTCACGTTTCTACCTGATTCTGAATGCAGCCACGTAGTGCATGGCTGAGCCATGGTGCATGTTAGACCTGGGTTTGGCTTTTCTGTCCTGATGTGTACTGGGCCATGTGAGGAATCTCAGCTGAGAGGAGATGGATTTGTTTCCCTCGATTTACCTGAGTTGTTTTTTTTTTTGGTTTGGTTTCAGTTCCCTCCATGCTTTTTCTCTCCCGTTCGGTCCGTGGAGCGGGAGGGGAGTTCACGTCTCTCACGTTGTGTTTGTGTGGGGTCCGAGCAGAGTTGCAAGGCTCTGGCCAGCCCTTCCCTGTGCTCCTTGGATGCCAAAGCTGATGCTTGCGTGGCACAGCAGTGCCCATCAGCCCTCAGATCCCTCCGTGCTCTGCCTTGCAAAACTGTGTCTACATGGCTGAGTCATTTGTGTTACATCCTGTGTAGTGTGAGCCAACCTGGTGAGCTTCCAACAGAAACCTCCCCGAATCCGTGTCCTTTGGTGGTTCTACTCTCTCTAGAGCTCTCGAGTCCGTGTGTCATCTCGTTGGTGTTGCCCTTCTCACTGCCATCCTGATGCCATCCTGATGCCATCCTTCAGCACTGTTCTCTCTCCAGTGTAGCTGTGAATCTGTAAACCATGATTTCTTTTCCTGGAGTCAGGCAGGTGCTTCATATTGACATTCCCTGGAAAGCAGGAGGCCTTCAACATGCTGCTCTTTGCTCTTTTCTCTCCCTAAGGTGGGACAACAGTCCGCAAGGAGATCATCAGGAATAAGATCAGAGCCATTGGGAAGATGGCACGTGTGTTCTCAGTTCTTCGGTAAGGATGGGTCGGGAGCTGGGTTTAATTTGGGGACTGGGTTTAATTTGGGGCCTGGATGACAGGGGAACATGAGTCAGAAAGGAAGGAAGGGGAAAACCTCACAAAACTCTTCCTCCAGAGCAGGAGGCGTGAGGTGGTGGGTTTGGCTCTTTCAGGACACATTTACCTGGAGGAAGGTTGTGGTGAGATGGGGGTCAGGCTCTTCTTCCAGGCAGCAAGTGATAGGATGAGAGGAAACAGCCTTGAGTTGTGCCAGGGGAGGTTTAGGTTGGATATTAGGGAAAATTTCTTCATGGAAAGGGTAGTCCAGCCCTGGCACAGGCTGCTCAGGGCAGTGGTGGAATCACCATCCCTGGTGGGATTTAACAGACGTGTGGATGTGGCACTTGGGGACATGGGTTAGTGGTGAACACATGGTGATGGTGCTGGTTGAGGGTTGGACTTGGTGATCTTAGAGGTCTTTGCCAACCTTAACAATTCCATGATTCCTTGATTCCCGAGGCAGAGCTGTGCTTGGTCAGCCCAGGGCAAGCTCCCCTTTCCATGCCACTCCCCAGTGTGACCTCTGTGAACTGGGTGTTGTTGTGTCCCTGCAGGGAGGAGAGTGAGAGCGTGCTGACCCTCAAAGGCCTGACCCCCACAGGTACCCTGCCCCTGGGAGTGCTCTCGGGGGGCAGGCAGACCCTCCAGACCGGTGAGTATCCCTGATCCACCCCCCCAGCACTGCTCCACCTGCCCCAAACCCCCCCTGCCCAGCCCCCAGCCTGCAGGGTGCCAGGGGACCCCGGGGATGGCTCAGGCCCACGGGGTGGAAGGATCCCGAAATAGGAAGGAGCAGAGGTGTAGGTGGGGATGTGGAGAGATGCCAAGATGTCCCTGTGTATCCTCGAGGAAGAAACCCCACAGCACCCCACAAAGCATGTGCATTGCTTAACTGTATGTTTCTGCAAGGATTTTTATCCTTTTTTTTCCCTTCTGATGCTGCATGGTGCACATCCTCTGCCTCACCTCGCTGCTGCTGCTGCTGCTGTGTGACAGCCTCTGTGTGAATGTGACAGTGACACACCTTGTTTGTTCTTTGTTAAACCCCGCCCAGATCTGCCCCTGGGAAATTAGGAATCCCAAACACAGGAAGGTTTAGCCAAAGGAATGAGATTCCTCCAGGCTTGGATGTCTTATATTAAGGCTTCTCTCAGGTTTTGATCTGGTTTTGGAGGTTTCTTTCCACTTTGCTCCCTCCCTCAGCCGCTTTGTGCTGATGGAATGCTGGGAGCAGGATCCAATCCATAGGCTTTCCACTCGGAGGGAGGGAGGTTGGCTGATGGTCAGGGAATGAGCTGTCCCAGTAACGTGTCCCCAGAGGGAATCCTGTAATCTAGTGTTTTAATCCTTTCCTGCCATCCTTTGAATGCTGGCATGTCCCCAGCTTCCCCCTTCCCATGGGCACCGGGGATTTCCTGCAGCTCACACAGGGATGAGGCTGGGCCTGCCTGGATTAAATAGTTCACGAGTAGGAAACGTGCAAATGTTGCTGCCTGCTCCCAGGGAGGAGGCAGCATCACTCCCAAACTCAGGGATTTCTCTGCCCACAGAGGAGGATGGATTTCTTCCCCTCCCACCCCCCCTTTTTTTTATAGAAACCATCATGGTCCTGTCGCCCCAGTTCTGGGAACAGAGCCTGAGTGGGAAGGTGGCTGGTGCAGCAGCTTTGTCAGGGTGATGCTGTGACGTTCTCCAGCCCCTTCTCCTCTCAGGGCATTCTCTGAGGGTTCCCAGGGACCTTCCCCCTCCCCCAAAATAAGCATCTCCCCAAGACAGAACAAACAAGCTGGGCCTTTGCTCTGCCTTACCCGCCCTGCCCGCTGCCTCTTCCTATGGCTGCGGGCTCCACCTGCACTCCCCTCGGCACCACCCTGCTTCTTCTGCCCTCCTCACCCCCTTTTCCCCATCCTGTCCCCTTCTCCCACCCCTTTTTCCCAGTCCTACCCCCTTCTCCCACCCCCTTTTCCCCATCCTGCCCCCTTCTCCCACCCCATCCCATTTCACACATCCCTTTGCACTCCTGGCAGCCTCCTGGTGAATTTATGTGAGCTCAGGGAGGAGAAGAGGGGGGTGCTCCCCTTTATGGGGTGCCTCTGCACCCCAAAAAACCCCAAACTTGGCTACAGGTAGCAGTGGGGGGGCCCCTTCCCTCCTGAGCCTCCTGCCAGCCTTCCACAGCACGGCTTAGCAAAACCGATGGAATAAAGTCACCAAATCGGGGCAAAGCTGTTCAGCCACAGCTCCGTCCTTCCGCCGTGGCCTACCAAGGACCATGTGGCCTTTGTATTGGGGCCAAAGTGGTGTTTTGAGGCTAAAAAGCAGAGAATCTGTTCTGGGGAAGGGCCTCCTCCCAGATGTTGAGGCAGGGCCTACCAAAACTTGGCCCGTTGCTGCGGCAGGTTTAGGAAGGGGGACGTTTCTCAGCTCGGTGGTGCCTCGTTGCTTGGTAACACTTTTAGGAGGTGGAGCTGAAGCCAAACTGGATTTGAAGCATCAGCCTTATTTTTTCCTATAACTCAAGGTATCATGAGTAGAGCAGCTCAGTATCTGCTGCTTGTCCTTCCCTGGAAAACAGGCTGCCCCTCTCCTCCCCACCGCTCCAAAACATTTCCACATCCCTCGGCATCACTTCCCTCACACAGCTGTGGTGGTGCTGGGTGAATTCTGCACAATTTCCCTCCTGAAGGTGGCCAGGGCGCCCTAGAGCCACCCAGCTGGGAGCAGGGGGGTGACATCCATGGCTTAGCCCGGGGTTATCCTTGTGCTTTCCGTGGGATGCCTTCACCCCGGCACACGCAGCAGGAAGCCCTCTCTCTGCTTCTCCGTTTCTCCGTTGGATCAATCTGTGTGACAAGTCCAGAGGAAAGGAGACTCCCCCTGAGCCCGAGGGGAGTCCCCTTCCCACCCTCCTCTCCACCTGCTGTCACCTCTTCTTCCGTCTCGCCAGTGGTTTGGCAGCACCGGGGCTGGGGGAGCGTGGGCTCTGCGTCGCAGCCATGATGTCGGATCACTCACTGTCACTCTGTTTTGTTTTTTTTTGTTTTGTTTTGTTGTTTTTTTTTCTGTCTTCATTTTTTGCATGCCACTGTTCTTCTGTATTGCAGCCACAGTAGAAGCGGTAGAGGCACGGGAAGGTATGGCTAGAACCCGGCGAGAGACCCCAAACCATCTCCGTGTGTGCGTGCGCTGACCCCAGAGAGCTTTATCAGCCTTTACAGAAGCTTTTTACTCTTGCATCACCAGAAGTGGGGAGCCAAAAAAACACCCAGTGGGTTGGTTTGGGGCTGTTTGAGCCTCCGTGAGGTTGTTGCTCAGTGAAACATCTTCATTTGGAGGGTTGCCAGAGCGGTTCATGCTCTGCTGGTTGGGGTCCTGCAATCTGATCCTGTGGGGGACTCCAGGCTGCCAGCACGGTCAAAATCCTTGGGAAATAGAGGATTTTGTGGTGCTGATGTAATCCCTGCCTTCTGGGCTGAGGTGGAGAGCAGGTTTCTCCTTGTGGAGTGCAGGAATGGCAGATCCCCGAGGATTTTTCCTTGATACTGAATGGGGCCACACAGCTCTCTAAGAGACTTTGCTCACCAAAGGAAGTTGTTTGTAAAGCAGCCAAGCCCTCGTAAAAGATTTGGCACAAGCCCCTTTTCCTTAAATTATGTGGAACACAAAGAAGTTTCACATTTGCTCCGGATCATCACGGCGAGGATGGACATGCTCGGCCTCGCAGTGATGGAACAGAGATGGGAATTCCCTCGGGGGGATCCATCCCTCCCAAAACTGCCCGTGTGTCTCCTGGTCATGCAAGAATTCCGCCTTTGTGATCCAAGGATTAGCTGTTCCCTCTCCTGGTGTTGCAGTGTGTGGTTTGTGTCGGAGTTCCGAGCCTTGTGGTGGTGTCTTTGTTCTGTCAGTTTGGTTTGGCTTCTTTTTTAGAATTATTATTTTTTAGTATCGTGTTTTTCAGCTTTGAATTTTTCCTGAGATTTCACTCTCTGGGGACAGCGAGCACCTGTCTGGTTCTTCAAATTCCCGCTACTCTATTAAAAAAGGGAAGGTGGGATGCTGGGAAGAAATCCTTCCCTGGGAGGGTGATGAGGGGCTGGCACAGGTTGGGCAGAGAAGCTGTGGCTGCCCCATCCCTGGAAGTGTCCAAGGCCAGCTTGGAGCAACCTGGGCTAGTGGAAGGTGTCCCTGCCCATGGGAGGGGGTGGAACAAGAAGAGTTTAATCTCCCTTCCCACCCAAACCATTCCATGATTCCACGAAAAGAGAAGCTTTTAGGGAGCGGCGCGAGTCGCTGCGGTCGAATCCCAAACTTTGCTGCCTTGATTCCCACCCACACCCAAACCCACCACCAGACCCTTCCCCAGAGACCCACACGGGCACACCCCAAACCCAGCCAGGTGCTCTCCGTCCCTCTCACTTACCCCCTTGGTGTCTGCCTTGTGCTCAAGGGCTCCTCCCCGCCAATCCCCGGCTGGGACTAACCTCTTCCCTCCTCCTCCTGCCTTCTCCCGCAGCCATCCGCGGATTCTCCCCGCAGCACAAGATCCGCAGCTTCGAGGAGGCGCGGGGGCTGGACCGGATCAACGAGCGGATGCCCCCGCGCAAGGATTCCCTGCACTCGGACGGGCCCGTGAACTTGGTAACCTCGAACTCTGCGGACAAGAACGGCACGGGGAAGAAATCCCAGTAACGCTCCCAGCGCCCAAACCTGCACCACTAAAGGATCCAAAACTTCATGAATTTTATTTATTTATTATCGGGGTGGGGTGGGGGCAAGGGGGGGAGAAAGCAACGTCACCTGGAGGCACGTCCATAAATCCAGTTCGCATCCGTTCTGTGAGAGAGGGCGACCATTTTGTAATTAATTTTTTTTTTAATTTATGTTCAATATATATAAAAAAGTCCATCTTTTTTTTTTTTTTTAATTTAGAAACCAATCCAACTGCTAGTGCATCCCGGGAATGTTGTGCTGTCCGGCTGCCCTCCCCGAGAGGGCCAAACCTCTGTGGGGGGTGAGGAGGGATTAAAAGAAACAAAAACCAGTCAAACCAGGCAACTTGGGTCGTTGGCTTTGGGACAATTCGGAGTCTTGGCCTGAGCTTTCCAACGCAGGTCCTTCCCTTCAGGATAGGGTTGGGTTGGTTTTCCTTTTTACACCTCTTTTCTTCCCAGATTTTCCTGTTGTTTTCAAGTCCTTGCCTACCTGCAGCTGCCGCTTTAGCAACCGATTCCCTGGAAGGCACGTTGTTGAGTTCCATCCCTTTTCCAAGGTGACAGCCAGGATTAGCTCTGAAGGACTCCAGGGTGTTACACTAACCACAGCACCTTTTCCTTCAGGAATTCGTCTTTGGTCCAGTGGAATCCCAAAATAAGGGGAAGACAGGTGGGGGAAGCACTGCCCCTTGTTGCAGCTCTTCCCCAGCTGTTCCCACTCGGAGCAGCCACTTTGCAGCAGAATTCCCTTGGGAATCGCTCTGATTCAGAGCAGAGGAATTATCTCTGCTGTCTGATGATCTTTGGGAAAGCTGCCAGGCCTGGATTTTAAAGGAAAAGGGGATGATTTATAACCTGGAGAATACAGACCCCCTGTTGTCCCACCACCACATGCTGCGGAGCCCGGGGCACATTCCCTGTTCCCGGCTCTGGAATCAGCCCTTG
>VWZF01001141.1:110961-145510 GCA_013396755.1 Sclerurus mexicanus
TAGTTTTGCCTTTGGATGGAAGGTTTGACTCGGGGACGAGCAGCCCCAAAGTCATGGCCACCAGCACGGTGCCAGCTGATCCCAGCCTCCCTCCATCCACCGTTTTCCTTGAGGGATGCACCTCCAGCCCCAGCCCAACCATCACTCCTAGAAAGGTACCCATGGGAAGAGGCTGAAAATAGAAATTCCACCGAGGAACACAACCCCCCTGAGAGGCTAAACCAGCTCAGGGAGGCAGGCAGGGAGAGAAACCCGGGATGCATGGGGCTGGCTGGGCAACATTCCCATGCCAGCTCTCACCTGGGAAGGGGATGCTCCCGGCATCCCTCTGGCATCCCCAGGGCTGCCCTTCCCAGCCAGGTGCCTGCAGGTGTGCAGCTGCTGAGGTGAGTCAGGGCTCTGGGTGCTATTCCTGGCTCGCCACTGACTCATTACCCTCGGCAAGTCACTTCCCTTTTCCTTTTCATTTCACCCCCTTCGATGGGAAAATGCTTCCCAGGGCACCTAAACCAGAGCGGGGACACACAGCCTGAGCTCAAGCCTGGCACAAACATTCCGAGCTCTCCTCCTGGCATTCCCTCCCCAGGGGTGGAAGGGTGCAGCCAGTGCTGGGGGAGAGGGATGAGGCTCCCATGGAGGCTGGCAGGGAGGGAGGGAGGGATGTGAGCTGCATCCATCTGGGACCAGCTCTAGTCCAGCCTACGGGAGATGCATCAGCTTTGTTGTGACGCTGCCTTTTTTTGGGGTATTAAAAACGGGATTTCACCCGACTTTCCTAAGAAATTCCTCACCTGAAGAGAGGCAGGGCAGATGGCTGGGAAAGAAAACAGAGGATTCCCAAGGAAGGAGAGGGATATGAATGGAGAGCTTTACAAACAGCCCCAGCAGTGACACCCTGCTGGTCCCTGCTTGCATCTCCGGGTGCTCTGAGCACGTCCATCCCAACGTGCTCTTGCCCCAAACTCCCTGGGAGCCGGGACACCAATGGAGCGAGGGACATCACGGTCGAAGCCAGAGGGGCAAAGCTGCTCTCTGAGGATGAAACACCTGGAGGTGGCAGAGAACATCCAGGTTTCAAGGTCCGGAGAGGGTCTGCAGGGGGAACGGGCCAGCGGGACCCTGCCGGCTCTGGGAATTGCGGTTATTCCGGCTGTGCTGGGCTGGAACTGGGAGCCCCGCGGCCGATCGCTAAGGGAACAGCAGGAACAGCATCCCCAGCACCCACCCTGCGGCGCGGGGAGCATTGGCACCATCTGGTAGGTGAATCAGCCTGCAGACAACTCGCTGGCAGCTCCGTGGAGAGGCCCCCCCCAAGTCGGAGGTGAGATGGATCACGTGCTCCCGCAGCCCCCCCCGGCCCCCGTGGCCCTGCAGCCGCTCCCTTCCCAAAAATACTGCAGGGAAACGCCCACGGCGGGAGCAGCACGGGGGTTTCGCCCTCCCCTCGGTGCTGGACCACCCTGTGATGCAGGGCATGAGGTGCCAGAGGTTCAAAGCTTGATTAGATCCCAACGCTGTCCCTTCTCCAGCCTAAGGAGAAGGGCGAAGGGGGAAGGAAGGAGAGGGAGGAGCGGCAGCAAGTCCCTGAAGGAGGCTGGAGGATGGAAATGAAAGCTGTGGGTTATTTAGGCCACCCCTTCCTGCAAATCCTTGGTGTGGAGATGTCCCAGGAGCCTCCTCTCTGCTCAACAGGAACCACAAGAGACCCTTCAGATGAGCCCTGAGCGTCTCATCACCTCAAACAAGATCCAACCCAGAGCTCAGGGCTCCAAATTCAAGGCGGATAAAGCCATCAAAACCCAGTGGATAATGTACAGCCAGGGCTGGAACTGCGGGACAGGACGTGATGCATGTACCAGGAGTGTCCCAGATCCGTACAAAATTCCCCTCCAGCTGTCCCTTCTATCCAGCACTGCACCACCACAGGTACCTGTGCCAGGCCAAGGTCCATCTCACCTCCCACCCGCCATCCCACCACTCCCCGTGCCCTCCCACCGGGGTGACGGAATTCCTGGAGGCACAGCAGAGGATTGCTGCAAGAAAGCACCTTGCTCCAAGAGGAATTCCCACCCTGGTGCTCTGCAGGAGGATTCCCACCAAAGGATTCCCACCTGGCAGTGCCCAGCAGGCAGGAACAGCCTCTCACCTGTGCCCGGACCAGCGACTCAAAGCTGGGTTTGAAGTAATCGATGCGACTGCTGTAAAATTTGGGCATTTCCTCCAGGAGCTGCTTGTTTTTGGCTTCAAAGTCCTCCTTCACTGGGCGCAGCTCTTCCCGAGCCTGGGAGAGGAGAGGGTGGGGGTCAGGCACCTGAGAAAATTCCTTTGGGAATACCTTCAAAGAGGCCAGCCCAGGACAGCGGAATGCTCTGCTTTGACCTGAGGACAAGCAGTGACGGCCAGTGGAGTCTGGTGGGACCCAAGGGATCATCCACTGGAGTCTGGTGGGACCCAAGGGATCATCCACTGGAGTCTGGTGGGACCCAGGGGACCATCCAACAGAGCCGGGTGGGACTCCAGTGACCATCCAGTGGAACCTGGTGGGACCCAAGTGATCGGCTAATGGGACCTGGTGGGAACCACAGGACAATCCAACAGAGTCCAGTGGGATCAGAATGACCAGTTAATGGAACCTGGTGGGAAACAAGTGACCAGTTAATGGAACAAGAGAACCTGGTGGGACCTGAGTGACCATCCAATGGATCCCGGTGGGAACCAAGCTCTGACCCTGGAAAGCCACGGGACACCCACAGAGGCTCCGAGACAGGTCGTCTCCTTGCCTTAGGAAAAACATGGACAAAAACCAGCCCCAAGGCTCAGTCAGGCTGGAGAACACCCCTGGCCTTGTCCATGTCCCCTCTCCCTGTGATTCCCAGGACCATCTCCCCAGGATCCTGCCCCCACCATCCCTTTTGCCCGTGACCTTCAGCTCGGCGCGTCCAACTGGCTCCTTTAAACAGAAGCGTGGGGAGAAAGGGAAATGTCTCAGGGATGGTGTGGAAAAGGGCAGGAGGGGGTGGGCTGTGAAATACTAGCCCAGTTCAAGTCTGCCACTTAATCCCAGTGCCATTCCAACGGGAGGGGGGTGCAGGAGATGCGAGCCCAGCCACGGCGCCGGTCCCGCTGCCGGGGACAGGCACAGAATGCCAGAGGGATGGCATGGACAGAGCTCCAGGCTGGCAAAGCCTCAAATCCTCCGGGTCTGAGAGGCAAAGGAGCAAAATCATGAGTGGTGAAACTCCCGGGATGGAGCTCACGGAGAGCAGAAAACTTGGAGTAAATAACGAATGAAATTCGCAGCTCCATAATTAAATACCCGGATGAGACGAGGCCATTTCCCATCAAATCTGGACCTCTTGGATACCCCACTGGGGATTGCTTAAGGCTTCCTCCCACAGGTGTTGAAGCTCATGCAGTGTTTAGTTAAGGTTTTTTTTTTTGGAGGGGGAGAGGGAATTAGATCAGAAGTTCATTAAGGGGAAAAAATACACTAAATAACTAAAACCTGCTTAATCACCAGGACAAAAGCATTCCCACTTTTCCAGCCCCAGCTTTAGTCTCCGAGGCTGAGCAAAATAAGCTGCTTACTGTTAAATCAGAGGTGTCTTTTGTTCGGGCTGTTCTTAAACACAAAACTTCATTTTTTGGGGGAAACTCATCAGAAAAACACGTTTCCTTTGACGCTGGGAATCAATTGTTCCTTCGAGGATCAGGCCACGTGCTGTCGGAGCCACAGATTTGGGGAGAAACGCCGGGGAAGACTTAATTAAAAAAAAAACCAAAACCCTCATCACGAATCCGCTAAAATTTGGGAGAGAGAAAACAAAATCCGGCACAACTTCCCATTAACCAATTAGTGCGATTTTCCAAGACGGATTTTTGGAACAGGTGGCAAACACAAAGCTGGGGAACGCTCTGATCTTGTCCCTTTTCCCCTCCAGCTGCTCGCCCAGACGTGGAGGTCAGGGGGGAACCCCCCTGAGCATCGACCTCAGCGCCGGCTCTGAGCATCCCCAGCTCCTGGGGCTTCGATCCCATTTTTATGTTGGAAAATATTCCTTTTCCTCCTGGAAAAGTGGCTTTTTCCCTTCCCCGAGAGCTTTAAAACCTGTGCTATCCAAATGGGATTTTTACACGGATAAAAGACATACTTCCAAAACGTATCTCGTGGATGTTGGATGCCAAGAGAAAAGCTCTTCCCAAGTTTTCCTGGGAATTCTCTGTGACTATCTTGGTACCTGGTGCAGCTTGGCGAGGACAGGGCCAGTCCTCTCCTTCTCCTCATATTTTTCCACCTTGGATTGCAGGCGTTTGTAGTCCTGGAGCGTCTGTTCCCTCCTCTTCACTGCCATGTTCAGGCTGGGGAAGACACTGCTGAACCTGGAAAAAGGATGGGAAAGGGTTGGCACGGGATATTTTGGATGGCTGCAGCACTCCAGGCAATCACCGGCCTGGGTTCCATGGTAGGGAAACCCAAACCATCCCAGGAGTCTTGGACGAGCACAGAATACACTTTATTAGTGTGGTGTTTCCCCAGTCCCCTTATATATATAAAGAGGCAGAGAAGCTGGATTGAAAGACCAGGAAAAATAAAAATGAGCTGCAAAATAAATATTTAAGTACAGCAATTGTTTGTCCCCTTTTTTTTTTTCGTTAATTTTTTGCCTTTTTGGTTAATTTCCTTTTTTGGCATTTCTAAAAACTTCTTTGGTTAATTTTTTTGATGGGGGGGGCAAATTTTCTGCTACTTTTGGCAATTTTGGGGTTGCAAACTCGGCTCAAGAGGAGCTCTGACCCCTCCCCAGAAGGATTAACAGCATCCAACAATTATCCAGGCTACGGGAAGATTCATATTATTAAAATGTGTTACAAATTGAGGAAACACGAACATCTGATGGTGGAGACGAGAGAGAATATTTTTGAATGCGACAGAGAAGGGAAAAGCAGGAACTGGAGCTTTGCTCTTGTCTCCAAATTCCAGTAAATCAAATTATACTGGATACCAGGGCTGGGCTGTGGGTTCATATCAAATGGGTGATGCTCCCTCTGGAGATATTAATTTAATATTCATCACTTGTAGAGTGATCTGGGGGGGGGGTCAAAGCCAGGAACTGGTGGTGAAAAATAAATCTCAACAGCCTGGGGATGGATTTTACTTCCAAGAGGGAACAAACGGCTTTTCCACCTCTTTAAATGGAAAAAAAAAATATATATATAAAGTGGCTGGGGGGCACATTAGCAAAAAGACAAGACACAAATATCGCTTGATGAGTGTAATTTGCTTTAGAAGTGACCTAAATCCAGGGTTCAACCAAATCCACGGGTGTTCCCAGCCACTCCATCCCCCTATTAAAATCCCATTTTCCGCTGCCGTGCTCGCTCCAGAGGGTGCTGATGTGCTGGGCTGGTGGGTGCCGAGGGAAAACTTCTATCCCTGAGCCTCGGTTTGCAAAGGGCAAATGCCAGGAGAGAGGGAGAAGTGGGAATGTTTGTGTTTGTGTGGAGCATCCCTCACTGAGGTGCTGAACAGGGATGAGATCCTCCGATCCCCGCCGGTCCCTGCACATCCCCCAAGGCTCTCGTGCTTGGCACGGGACAAATCCACATAAATATATATTTATCCCCTGATATTCTCCCTCTGAGCCACGCTGTTGCGACAGGCTGGGGCTGTGACACGAGGAACAACCTGGAAAAGTCATCAGGGAGCTTTTCCAGCTGCCCAGGGAGGAACAGATGCTCTGCCCTGACATTGCTTTTTATGGGCACCGTCCCACACGGTCCCATTATATTTAAATGGGTGACATGTCCTGGATGCACTGGGCTCCAGGCATGGTCTCACCAGCTCCTGGGCTGCTAAAATATCTCCTACCTCTTTATAAAGTCCATAAACACGCTGGGAGAGGGGGTAGGGGAATAGGGATGGGAGGGAAGGAGGGCACGGAGGACAGGAAGGGGTGGTCAGGCTGAGAGGTCTCACAGAGAAATCGTTTGGTTTCATGGAATCATGGGATGGTTTGGGTTGCAAGGGACCTTAGGGACCATCTAGTTCCAATCCTATGGGCAGGGACACGTTCCACAAGACCAGGAGGCTCCAAGCCCTGTCCAACCTGGCCTGGAACACTTCCAGGGCTGGTTTTAAACCAGGTCTCCTCACCACGGGTGTTTTTTGCCAACAGCGCAGACTTGATGTCAGCAGCTGGAGGTCGCAGCTTCTGCAGGAACTCCTCTCAGTTATTCATGATGGAAAGGATGGACCCCACCAGGCCAGGGGCTCTCTTGGCTTTATTTTATGTTTCACCCCTGATGAGGGAGGTTTGGTAATGACACACAACCTTGGACCTGGAGCAAGGCTGGAGCATGGAACAAGGACCACGGGGGAGAGTTGAGCTGCTCCCCCACCACAAGCTCCTCCTCACAACGAGGATCCAGGCATGGGAATGTCAGAGGAGATGGCCTGAAGCTGGGAAATCCTCCCTTCCCACCTGTGCACCAAGCACTGAGCGTGTCCTGGACGTGACCATCACATCAGCCCTTGGAAAACGCTTACTGAGACGTCTCCAAACCACCAAGCCTTGTGCTGGTTCCCCAAACCAGCTTTTCGTGGCATTTTCCTGATGGGCCAGCCTTTCCCTGGCACCTCCACAGGGCTCCTGCATTAACAGAGCCACGAGACACCAGAGAATCCACACATATCCGCTTTCACCCCCAAACCCACGGTGTAAGGAAGAGCAAACCCTTTGGCTCGGGAAGGCAGCGAGTGAGGACACAGAAGACAATCAGTTTCCATTTACTTTGAAGTCAAATCTGGTTTTTAGAGAGCAAAAAAGGCTCGATTTTGATTCCCCCCCCACCTTTTTATCCCCCCAGTATCAACTCGGTGCAATTTCGCAGCCTGAAACGGAGGGACACTGCTCTGGCAGTGCTTTAAAAAATATCTACAGGGCTGGATCTGAAGAGGCTGAAACTGTGTAGGCACAGCAACTACTGTTTCCCAAGGACTTTTAATGCATAGATTATACGCTGCATTTCAGAGAGAAGGGGGGGCTCAGCTCCCGGGATCCGCAGCCGTGCCCAGCTCCGAGAGTCCTGCACTCTTGGAAATCATGGCTTGGGTTGGAAGGGACCTTAAATCATCCCTTTCCAGCCCCTGCCACGGGCAGGGACACCTTCCCCTAGACCAGGTGGCTCCAAGCCTTGTCCAACATGGCCTTGGGCACTTCCAGGGATGGGGCAGCCACAGCTTCTCTGGGCAACCTGTGCCAGGGCCTGCCCACCCTCACAGGGAGGAATTCCTCCTAATATCTAATTTAAACCTCCCCTTTTCTAGTTTAAACCCATTCCCCCTTGTCCTGTCACTGCCTGAAATTGTGTCAGCGTGGTGGTCCTTCACCTCCAGCGACAGCAGGAAGGATTAGGTCAGTTGTGGCTCCTCTGGATACCACCAACGTGCCAGCCAAGCTTTTCCCATACCAGCCGAGCTTTTCCCATGCCCACCAAGCTCTCCCTGTGCCAGCCAAGCCACCTGGTTTAATTTTCATGCAGGATTAGCTCAGCTCAAGCAGGGGAGGATGCTCCTTCCTTGGACTGCTGTGGATTGAGGCAAAGCTGCCTCCGGATCCTGAAGGAATCACTCCATCTAAACTCCCTGTGATCTCGGCAGCTCTGCAATTCCCCGGGCTTCACAACGAAAGGGTTTCTTGCCCATGCTGAAGCCCTGCCCAGGTTTTTCTCCCTGTGTGGACAGAAACCTGATCCCAAGTGGAGCGCCAGGGGCGGTGACCACCCATGCAGGGCGACAGGGAGAAACGGGCTCGTGCCAGTGCCAAGTTATTCCGACGACTTCATAACTTCACATGTCGGCCCCGAGTCTTCACAACTATCTCACGCATGTTATTTACAAAGGCTGCTGGTGCAGAGCCTGGCACAAAGGCGCCTGCAGAGCTCCTGCCATCCACGGACACATCCAAGCCCCTCCAAGAACAACCCTACGGGGATCAAAGACGTTTTCCAAAGCCTCTGGCTGAGGAGTGTGACCCCTCCTGGCAGCACACAAGGGACAAGGACCGTGGGAAGTGCCGTGGAAAGGGAGCAACACCCAAACAGCATCGGTCCCTCTGGAAGTGGAGTCTCAGCAACTACACCCAGAATTTTAGGGAGCCAGGGAAAGGAGAAGGGAAGCCTCACAAGCAAATCCTGGCTGTTTCACCCACACATGGAGCAAGGGCAACAAATCCTATCAGTGCGAGATGCACAGATGAAAACCCTGGGGCAGATGTGGGAATTTATCAGAGAATCATGGAATCATGGAAAAGACCTTTAAAGATCAAGTCCAAGCGCCACCAGGTTCACCACTAAACCATGTCCCCAAGTGCCACATCCACATGTTTTTTGAACACCTCCAGGGATGGGGACTCCACCACTGCCCTGGGCAGCCTCTTCCAACAACCCTTTCCATCAAAAAAAAATTTCTAATATCTTGTTTTATCAATAATCCCAGCACTGCCCTTCTCCCTGTGCTCCTCCCAGCCCCTGCTTCCATAGGGAATAAGGGGGTCTGACAGCCATAACCAATCCCAAATCCTCACCACCGCCCTCTGCTACCTGAGTTCTAATTTTTTTTACCCAAAACAAAGAAAACCAAAGGCGATTTTAATAAATTTTGGTGGGAACGGTGGTGAAGTGAAGGTAAAACAGCAGCACGGGGGTATTAGAGCCCCCGCCACGAAAGCAGCTTGTGGAATAAGCTGCTGTTGTTCCCTGTCACTTTTTAGGGAAGGCTGCTGAGAGGGGATTACAGCCCAGGCAGCTTAAGAGGAGCAGGTGAGGGGAGATACACAGGGATAACGAAAAGAAAATACAAATTACTATCCCCCTGCTGCTGCAGGGGGAGAGGGGGAACCTGCCCGTGAACTCCTCTTAGGATGACAGGTTATCCTTGGGCAAACATCTAAATCACCCCGTCCTCTGAATTATAAATCATGCTGCCACCTTGATTCCACACCAGCATCCCTTCAGCTTCCTGTAATTAAAGGATGGGGCTGCAGAGACGCTGCCATGGGAGAGAAAAGTGTCCCCAGGATTCCCAGCCCTGCTGGATCCCTTTATTTGTCGGCCCAGCTGACAAGTGGGGGGCTTGAAAATCCCTTCTCTTTGCTGGATGGGGACACTGGAGGAGTGGGAACATCCCATCACCTACCTGCAGCTCCTCTCCTTGCCCTCTCCATCCCAAACCCTCCTCCCGTGGCTTCTCCCAGCCCATTTTTAACACCGGCAGCGGGAATGAGGTGCCAGGGCTTTGGCACAGGGAAAACCAGTGGTAAAACCTTTCTTCCTCCCCATTTTCAAGCGTCTCAAACACTCCCATCGGCAGCCCCTGAGCTGGACTAGGCTGGCACACAGGTGGCTCTTCCCTGTGGCATTATTTTAGGGATGATGGCTTGGATAACGAAACCAAAAGGAAAGGGGCTAGTGTTGGATAGGAAAAAACAAAAATGGAATAACAGACCTGGGGGGCACCAGATGCAAAAGAACTGGGAGAGGCACCGGCACGGCTCAGGGCATTCCTGCCATTCCTCAGCCCGTGCCCACACGTCCGTCCACCCACCAGGAAGGGGGGGGAGAATGAAACCCAGCCCTTCCCTCCCCTCGGGAAGGGGCCCAGGACCGAGGGGCACGGGCGGGATTAGGCGGCGCAGGGGCCATGTGGCCGCTTGGCCTCCAAATCCTCATTAGGGGCTCGCTAAGGACACGAAAGCGGCTTTTCCCGCTTCCGGAGCGACACCCCTGGAGCTGCTCCTCGGCTTCGGCTGCCGGCAGGAAAGGCTCTTTGGGGGGTTTAGGGGAATGGTGGCTGATGGCAGAGGGTGAGGTGGGTGATCCCCTCCCTGCAGCTCTCATTGAGTTTCTAGATCAATCTGCTGCAAACGGCTCCTGGGATGTCCCATGGGGCTGGCAGCCACCCCTGGGTGGTGGCACCCCGCTGGCAGCACCCTGTGTGTCACCCCTGCCAAAGCCAGGGCGACCAAGGCATGCCCATGGCCAAAGACTCCAATTTTGAGAGCAGGATCACCCTCAGAGTCAAGGGGATGGGACTACGCCAGGGTGACTACAACATTCCCATGGCCAAACCCTCTCCAGTTTTGGGAGGAGGACCAGGCACCAGCCAAGGGGATGATACTGTGCCAGGGTGACCAGGGCATGACCATGGCCAAAGACTCTCCAATTTTGGGAGCAGGATCATCGTCAGATCCAAGGGGATGGTACCATGCCAGGGTGACCAGCATATTTCCAATGGCCAAACCCTCTCCAGCTTCAACTGCAGGAGCAGGGCATTGTACCAACAAAAGGGATGGTACCATGCCAGGGTAATCATGACAACCCCATGGCCAAACCCTCTGTAATTCTGGGAGCAGGACCAAGGTGATCTCGCTGTGCCAGGGTGACCACAACACCAGGGTGACCACAACATCCCCATGGCCAAACATCTCCAGCTTTGGGAGCAGGACAATGCTCCAAGGGGATGACACTGTGCCAGGGTGACCACAACATCCCCATGGCCAATCCTCTCCAGTTTTGGGAGCAGGACAATGCTCCAAGGGGATGACACTGTGCCAGGGTGACCACAACGTCCCCATGGCCAATCCTCTCCAGTTTTGGGAGCAGGACAATGCTCCAAGGGCATCGTGCTGTGCCAGGGTGACCACAACATCCCCATGGCCAAACGTCTCCAGCTTTGGGAGCAGGTCCATGCTCGGAGCCAAGGGAATGGTGCTGTACCAGGTGACCACAACACCCCCTTGCTCAGCGGGGCTCAGACAGAGGCTGTTAAACTGAGACCCTGCAGCCCTGGAAATCAGCTCTGAACGTGAAAGGCACTAAATCCCGTGGATCTCCAAACCACCTGGCTTATTTAAGCTGCTTCCTTCCTCAAATATGGACACACAACATGCAGCACTAAGACAACACCCCCGATCCCTGCCCCTGCCCTGGCTGCTCACCCAAGCCAGAGGGAAGAACTGGGAGAGGGAAGGAAAAAGACAGCTGGTTTTTCCCCCCCTTTGCCCCAAATCTGCTGATTTGGTGTGAAATTGCACAGGCATCTCCCAAAGAGGAGCCGATCCCTCCTGACCCTGCCCAGCTCCCTGCCCAACCCACCGGCTGAAAAATGCAATATTCTCACTGGAGTTTGCTCCTTCCCTGAAAAGAAATGAGTAATTCCCAGCCAAGGGGCTCAGAAAGCCAAATTATGAATAACCCTACGTCCCCAGAAGGAGAAGGATTTAAACAATACGAGCCTCCACCCCCCTCCCTCTAAATCTACTACTGCTTTTTTCCAACATGCTTTAACAAATTCCCCAATATTTGCCTGAAAACTCCAATCCCTGGACAACTGAATGGAGATTTTACAGCCCATGTGCCTCTGATTACAATATATTACCACTAATGATAATTGTCTGGATTAAACTTATCTGTTTCTTTGGCTAATAAACTACAAAAGACCACCAGTGAAGATGTAATAAAGTGCAGCTGTTGGAGCAAAAAAGCCTTTTTTCTAGGTCAAAGCAAATTTGGGAGAGGCTTGGGAGAGCTGCCTCGGCGAGGGGAAGGAATACCTAACTGGAAATGAGAAGAGCTCCTCAAGGCAGCTTTCATTAATCTGGGACTTTTATCCCAGAAACGTCGCTGGGGTTTATTTGCCAGCAGGACAAGGGGAGGTGCAAACTCTGCACTTCTCTCCTGCATCTCATTAGCCTCAAAATGGACCCTTGGGCTCCTTAAAAATGTTCCTGGCCAGGGATGCACCTACAAAGGGAGGGGAAGGGAAGGGAAGGGAAGGCAGGGTTTTGTGCTCGGTGTGGAGATGCAGCTCCCCCAGCATGAAACATAAGCTGGTTAAGAGGAGCACCCAGGGATGGTTTGCAGGTGCCAAAGGGCAGGAAAGGGAGGGGGGGGAAATATCATATTCTAGGCCAATGGAAATTTGGGAAGTTGGAGAGAATTGCCAAGCCTGGAGAGCAGGCAGGATGTTGGAGCAAACACCCGTGTGTTTAACTGAGGACTGGACTGAGAACTGATGGTCCCATGGTGTCACGGGATCATGGAATGGTTTGGGTGGGAAGGAATCTTAAGGATCATCCAGTGTCACCCACTGCCATGGGCAGGGACACCTTCCACTAGCCCAGGTTGCTCCAAGCCCTGTCCAACCTGGCCTTGGACACTTCCAGGGATCCAGGGGCATCCTCTGGGAAATTCAGGGCCTCCCCACCCTCATAGGGGAGAATTCCTTCCCAATATCCCATCCATCCCTGCCCTCTGGCAGTTTGAAGCCATTCCCCCTTATCCTGTCTCTCCATCCCTTGTCCCAAGTCCCTCTCCAGCTCTCCTGGAGCCCCTTTGGGCACTGGAAGGGGCTCTGAGGTCTCCCTGGATCCTTCCCTTCTCCAGGTGAACACCCCCAGCCCTTGGAGCATCTTCATGGCCATGGACACATGGAGATGGCTTTATTCTCCCGAATTAACCACGCCAGGATTTAAAACACAGGGCAGGTTTGCAGGGAAAGGGATTGTCTTTCATTTCATCAACTAACACAAGCTGGGGGAAAAAACCAGAATATTTCAGAAACACAAGTTCTTCCAATTTTAACAGAATGCTGGAAGAAAAAGTTAATGTATCTTTCATGAGGACAATCTAGATAATAAGCAACACAATTCCACAGCAAAAGGCTGGGATTTTTTTTTTCCTTTTCCTTTCCTTCTTTCTTCATTTTTTTTTCCTTAAATAAGCAAGAATTTCTGGTCGTGGAAAGACGACCAAGGTAAAACTTGAGTCACCAAACATCCTCCAGACAGGAACATGCTGTAACCTCAGGTGCTAAGTGATACAGGAGATTTTACTTTCAGATTTGGGCAGAAACAACAACTTAAGAATAAAAAAAAAACCAAACCAAAACCACAACAACCCTCCATGTGTCAAACCTAAACTAAAATTGTTATTCAGCAATTTGCAACACTTACTGTCATATTACAGTAATTTCATTTTATTTTTTGCTCGCTTTGCTCTGTTCTTGTAACAAAACAGCAAATCTCAGGATTTCAGAGGGTACTCAGGAGAGAACTGAATTATCCTGAAAGGTTTCAGGGTACAACCTGTGACCCTGGGAAAGGTGGGAACTGTGGAGGAGACCAGGGTGACAAAAGTGTGGAATTTGGGTGTTTTCCTCTCTGTATTCCCCACCTCTTTGGCCACAAAGGCTCTGCAACATCTCTTCCTTCCTTGCACGGAAGTCTTAGTTCTAAACATGCAAGAACTCTCACTTTATTCTTTTTTCTTTAGAAAACACCCCAAGGGAAGAAACTTCTGCTCAGCCAACCAGCTTCTCACCACCCTGGATGCCTCTGTGGAAGATGCCCAGGTGGTTTTGCACCTTTGCTGGGGCAAAGTGTAGGTAGAAACCAACCCACAAACACAGAGTAGTTGATGTCTTTAACACATTTCAGTGTTACTTATCCTTGTGGGTCCCTTCCAGCTTAGGGTGTTCTATGATTCCACGGCCTCTGGCGTTCCTTAAGGCACAGGTGAAGACAGGGATTGTCCCTCAGTGCTGGGCACTGGGGAGGGAGGGCTGGTTTCCAACCTGGCACCACCTCTCCCCATGATCCAGACACAGGACTGAGACAGGACTAGGACAAACACGAGATGATGCTGGTACTCACTTTTTCAAAGGCTCTATGACTGTCTTCTGGATCTGATTCACCTGTGGAAAGCCAAAGGGATGATTGCATGTCAGGTTGGTTGGAAAAGCCAGTTTGCACAAGGATGGGTTTGCACAGAGCCCACCACGGGAGGGTTTGGGATTCTGGGCCCAGCACAAGGGTCTTTAACCAAAAAGGAGCAAATATCCCCCCTGTTCTCAGGGTGAGCTGAAACCCCCAGCACAACCAGAGTGAGAAAAGTGAGATTAGAGAGAAACTCGTGTGGGGAAGGTCTTGGAGATGGTGATAAAAAGAGAAGGAGGATCTGTCTGGAAGGACTCATGGAGTGATGGGATAAGGGGGAATGGCTTCCCACTGCCAGAGGACGGGGTTAGATGGGACAGTGGGAAGAAATTCCTCCCTGTGAAAGCAGTGAGGGGCTGGGATGGAATTCCCAGAGGAGCTGTGGCTGTCCCATCCCTGGAAGTGTCCCAGGCCAGGTTGGAGCAACCCAGTCTAGTGGAAAGGTGTCCCTGCCCATGGCAGAGGGTGGGATGGGATGAGCTTTAAGGTCCCTTCCAACCCAAAGCACTGTGGGATTCTACACCACCAGCACCCCCTGCTCTCCCCTTCTCCAGCCAAAGCCACCTCACCTTCTCCTGGTTGAAGGAGTCCATCCTCTTCATGGCCGTGTCGAAGGCCGTGACCATCTCCAGGAACCCAGGCTCCTGCTCACACAGGGGGTTGGACAGCAGGTCTGAAGAGATTTTCACAGCAGACTTGGACATGGCTGTGGGAGCGTGGAAAAGGAACCCGAGAGGGTCATGTCTCTCCCTGCCAGGGCTGGCACCAACATTTACAAAGGACAGATGGGCAAAAACTGGGCACCCCCGCCAACCTGCACGGCCTTCCAGGGAGATACTCACTGGTGGCTGAGAGGAAAGAAGGGAAAAGCCACCAATTCATTCATGTAAACACCCAGAGAACTGTTTTTATGTAGGTAAAGTCTGAACCACTCCAATGTTACTGCTTGTGATGCTGCCAGAAATAATCCCAGACTAACAAAAGCACTGTTCTCTTAAAAAAAAAACCCTAGATGGGGGTTTTTATACATCTTTTCTCGACAGACTATTAAGTGTCACTCTCAGCCTCACTACAGCTCTGCCACAATGAGAAAAAATCACAGTCCATTAAGTCTTTCAAATGGCTTTACAAGAAAAAAATATGCTTTTGAAGTGGATTTAGTGGGAAAGGACCAAACTGATGGGGCTGGAAGATGAGGCTTCTCTTCTCCTCTCCAGCAGCAGGGACACAAGTTAAGCATTTTCCCTCAATAAATCCAAATCTGGTGCCCGTGGAGAACAAGCCAGGGGGGAATGTAAAGTCCCTTCAGACCCTGGAGTGCCATCAAGAAGTCCAGAAGCACCAGGTGACACTCTGATGGGCTCCACCTCCCGTCTCAGTGAGCTTGTCTCCCATCAGACACATCCCTCTTTTTCCAAACACTTGGTCTTCAAAGGGAAAATTCAATCCCTCTGACAGAACCACTACAAAAGAACAAGAAATTAGCTAAGGTACTGAATGGAAAAAAAGATGAATAAAAAGGAAAGCATCACTATAAACAGGGATAAAATACACCAAAAAAAATAAGCCACTGGTACTAAAAAAAAATGTTCTTTTTCCTCTGTGCTGGAAGTTATTCCAGTTTGAGATCAGAAAGCCAGATGCTTGAGCCGTGCCACGGAGGAGCTTTGGAAAGGCTCCTACTGTACTCCCTCAGATATTAAAAGTTAAAGCCATCTGAATAATGGGGCTTAAGATCATAAATCAAGGGGTTAAACATTCTGATTTAAAGGTTACACACAATTATGCAGAGAGCTCAGAAGCTGCAGAGCTGGGGAGCTCAATGCAGAGCGAGCCTCTAACTACGGAATAACAAAGCTACCGTATCCATCTATTATCCAAACATTAAGGCTTTAGGCATTTAAACCTTTAAACAGATGGGATATAATCCATATGTGTGACCACATCTGAGGAGGGATTTGTGCCAGAACGGGACGGAGTTAAGAATGGCAGAACTCCTTTGGCTGGAAGAAAAATGAGTTTCCCTTCGTAGGACGGCATTGAAAGTGAACCGGAGGGAGGGGAGAGGCTGCGAGCGGGGGGGTCATGCTGGGAGGTTGGGAATTGGGGCGGTTTGGGAATATTCAGGGGGAATTTGGGTCAGGAATTGCCCCTGAATCGCTGACCTCACCTGTTGGGTGCTGGAAAGACACTGTGGGGGGCTCTGAGGGTCCCAGGGAAGAGGAGAGGAGAAGGAGAGGAGATGGAAGATGGGGAGACAGGAGGAGAGGGAAAGGGAAAGAAGAGTGAGACAGGATCACCTGTCCCTCAGGGTGGCCTTCAGGAGGGTCTGCACTGCTCTTTGCTCATAAAACACACGAGATGTAGCTCTAACTAAAGGAACTCAGGATTTTAGAGCCTTGCTTGTTTAAATCTGATAAAAGCAATGGAGACCAGCCAGAGAGCAAACCTGAGCCACGGGGATCCAGTGCGTTACCTGCACCTCGTTTCAATGGAGACCTTTTATCTCCAGTTAAAGAACATCCTCCTGCTCCTTAAGATCCCATTTTGTTTGGAGGGAGGGTGGGGAGGGGGTGAGGGATCTTTAGCCACGGGACAGGGAGTGCTGCTGATATCCCATTCCCTGTTCCAGCCACGCCACTGCAGCTGGAAGAGCCTCGCAGGGATATTTTTGTGCAGGCGGAAGGATCGGTCTTGTTCTGAGCTGGGTTTTTTGGGAAGAAGGTGGAGACTGGAGCCACCAGGTCCGGTTTGCCAGGGAGTGTTTGCAGGCTGTGAATAAGCAACCCCCTCAGCTCAGAGGGATAAGACAGGAGGACACAATGCTGTGGATAAACTGCCATCCCTGTCGGATACGGGGGCTGGATGTTGGCTGAGCAAGCACAGTGATGTCCCCTTGGGAATGGGCACTGCCAGGTGAGCAGAGCAATCCTCTGGGACTGATCTGCTCTACCTCCCTTTCCCTCAGCCATCCCTCACCAGACTGTGCTTGACATCTTCCCCTACACTCAGGATTTCATGCCTTTAAATGAGAAATCAGATCTTCCTGGATCTGGCCGAGGCTCATTTGTGACTCTGCCATGTAGCAGAACGGAAAAAGAAAGTCCTCCCACAGCTCCTCTGGGACTTGAAATGCTCCATATAAACAACGCCCACTGCAAGGGAGGGGAGGGGAATCCTTAACAAGGAAAAACTTACCAAGGATCCCTGACAATGACCAGAGTCCTCGGAAAGGGCAGCTTTCACCCTGGGAAAGAGTCCCGGCAGTGCCTTTCCCAACACTCTCCCTGCGGTGGGAAGGGTGGGAGAGCACGGCAAGAGCTCGGATCCGTGTTTGTGCCTGGCAGTACCCAAGCAGGCACACACACCCCCCAGCACCCAGGTGAGTGTGGATCATGGGAAGCCCCAGGTTTGCCAGCTGGTGGGGCTCCTTCCCACTCCGCTGCCCCACCGTGACCCCAATCCCACGGGAGGAGGGGTGGCCCAGCCCAGCCCACACCTGTTTGCGCTGGTGCATCGGCCTCGGCTCTGGAGCTGTGGGGGCCTGGCACAAACAGGGGCTGCTCCAAAGCACACGCTGAGAGAAACCATCTGTGTTTAAAGCAGCTCTCTGCTGCGGGTTCCTGCCCTGCTCTGTTCAATGATCAGCGTCCAACGAATCCGGCTCCCAGTTCCCCCGGTGTGGGAACACACTGGTTTCCGACTGGAGGAGCTCTGGAGGGAGCAGGGAGGTGCTGTGAGGTGGGACAGGACACTTGCAAGGGCAGATGTCACCCCAGACACGCAGCTGTGGTGGGTACAGGCAGAGATGAGCTGTTTATTGCTTCCTACATCGCCCACTGCCATGAGGAGAAGCCAAAGGAAGCAGCCACTGAGGGAATGAGAAGGGTTATTCCCGACTGGGAGCTGCCAGGTCAGGAATTCCTCCAGGAAACACGGACAGCCTGCGCTCTGCAGACCCCCCAGAGCCTCATCCCACCCTTCCAGGGGCTTCAGACAGTGCTCAAAGCCCTTCACTGAAGTAGGCGCTGCCACAGAAGGCTCAGCTGGAGCTGCTCCTGCCTGGCTAACTGGAATAATGGCACCTATTTTTCAGCTGCAGAAAGTGAGGCAAAGAAAAGAGAGGGCTCTGTCCAAGGCCACAGAGCTCAGGAGACGGGGACTGAGCCCAGCACACCCTCTGTGTTCCCTGGGCTGAGCTGCTGCTCGCAGCCCTCTCGCAGATGGCCTTGTAACGAAGCAAACTGAGTGGGACTGAGCTCGGGATTTGTTTTCCAGACTTGTCACACATTACTCATGTGATCTTGAGAAAAGTCACTTCGTCTCTTTGTGGCCAAGTTCACAGTCTATGTATCCTGTAGTCACTTACCCAAGTCTGCATCTGTGCTTTTCTTCATATCCTTCTGAAGTTTTTTGGTCTGATCTTCCAATCTGAAAGATGGGAGAAGAAGGCAAAGTCGGAATCTTGGAAGGAAAGAAGCCCAAGTGTATCATACATGCAACAAATTTACGGGCTGAATATGCTGGCTTCTGGTGGGAGTTAAAAATATCCAGGCAAGGCTCTATGAAGTTCAGTGCAGCTCAACCCTTTCGGGTTGTTTTCAGATGGTTTTTAACCTTTTCAAGTTGGTGATCTCTTATTCACAGTTCACATATTTTCTCAAAGTCCTCACACTTAGAACAAATGGTAAAGCCAAATGCTTCCAGATGATCCGGGTGAGCTCCTGTGACACAGTCAGGATGGCAAAGCTACTCTTGATCCTCAGAGATGTTGGGCTGTTCATAGAGCCCACAGTTCCCTGGGAATTTTACACTATTTTTTAGAGCTGCCATAATGTGTAAACCTCAACCCACTGCAAATATTTCTCAGGACACCTTTCAACACTCAGCCACCAGAGAAACTCTAAAGAATTAGAAATTATAGGGCAGTGAGTGATTTTCTCACTGGGAAGAGCATAAGTGGCTGAAATTCCCTGGGAAGATGCAGGAAGAGGACAGGACAGAAGCATGTGGCCGGTCCTGTTTGACCAGTGTGGTTGATACTCACTGCTGCAGCTTCCCATATTCCCTTTCAAAGTCTCTCTCCACCTGTGGAAAGAAGAGATGGAAATCAGCTCCAAGGGGCTGCAGGGGAGCCTGGAGTGGCAAACCTGTCCCTGGGAAACGCTGACCTGAACCCTGGGAAGCACAAGCTGCAGCTTCAGTGGGTTATTGCTTCAAAAGGAAATGAAGTCTTGGGGTTTTTTAACTCCCTGCCACCAAACAGCCCCCTCCAAGGATGTGCTCCAGCACGGGAATGGGAAGCTGATGGAGTAAATGGGAATGCAGTAAAAGCAGGGAGGTCACAACTCGAGCAGCGCTGGGGGGACGAGCCCACTTTCTCTTCTGAAAACTGAGAGGAGCTGCTTCTCCTCCAGCTCCAAAGGACCCTGGGGTGGGTCGGGGCCCCTCCCAGCTGCTTCTTCCTTCCTCATCCCCAAGATGGTTCAACTCCCCCCAAATCCCTCAAGCCACTACTGAGTCCTCCCATCTCCGTATCAGTCGCCCCCCCTCCGTAGGCTCCTCATCCCTGCAATAGCTCCATCCCATAAAATCCTTGGGCTGGAGCAACGATCCAAGTGGACTGTGACACCTTGAAAAGGGAGGGGAAACCTGTGCTCAGAGCTCAGAGCTCGAGCACAGCCTTCTCCCGATGCTCCCTCAATGACTGCTCCCTCCTACTTGCTATCTGGCAGCAAACCTCCAGCGATAGGAGATATTTTAAGGAACTTTCTTTCCATGCTGACTGTTTTAACACACTCGAAACATTCATTCCACACCTCGTCAACCAAAGAAGCAAATGGATTTCAATTGACCAGCCAAGAGTAAATACATGCGCGTTTGTTGTCATGGGATCAGCACTGGGTTCACTTGTGTTGTCAAGCTCCCGTGCTATTAAGGAAATGTGGAGTGCTGGAAGCAGCCAGGACTAGAAGGATCCAAAGGTTTGTTCCAATTCTTCACGCTGTCCTCGGGATTTCAATCCCAGGCTGGATGCAAGAGCAGAACGCTTAATAGGGACGTTCGCTTCTCGAGCAAATGAAAAGATTGGAATTTTAGGATGGGAGCTCAGAAACCTCAGTTTTCTTGAAACCTCCTTTTCTAAGTCTTTTTTTGGGCTGTACTGGAGCTGCCCCAGCCCGATATGAAGGCAGGCACTGACCAGCCCCGTCCCAGCCCCATCCCAGCGGCCAGCTGTCCGCACCATCAGCTCCCACCATCCGGGGGATGCGAGCTGGCTCTCCCTGCTGCTGAAAAAACCTCCCCGGAGCTCCAGCTCCCTTTCGTGCTGCTAAAATTGGGTGCTGGAGAACAGGAATGGAGCAGTGTGGGGGCAGCTCACACGACTTTGTGCCTGGTGTTCATGGAGCTGCAGAAATCCGCGGCAGCTGGTGCCGGGAGGTCAGGTAACCGGCACAGAGGAAAACTCACCCTCCATCTCCATGGCTGTTCCGGCTGCTAAAATAACCTGGGAGTATTGCACTCTATTTATAAGCCTTAGGTGTGAATTGTTTTGGTTGCAAACCACAGAGGGTCGGGCACGACTCAAAAAATGTGCCCTTTGAAGGCTGGGGGTGTCGTTGCCTTGGTGTGGATGGAGCTCCAGCCTTCTCCGTGTTCAGCAGGATCTTCCTCGGGTTTGCTCAGCAAGCAGTTCCTCCAGAAACGGGAGGGTTTGGTTATGAAATGCAGCTACTCGCAAATATCCAGGTTATCTGTTCCTTTTTGCTGTCAGATTCCCTCATTTCTGTGCAACAAGCAAAAGGCATCGCTGCTTAATGGATATGGAGCCCTTTCCAGTGCCTGAAGGGGCTCCAAGGGAGCAGGAGAGGCACTTCGGACGTGGGCCTGACGGGGGGAATGGCTTCCCACTGCCAGAGGGCAGGGATAGATGGGATAGTGGGAAGAAATCCTTCCCTGGGAGGGTGGGGAGGCCCTGGAATGGATTTCCCAGAGGATGCCCCATCCCTGGAAGTGTCCAAGGCCAGGTTGGATGGGTCTTGGAGCAACCTGGGCTGGTGGAAGGTGTCCCCGCCCATGGCAGGGGGTGGAACTGGATGAGTTTTAAGCTCCCTTCCAACCCAAACCATTCAGGGGTTCTACGATTCATTCTACAAAGGCAAAACTTCCCCACGGGTGACGTGAACCCCCAAACCTTCCAAGCTTTCCCAAAACCCCCCTTCCCAGCGCCTTGTGTGTTTTCCTCACAGGCTCCAGGCGACTCCACACAGCGACACTTCAGCTGCCTGGCCTGACTCACATCCCCAGCCCATCTCTCCAGAGACAGCTGCCCATGGATTGCTCTTATTTTTCACGCCCACAAGCAGCAACTGGCTCCCAGTCATCACAGTCTGGGAGCTCGTGGAGCCTCCCAGCCATCACAGGAGCCCAGATATCCCACAAAATCAGCCAGGAGGAGGGCTCCCCATGCTATGGAGAGGGAAAACCTGCTCTCACGTGCCCCCACCATTCCCAGGCAAGGAGGGCAAGCCGAGAACATTCTGCAGAGCACACAGTAATTCCCGCTCCCAGTGGCTGGCAGTGGTCACACGCACCCCACACTCACGGCAAAAGGCTGTGGAAAGGATTATCACGTTAAGAGTAACGAGAACAAGAAGTACAGGCAAGAAAATTACAATATCCTGAAGGGAAGTTTCCGTAACATTAAAATAATCCCACTTCTCCGCAGCCTCTCTCTGAGAACTCAAAAATCAAACCGTGTTCCTGCACTGAACCTTTTTTCTCCCAGGCACAGGGGCTGGGTAATGTAAAATCGCTCGACTCGGGGTTTTTTATTTAAATCTACATAAAGAACGACGAGTTCTTGAAAGCTTTGAGATGAAACAACATTCTTTTAAACCCGGTTATTTTTTGTTTGCAAACACGGGGCCTCCCACCTGCGATAACATCCCTCCTGCTTTCAGGGCAGGATCATAATCACCACCACGGTTACAAGGCAACGAACCAAGACCAAAGCCAATACTACAAAGAGATGGAAATAAGGGGCTGTGATGAACCTTCCTATTCCCCTGAGGTTTATTTTTTTTCTCCTGGAGGAGGAGGATGAGCTGATTTCCACAGGTTCTTCGTGGGTCTTGGGAAAAAGAGGAGAGCGTATGTTCCGTCTTCCCTCCTCTCCAAAAAAAAAAGAAACCCGTATAATTAGGCCAGAAATTCTGTAACAACCTGGAATTTCTGCTGAGCTTTTGCCATCCCATCAAGCAAGAGATTCAAGGTGAGTCGTGTGGGTGAATATTCACTCTGCAGAGCCAGAGCAACGCTGCAGAATTCAGGTGGATCTGGGATACCACGGACTTCCCCCAGCAAGAAAGCTTTCCAGAGAGGTGGCAAAGGGAAAAAGGACGCACCTCCCAAAAGCAGGGACCAGTTTGGTCCCACTGAAGATTGGAGGAAGAGAGTGAAAACGAGTAAAATGGTTTAACTGGCGTCACTCGAACCTTCCCCACCATTCCTGCGACATTTACTCCGCTGTTTTGGGATTTCCAGCTCACTGGTGGAGCCCAATGGAACTGAGAGCCGGCAGTGGAATCCTCCTGCTCATGGAGCTGCTCTGTCCGACATCCCCGGGGAAGGCAGAGCTGCTGGGATGACTCAAGGAAGGGAGGTTTGGCAGCTCAGGTCCCGCTCCCTGCCAAGCTGACTCAGCCCAGGTTGGCCAGCGAGGAGGAGGAGGAGGAGAAAGGAGAGTGGTCTGAGTCAGCCCAGGCCAGAGCAGGGACGAGGGAAGCAGGGAGGGAGAAGGGATCAAACCCAGGTAACTGTGCTCCAGGTCACCCCATCCCAAGCATCCACCCGTGAGGATGCACAGCCGGCTCTGCTTCCCTGCTCCCTGCCCGCTTGGATAAGCCCAGCCCTGGTGAAGAGCAGGGAACAACCTCGGGCTGACACGGGTGAACTTCAGCGAGCTGGAGCTGCAGGAGAGCTCTGGGAGACGAGACAGCTCCGATTCCATAACCTCTGCTCCGACCAGAGCTGTCCCGAGGCAGGGAAGAACATCTCAGCGTCGGATCGGAGCAGAGAGACGTAATTCCACCAGGTTTAACTCCTATCACCGGGCATTAGTTTAATTGGGCTGCGGGGCTGTGTCCTGTGCTGCTCTGCTGACAGCAGGTCCTCTCTGCATTAGATCCTCCCACCCGGCTCCCGGCAGGCCCGGTGACAGCTGCTCTTTTCAGGGAAGAGGAGGGGAGAGATTATGCTGTCTGGAATTGGATTTGCCCAGGTTAAGGTGGAAACAAAAGCAGAGGCATGTCTGGGGAGTGGGAGATCACCTCGGTTCACCAGCTGATATTTTCCACGGGGGTTTCCTCTTCTCCCTGAAGAGCTAAACTGTGGCTGACACCGTGCCCTTCTCCAAAGGATCAGAGGCGAGTGGGCACGGGGAGTCATGACTAATTCCTCAGCAGCCCAGGCAAATTGCTTTTCAGGACTAATGCCGGCCTAGATTTGACACCAGCCCCAGCACCGTTTCATCAAGACAACAAAAAAGCCTCTTGGCAAAGCCATCCCCCTCTCCTGACTCCAGTTCCAGGCCTCACGGAGAGCCAAAGAAGTCAGATCCTAACAAATGCCTCTTTTTTTTTTTTTTTTTAGTTTCTCCCCTCCATGATCCTCTTTTGTGGTCCAGTCTCTGTGAGTGGGAGATCCTCTACCCACAACCACTTCCCTTCTGATCAGCTTGGGATGCAGCCCTGGAGATGCCACACCTTCCCACTTCCTGCAGCGGGCTCCAGAGCCCAACATCTGGAATATCACAGACCTTGGCTGCTACTGCTGTTCCCAAAAGCCTCCACAGATGGAGCGTCTCAGCCTGCAGCTGGGAGGTAAATTTGGGGGCCTGCAGCTCCCTGAAGCTACAAAGCAACCCCATCCCTTCCACACCACGACATGGAATGCCTGATCCCAGGGGATATCGGTGGTTTCCTGCCATTTGTTCTGCTTTGAAGAGCTGCACTTCACACTTGGCGTGAAGTTCCAAGGCTTTGGGCTTCCTGTTTTCTGCTTTCCATGTATGTGCTGCCTGGAGAGTAACACCATCATCATCATCATCATCACAGCAAGTGGAAGCCATTTAAAAATCAGTTTCCAACCTGGGAGTCATTGACACAAAATCTTGTTCTTGGGGGAGCTGGGGAAGGAAGGGAAAGGAAAAGGCCTGGAAACGCTCTTGCTGCTGAACAAACCTCTGCCTGCCAGATATTCTGAGCTGTTCTATTTAATACACACACATATATATATAAGCAAAGCCTGCCAACTGCTTCAGAACAGCACATTCCAGCAGCTCTGGGGAAGGGAAGATCTCAAAGGTGCCACTGTTCATCTGCAGGGAGCTCGAGCTCGGGAACGGCTGATTTTAAGGGGAGACAAACCTCTCACAACAGGGAATGCAGGAGGAGATGAGGGAAATCAGCAAGAAAAAATAATATAGTGAACTGGGATGTAAGAACTGGTGGGATGGAGACATCCAGGAAAGCTGGTCAAGACACCCAGAGCTGCAAAGCAGTTGGGTCTTGCACCAGCCTGGAAGGACACTGGTGTTGGATGGGAGGCAAAATGCCCCGGAGCAAGGAAAAGTGAGGGGTCCTGGCATGAACTGGGAGGGGTGTGAACACCTGAGGCTGGTGGCTGCCTCACCTGAGGGAGGGACCACAGGCAGGACCACCAGCCCCTGGAAAAGGGCAGCTGAAGGAACCAGAAACCACTGAGGAATTTTATCAGCCCTGTCTCCGTCGTCGCCTGCCTGGCTTAAATTCTGTACTGACAGTTTGGAGCTGTTACAGCAAATTGCTGTTCCACGGCAGCAGACAACCACCAAATCCTTCAGAATAAAACATGACAATCAAGCCTTGAAGGGAGTGGCAGGATTAGCCCTCTGCCTCCAGGGAAAATGTCATGTCCCAAGGAGAAACTGCCCCACAAACAGGAGTGCCCACGCATCCTGCGGAATTAGCCGCGCTGAGCGTCCCGGAGAGGAAGGATCAGGGATGTTAGTCTGGTTCAAGGGATTAGCTCACCGATGCTGCTGGAGGGACAAGGTCTGCCCTGCCCTGGCTGTCAGGGCCCTGATTTTAGACCAAGTGTGCAGGTGAGTTTTCAGGGCCAGCTCCTGGGAGGTTCCACAGCCTTTTTTTTGGCACGGGACAAATGCAAAGCCAAGCGGCTTAAGGAGGGAAAATACCACAGGCAGCTGCAAGCAGCAGCACTCGGGGTAGGAGCCTCAAATCCACGGGAATACAAAATGCTTTTTTAATTTGCTTTTAAAGCAAATGCTGTGCAGCACAAATTAATTCACGCCCGAGCACTAAAGCATCTCAGCTTATAAGCCTTTCTTTGGAAACAGTTATATTCAGCGATCTGAACCACTCCTCCTCCTCCATCTGCTCCGAAAGGATGAACAAACAAGCCATTGCTGAGAGAAGGAAGGAAGGAAGGAAGGAAGGAAGCAAACCCGTTCAGCCATCTCCGAGGAAAACTGTGCCAGCCCAAAAGAGCTCTTTTCCCTCCCCACACGCCCCTCCCTGCCACCAAAAAAAAATAAAAAATTGAAATATATATATATATGCAATTTAAACAGATCCCAAACCAAAATACTCTCCCTGGATGGGGCTCCCCCTCGCTCCTCGCACGAGGAACCGAGCGCTGGTCACACGCGGCAACAGGTTCTGCTGCTCCAGCTCCCTCCCACACGCCGCAAAATGGGACGAGTCAAAGTGCCGGCCTGACTCATCAGCCACATGATCCGAGGCTGGAGCTAAAAAGAGGGAACTGGTTTACTCACTGTCTTGGGTACAATCTGTTTCTTGGGCTGCCCGATCTTGAACGGGATCCTGGAAAAGAGAGAAAAGAGGGAATGCGTGATTGGCGCTCCGGCAGCACGGCCCGCGGGGTTTGGGGGCAGCAGGGGTTGTGCCCCGGCTCTTTCCGGGCAGCGTGTACCCCCTGGAGAGGGCAAGGGTGGGAGAGGAGCCTCAAGGGAGAGCTCACAGCATCCCACGAGGAGAGGCAGCTCCATCAGTGACAGGATCTTGGAATGGCTGGAGTTGTGTCAGGGCAGGGTTGGATCTCAGGGAAAGGTTCTTCCCCCGGAGGGTGGTGGGCACTGAAGAGGCTCCCCAGGGTTTGGGCACAGCCCCAAACCTGCCAGAGCTCAAGGAGTGCTTGGACAACACTCTGAGGGACAGGGTGGGATTGTTGGAGTGTCTGTGCAGAGCCAGGAGTTGGACTTGATGATCCTTGTGGGTCCTTTCAACTGGGGATATTCCACGATTCTGCGAGTCTCCAAGAGCCGCTGTCATCCCTAAGGCCAACACCTCCAGCCCAGCACACCCTTCCCCACCCTCCCAAATAAGTGCAAGGATGCTCCACAAACAGCTGAAGAACAGCCTGATGGGGAGGATGAAATAATACTAAAAACCCCCAAACAAACCTTGTAAGTATTTAGAAAAAGGATATTAAAAAAAGTAACCACCTGGGTGTCTGGAGCTGTGAGCTGCTTCAAAGGATTCCTCTGCTCCAGCAGCTGGAGGAGCAGCTCACCTGCCAGCACAGCCTTGATTCTTAAAATCCTTAATTCCCAGGAAAATCTGGGTTACCTGAACACTTTTCTCGAAGGTGAAGAGTACTCTAAACAAATTACACAACATATGTAAGGGCGGCTGGGTCAGCTGGGAACAGCCACGCTGCCAGCCTGAAAATAATTGGATTTCTTTCACCTATCGGTATAATGAAAATCCAGGAATTCCACTGCTGTCTTCCGTGTATTTAATTAAGTTAAAGAGGCGCTGCTTGCTTAAAGCATCTCAGTCAAAATCTCCCAATGTTTCTGTGTTGTAATGGTTTAACTAAATGGAAAAAATCGGGCTCACCATGAAATATTTCATAATGAAATCAAAGTATTGTTTCCCAGACATGCTCAGCATCATCCCATCCCATCCCAAGTGCGCACTAGGGGCTTCCTGGGAAGGTGCTTGAGTCCCCACTCTGGACCAGTCCAAATTCCCACACTGCTTGACCTAAACCCATGGATTTTGGGACTCTGATCCAGCTGCAACCCGGTTTGACTTTTCCCACTGGCGCTTCTTCGTTTGCTTCCCACCAGCTCCACTTCCAAGTCCCGCCAACCCCAGTTCTGCTCTAACATTGCTCCATTCCACCACCGGACCCCCCCAGAAAACAAGTTTTATCAGTGCAACTTGCTGTAAAACCCAACTCTGAGCAATGGGAAAAAAAGTCTGTGATGGAGCAACGCACCAAAAAACCAGGATCATCCAAAGCCCTGATCCCTCCCAGCCTTGCTCTTCCCACCTTCCCTGCTGTTTTCAAACCAACCGTGTAATTACCCACCGGGAATAAGCCAGGGTTGCAACCCCTGTGCCCCTTCCTGAGCAGCTCTGGAGCCAACCTGAGTCACCAGGTTTAAATTTAAATTTTTCTGGAAGAACTTCCTGTTTATGGTTCTCTGGTTGGACCGAGGTAATTTTAGGTTTAACCCCTTCCAGCTCCCGCGGCAGCTGAATCACACTTCTTTTATAAACAAACACCCCTCTGGTGTATAATTTCCCTGTCAATAACCGGGGGTGTGGTGCCTTACAGGAAGAAAACAAAAATATATGGATTTTTTTCCTTTTGTGTTTTCCTCCATGGGTCAAATATAAACTCAAATGAGGCACCTCCTGCCCGCCATCCACAGCCAGGTGCCGTCACTCGATGTTTTTGGAAGTGATGGCATCAACTTGTCCTGGTGGAAGGAGGAAAAAAAAAACGGGGCTTTTACCCAGGGGAGTGTTATCCCAGTTCAAACCAGTTTGCCACAGTGGCTGCTCCCTCTCCAGCAGTGCAGGAGCAAGCCCGGAGCTGGAGCCAGGCTCATTCCTAGCGGGAAAAGGGCAATTAAAAAGGTGATTAAAGCATTACCTGTGCACAACCTGCTACTCCACCTTGTCTAGGGGATTTACAGTCACTGCCCACTGGAAAACTGGGTCAAATCAAGGGAATTCTGGTAATAAGAGGGATGTTGGGGCAGGGAAAGCTGTGAACCAACATCAGTTGGGTACCACGGAGGGGAAGGACCCCCAAAATCCAGCTGCTTTCCCCCAGAAACAAAAGGAAGTCACTGGAGCACTGCAAATCCACTGTGCAGCAGTAAATACCTCTGTTGGTGTCACGATGCCGCTTGGTAGCTACGCCTGTCTCAGTAAAACCTCTGAAAAATAACCCCGTGGAAGTCAGGTCTGCTCCTCAATTAGTGGGGGGTTTTTTTGTTCTATTTGACTATTTTAGATAATTTACCTGGTTTCTGAATCTCTGCTTTTTATTACGGTTCTGGGAGGGGGTAAAAAGAGACGCATAAGCAGGAAAGAAAACAGTGAGGAAGGGAAAAAAAAAAAGATGAGAGGTATGGATTTTATTGGAGCTTTTAAACCAAATGGATTCACCCCACGCCTCCAAACTGCTGCAGGCACCGAATTCTGTGGCCCTCCAGCAACTGTGTGCCAGCCTGCAAAACAGGTGAGGGGGGCAACGTGCACCTGCCACGGCAACGCCACCCCGAAATTACGGGGTTAGAAAATGTAGGATGGGCATAATGCAAATAAATTAGAGGGAGATGAATCCGTCTCCGTTACGGCCGCGGATTCCCGGCTTGGCGCGGATCTCACCGGTACCTTAAAAGGGTCTGTAAACACCCAAAGAAAACCAGAATCGGTGCTTTTTTTTTTTTCTGATCTCTCATTTCTGCTGAGCGAGAGAAAGCTGGGGTTGTGTTTGGGGTGTGAAATCCCTTGAAATCCCGTTCCTGAAGAGCGCTGAGCGCTGAGTCACAGCCCGAGCGCTCCCACTCCGTCCCCCCCCAGCGCCGTGGGGCCGGGGGAGCATCCCGGCCCCTCCAACCCCCTCCCCAGGAGGTCACCAGGAGTTTGGGAAGGTTCAGCCCAGAGGGAGGAGGATGAAGCACTGCAGGGAGGGGGTGGGAAGAGCTTAAAGCAGGGGAAAAAAGTGTGGGTGGAGAGAATCCTGCAAGCTCTACTCGGGGATGCTCAGGAACCCCAGGGAGGGGAAGGTGGGAGAAGCTGTGGCTGATTTTCTCTGAAGTTTCCCCAGCAATATCATATATTTACTTGGCTTTTCCATGTGCAAACCCAGGGCCACACACACCAAAGCAGCTAATTCTCCTCTGGATGCACAGGAGAGTTGGAAACAAACCTCCCAGGCTTGGGGGGGGAATACAGCTCAATGAAGTCTGCAGGGAGCTGGAGCTTAAAACATGGAGCTCCCCCTCCCACTCCCCGCCAGTCCCCTGGAACAGAGGCACGCAGGAATTGCCAGCAGGAATCAGACTCAACCCTTGCTAATTTAGAGAGGAGACGGTCCTTTTGCTGGGCTGAACTGAGCAGGACATCGAGTCTTGGCATCATCCCTGGCTCTGGATGGAGTTCAGAGTGTGCCCATGGCATAAATCACTGCTGGGGGTGACCCTTTTCCCTGGCTTCTTCCATCTGAACATGGCTTTGCCACCACCCCATCAGGCCCCAGAAGACCCTGTGCAGATAAACAAGGGATAAACACAGAGTATTTTCACCCACAGCCGATAAAACGCTGCCCCTGGGGATGCCGAGGTTCCAACCAGGAGCTGGGGAGGGAGGGAAAATGGATAGAGAAGTAGGGGCAGGGAAAATTGAGGCCAGGGCAGTTTGGAGGCTAATTCACTTGAGAAAAGTGACCCCGAGTCTCTGAATTCTACATTTCTGCCCCAGGTGGCATTGGCTGGGGTCCCACAGGTGTGGTATGAACTGGTGGCCACAACTGGTTTTTATTGGTGCCACCACCAGCCCACCAACTACATCCATGTTCTGTGGGAAGTGCCCATTTCCCATGGAAAGTTTCAGGGCTTTTTTTTTCCTTCTCTCTCTTTCTCTCATCGAAACCCCAAGCGCCAGCACAGCCTGGATCCCTGCCAGAGCTTCTCACTCCTTGAATTTCCACCAAAAATCTCAATTCCTTCACTGGAAAGAACCCTCTCTCTGCCTGCAGGCAGGAGGACAACACCCAGCCTGTGAAGGTGACCCCGAGCCACCAAGGCTGGTTTTCCCAAGGATTTTGGCACGTGGCACGACGAGGGATCCTACAAAACCATCCACTTATACCTAATCCCACATGAAACCAAAAACTGACCCGAAGCTACCCCAGAAACCGCCCCTGTGGCAGCTGGGGCCCTTCCCTTTTCCAGGCTCCCGATTTGGGAGTGGATACAGCTCAAGGTGTAAGTGCATTCAGGAAGGAACAGCTGCTCTCCAGGAGAGATCAAAGTGTTCCTGCAAACATCCACAGGAAGGTCGGGAGCACACGAGGAAGGATGTGAACCTTCACTTTCTCACTCTGTTATCGAGTGAACTCAACTGAGCTTCTCCTCCCCATGCTGTGCCCTCTGCGCTCAGGTAAAGCGTCCCCAGGAGATGCAGGTGTTAGGAAAGGACTTTTCCACGAAATGGGAAGGCCAGGAAGTTCAAAGGCACCTCTGGCCATGAGTAACTGCTGGAGCAGGAGTGGTTCAGTGTCACTGAGCCTGATCACAGCCCGCACAGGACCTGAGGACAGGGAAAACAGCAAAGGCTTCCAAGGAAACCAACCCTGGAAACCTGGACACAGTTCTCACCCTAAAAACACCCCAAAGTGCAAATCCACTGCCACGGGGGCTGTTCTGGAAGAAGCCCCTTGGCACAGGGGGGATGCCAGGCCTGCCCAGGTGAGCCAGGCTCCGGAGGCAGGCTCAGGTTAGGCACGAATCCCCAGCATCGCTCCGGATGCCTCGCTGTGCTCCGTGGTGTCCATGGAAACTGCAGGCACCGTCCCACCCCGCTCCCCCCCTCCCCGCCTCGCAGGAACTCAGCGCGAAGGCACAGGGAAAAAAAAAGAAAAGGGGGAAAAAAATATTCCAACGGATCACAAACAGCTTCTGTCGAGGGAGACTCTGCGCCAAATCCCAGTCTGGGTGTTCTCCTCGGTGCAGACAAGAGGGGAGGTCGCAGGGGTGGGGATGTGGGGAGGTGATGCCCTCGGGAATAAACACGCCCATCCCACAGGTGCGCGCTCCCACCTGGATCCCACCTGGATCCCGACGCCATCCCCGCAAACTCGCGGGCACTAAGCCACAAATGGATGTCGGGGCGAGGCGCAAGAGGCGGGGGAGAAGGCAAAAGGAGGTGGAAAAAGAGGGGAAAGAAAGAAGGTGTAAACATCGATTTGCTGTGTTTCAGGTCAGGCCAGGGAAAGGAGGCACCTCTCCCGAAGTTCGGCGGCGCGGAGACGAGCTCCCTGGAGCAGATCCCTCTGCATCCTGCACGGAGCCAAGCGCGGTGTCAGTGCTAAGCAAATCAAAAATAATGTCAGAATCGGCTCTCCCACCCATTCCGAGAGGAGCATGAAAAAAAAATAATGATATTTTACTCACCCATCAAAAGAAAATTACTCACGCCAGGCGCGTGGGCGAGCAGAATTCTGCAGGGCTGTTTTAGGCCCTGACTATGCTACAAAAATACCCATTTTTAAGCACGGTTGTGAAACACACGGTTGTGGCTCAACTAGAGCATGGGGGCTTTAGCTACCTGGATAGAACGGATGGAAAAATTGAGGATTGGGGAATAACCAAGGGCCACGCCAGGCTTTTCCCGGCCGCTCCACCCCGGTGATCCAGTTTCACCACGATAAAACTCCTGGGATGTGCAAAGCTCCTTGCACAGGTGCTCCAGGTGCAGGGAGGTGTTTGGGAGCCGTGCACACCTCGCTCACCGCTTTGGTATCCACTTGCTTCACCCAGTCTAATTTTATCCCATGCTCATCTCCAAATCCCAGTATCGCTGAAACCTCGGAGAGAAGGGGGAGTGTTGCCACTGACCACGCCGGGCTCCGAAAAACATCAATATTGATTCAGTGGGAAGAAAACAGCGCCCGGGGCTGTGTTTGTATCGCACCTGCCCGGCGTGGCCACGGCTCCAAAACACGGAAAACCCAGGGAATAACCAACAAAACTACTTTTAGGCTACACCCCAGCTATGCTGCCGCCTCCTCTTCCCTTGCTCGTGGGTATAAATCCACCCAGCCTCCCGGAGATAGGCGGCTCCTCCTCACCTCCATCCTTAAATATTCCAGAAAACACATCCACTCTGGCTCGGGTCTGATAACGCTCCAGGGAGCTTAAACATTGCATAACCACCCATTCCCATTCTCGCCTTCCCAGCTCCTCAGTCCACTTGGAGAGCTCCCTGCCAGCAGGCATATGGTCCCACAGCCCTGCCCCGAGCACCACGAGCGCACGTGCTTCACACTCCTTCACCAGCAACATTTGCTTCCCAGATTTTCTCCTCCCAGTAAATACCAGCTGTTGCAGCGGTGCCGAGAGGCAGCGCTCGGAGCTCAAGCTGGCACGAGCTGCTAAGAAGCCCCTTTCCCCTCTGTGAAATCACCTGGGGGAGTGGGAAACCAAAAGAGGGGGGATTTGGGAGTCTGGTTACGAGCTGAAACGATGGTTGGGTTTATGTGGTTTCACGAACCTTAAAAAATTCCTTTATGCAGTCAAAAATGAGGCAATAAGGGGGATGATACAGTAAAAACCAACACTCTATTCCCTTTATTTTTATAGGAGTGATGGCCAAGGTAATCACTGGAGTGTTTTCCTCTCTCTTCTCCAAAACGCACATGAGGATGAGGACGCTTCAAGAGAACCCAATTCACAGCACAAAAGCCTAAAGGAAGCCACGGAGCTCCGCTGAGATTTAGAAAACATCTCATCTGTCCATGTAAGACTGTTTCCCAAAACAAGCCTACTCCTGCTCTAAATAAAGCTTAGCCTAGAAAGACAGCACTGCCTCGTTGCCTGGGCACAGGAGCCAGGAATTTGGGGGTTCTATCCAGTCCCTGTCACCACTGGGTTACTCTGAACCCTCTGGAGCTGTCGGTACAAGGGTCATTGTTCCTGGGAGTGTTCCCTGTGTTCCTGGGGGTGTTCCCTGTATTCCCAGTCCTGACGCAGCACGGAGAGCTCACAAAGAGCGAGGCAAAGCACGGGATTGACCCCACGCAACTCAACAAGGCATCAACCTGCCCACAGCCCTTAGACCTCTAGGGCTCTCCTTTGCAAAAAAAATTAGGGATACAAGGGTGCAGGAGCCGAAGTGGAGGCAGAGTTACACGCAGGCCAGAGCTGGGGATGAAGCTCCATCCTCTTCCTCAGCTGCAGCAGCCAACCCCTGATAAAAGGGGGATTAATTCACGCTGCCCCAGGACTAACAGCGCCCGAGGCTGGAGAGACGCACGTGCAAGCTGAGCAAACACGCTGCTCCCCAACCCACCCAGGGCTGGAACAAAGCCCTCCCACTCCACAGGGACATCAGGGAAGCGGCATCCGTGTTTCCCCGTGGCATTTCAGGAGCAGGGGCACGACCCTGGCATGTGTCAGTGCCACCAGCACGAGCGTAACCCCCGTACGGACGTCACGCCGAGCCCGGCCCCGCCAGCCAGGCCCTGAACTCCGGCCCCTCGTGAATGCCCCGATTCATCCAGGGCTGGGCAGCTCCTGGAATTATCAGCCAGGGAGGGTGGACACTCCGAGGGCGCACTGAGGGTGATTGTGTGGGTGACACAGCGCTGGGACCCCGCGGGGTCCGAGCCCCTCGTGCGTCAGCGGAGCCGCGACGCTCCGGGCGCTGACGCGGCTGCAGAAGAAAGAGGAGGCTCAGATTTCCTGGAGTCCCCCCCGTGCCCCCCTCGCTCCAGCAGCGACCTTGGATTCCTCCCCAGAACAAGGCAAAAAAACATCCCATCTCCCAGCAAAAGCCACAGCATGTGTGCTGTGGTGATGCGTGACAGACCCCGGGAGCAGCTCGGATGCTGGGAAGGGCTGAGCGGAAGCGTTTGGCACTCGGCACCCAAATTATCCCACATCCAGCACGTGGGGGGATTATTGCCCCCTTGCATTTTTGGCCCTGCAGCTCCCCAGCACCAGGAGAGCAGAGCAGGTCTCTTCCAGAGTGTCCATTCCCACAGAGACTGGGAAAAGGCAGCTCCAAGACTCCCGTTAGCCAACACCGTTGCTGTTCTGAGATGAGTAAAGCACAACAGAAGTGATTCCGGGGCAGAAATGTATATTTTTAACCATTTTAGGCAGTACCTGCGTGCACATCGTTATGTTGCTCCAGGAGGTTTCCAAACCACAACTTCCACCGCTCCCAACCCAAGAAAATTTTCCATTTTCAACCGTGGTAAACTCAACCTTCCACGCAAGGAAAAGGCTTTTTTTTATCTTAATCCATCCCATCCTTCACCTCTCACAACAGGATGAGAAATCCCACAGTCAAGACTAATTGATAACATTACGAACTTTTAATGTAATTCATTGAAATAAGCACCAAAGGAACTGAGGTGTCCGCTCTGAGCCCTCAGCCGTCCAATCAAGTGCACGTGGGAACTACTTTTCACTCTTTTTTGAAGGAAAAAAGCTTTGCTTTCAAGGTGTCAAAAGTGATTTACAGCGTTTCAGACCACAGAGCTGACGGGGACTTTTACGGGCCCCCCATGACCCCAGCTGGGCAGGGAGGAGGTGGGAGGGCAGGAGCGGGGTCAGGGGGTGCTGGGAGGTGAGGGGTGGGAGGGGGGGCACACCTGTGTGGGAGCCTACACACAGGGCTTGGGGTGGCTGCAGCAGGAACAAGCCAGCACGGGGA